>OZ018339.1:42559802-43007302 GCA_963969495.1 Ceratothoa steindachneri
TCCCTACATACTACCCTCCAAGCTGTTGCTGTGAGGGTTTTTCTTACTAAGCTTTTTACCGTTTGCTCTATTTACCTACCCCCTTGTTTATCATTTTCAAGATCCGACCTTTTAGAACTTATAGACCAGTTGCCCTCCCCATTCTTATTACTAGGAGATTTTAACGCCCGTCACCCATACTGGGGTGACATCACTCGAAATGCCAAAGGCAGTGTTTTAGAGTCTCTTTTATTATCTGACCTTCTTTGTGTTTTAAATACTGGCGATTTTACCTCTTATCATGTCCAGACGGACTCTTTTAGCTGTGTTGACCTGTCTGTTTGTTTCCCTGATTGCTTCACGGAATTTCGATGGTCAATTCTTGACGATCTCCATGGGAGTAACCACTTCCCTATTGTCTTGTCGGCCCTTCAAGTTAGCCCTCATACAACCATGCCCCTTAAGTGGGACTTAGGTCATGCAGATTGGGAAGGTTTCCAAGAGGCGTCCTTCACAAATGCATCTTTGGGGACCTTCAATGGAGTGGACGCGGCAGTAAAATACTTTACATCGACTATCTACAATGCAGCCACACAAACCATCCTACGGAGGCGACCTGTCACGGGCCGCTCAACCGTGCCCTGGTGGACTTCGACGTGTGCAACAGCTATCAAAAATTACAAGTTAGCCCATGCCCGATTCCGAAAGAACCCAACTTTGTGCAACAAGGTCGACCGAAACCGAGCTCGTGCGCTTCGCCAAAGAACCCTTCGTCAAGCTCGCCGAAATTCATGGCGCAGATACGTTTCATCGATCTCCTCTATGACACCTACTGCTAAGATCTGGAAGAGGATTAATAAGATCAGGGGCCGTTATGCTAATCATCATACCCCCACACTCAACTTAGACGGTTCCTTGGAGAATGACGGCCTGGCGGTCAGCAATGCTTTTGCTGACCACTTCCGCGCCGTCAGCAGTGTCAGCCGTTACGATAAGGCTTTTCAATCCTACAAATCAAAGGAAGAATCTCATTCTCTCAACTTCACAACAAAATCTAACCTTCCGTATAACGCTCTATTCAGCATCTATGAGCTGCAAAGCGCTTTGTCCCTTTGCAGATCTACTTCCCCTGGCCTTGATGAGATCCATTTCGACATGATTCGGCACCTACATCCACACTCTACTCTCTTCCTGCTTGATTTGTACAACCTTATATGGGTGAAGGGTTTTTACCCGTCGTCATGGCGCATTGGGATCATCCTTCCCTTTGTCAAACCGGGCAGGGACGGGTTGAATGCAGATCACTACCGCCATATAGCTCTCACCAGCTATTTGAGTAAGTTGCTGGAAAAAATGATATTGGAGCGCCTAAACTGGTTCCTAGAAGCCAATCACCTTCTCTCTCCATTTCAATGTGGCTTCCGCAAAGGTCATAGTACCCTTGACCTACTAGTACGTTTCGAGGGATCAGTCCGGAAAGCTTTCTCATTAAAGCACCGAGTCCTAGCCATATTTTTCGATATTGAGAAAGCCTACGACACAACATGGAGATACGGCATCTTGAAGCAGTTATACGTCTGGGGGATGAGAGGCCTTTTACCTTCATTTATTCAAAGTTTTTAGCATCTCGATCCTTCAAGGTACGTGTTGGAGACGCATACTCTGACCTGCAACCCCAAGAGGAGGGAGTTCCTCAGGGCAGTGTTTTAAGTGTCTTATGTTTTATAATTGCCATCAATGATATTATTTCGTCTCTCCCAGAAGGTGTATCGGCAACTCTGTTTGTCGATGATTTAGCACTATACTGTTCCTCACCTCGCCTTTCATCAGCAGCGCGTCGGCTACAACTGGCGGTCGATGCTGTATCCAAAAGAGCACAACTTAAGGGATTCCGCTTTTCCACGACCAAAACCAAAGCAATGTATTTTCACCGAGGCAGAGGAGTTCTTGTTCCGCCATCTATATCCCTACAAGGCGAAGAAATAGAGTTTGTCTCCGAGTTTCGTTCCTTGGCGTAACTCTCGATCCAAAGTTATCCTGGTCACCACACCTACGCCGACTTCGAACAGGCTGTCTGCGGGCTCTAGACATTTTGAAAGTCCTCTCACACACCTCGTGGGGCAGTGACCGACAAACATTGTGGACATTATACACAGCCCTCGTTCAATCCAAATTGGATTATGGCTGTCAAATTTACTCATCGGCTTCCCCTTCAGCCCTTAAAATGCTGAACCCCATTCGAAACCTTGGAGTTCGCCTTTCTAGTGGAGCCTTCCGTACTTCTCCTGTCAACAGCCTTTACTGCGAGAGTGGGGTACTCCCTTTGCCCTACCATAGACTTCAAATCTGCATGCGATACCTCTGCCGAGTACAGCAAGCCCCTGTATCAGAGGTCTACAGATGCCTGTATGCTGCCGAATCAACGGCGGCATATGATAAGTTGCCATCTTTACCCCGCCCTTTGAACCTTCGCATAGGAGATCATCTCTCTAACCTGGGTGCTCCAAGGGTCCTTACCCTTCCATCCTTACTGAACCCTAGGTGGCGTGCTCCTCTCCCCACAATATGTACCAACATGTGGAGCATGGAGAAGTCCTCCATGGACCCTCGCATCATTAAAAGCCTGTTCTTAGAGCATTCGATCTCCCACAAACAATGCTGCCCACTCTACACGGATGGCTCTAAGTCGGACGGGGGCGTGGGCGCCGCAGCCATCTACCCAGGAGGAGAATTCTTAACTTTATCTTTGCCGCCAGCAGCATCCATTTTTACCGCTGAACTTTCAGCAATCCTTTTAGCCTTTAGACTCATCCAAATTTTACCTTTTAGTGGTTTTGTCATTTTTTCCGACTCAAGGAGTGTCTTACAATCAATTAGATCTTTTAATGCGTCCCATCCCGTGGTCACAGAAATTTGCAACTGGCTGATCCAAAATGCATCCCAATATAGAATTATTTTTTGCTGGGTTCCTGGGCATGTGGGGGTCCTGGACAACGAGAAGGCTGATCGGCTGGCCCGCTCAGCACATTCTGTGTCCCCTGAGAACTCTGCTCTGCCTTTTAGGGACTACTTTCCTTCAATAAGAAAGTATATTTTTCAACTGTGACAGAATGAATGGGATGACTGACTGTTCATCATCCAAACTATACAAAATAAAAAATTCTATTCGCTCTTGGCCCTCGAGTCGTCATAGAATGCGGTCGTTGGAGGTGGCCCTTTGCCGAGTTCGCATTGGCCACACGAGACTTACTCACGGCCATCTTGTTTCGGGTGATGCCCATATCAGCCCTCGCTGTCGTTTTTGTGGTGGGGACCAATCGGTTGCCCACCTTTTATTGGATTGTAGCCATTTTACCATTCTCCGGTTGTCCTGTTTCCCGACCCTTTTAACTATTCCTCAACACACCCGTCTTCGATTCATATTGGCGGAGGAATCTTTTAACCCGTCGTTTTTTAAATTTTTGTCACAAAGTGGTCTCCTCCACCTTTTATAGATGATATTTCTCGTTTCACCCTAGCGGCCATATAGAATCCACTTGGATTGGGCAGCAACCCACCGGTAACTTATCTTAAATCTTAAATACCCAAAAGAAGGTTTAAGGTAAGGAACTAGTGGGTTGCTACCCACTCCAAGTGGATTCTATTTGGCAGCTAGGATAAAACGAGGCAAATTATCTATAAAAGGTGGAGGAGACCACTTTGTGATAAAAATTTTAAAAACGAAGTATTAAAGGATTCCTCTGCCAATATGAATCGAAGACGGGTGTGTTGAGAGATAGTTAAAAGGGTCGAGAAACTACAACCGGAGCGTGGCGAAATGGGTGCAATCCAATAAAACGTGGGCACCCGATTGGTCCCCACCGCAAAAAAAACGACAGCAAGGGCTAATTTGAACATCCCTCGAAACAAAATGGCCGTGAGTAAGTCTTGTGTGGCCAATGCGAACTCGGCAAAAGGCTACCTCCAACGACCCCAATCTATGACGGCTCGAGGGCCAAGAGTGAATAGAATTTTTAATTCTGTACAGTTTGGATGATGAACAGTCATCCCATTTATTCTGCCACAGTTGAAAAATATATTTTCTTATTGAAGGAAAGTAGTCCCCAAAAGGCAGAGCCGTGTTCTCAGGGGACACAGAATGTACTGAGCGGACCAGCCGATCAGCTCTCTCGTTACCCAGAACCCACATGCCAAGGGACCCAGCAAAAAATAATTCTATATCGGTACGCAGTAAAAGATCTAATTGACTGTAAAACAAACACTCCTTGAGTCGGAAAAAATGACAAAATCATTAAAAGGTAAAATTTGGATGAGTAAAGGCTAAAAGGATTGCTGAAAGTTCAGCGGTAAAAATGGATGCTGCTGGCGGCAAAAGTAAAGTTAGGAATTCTCCTCCTGGCTAGATGGATGCGGCGCCCACGTCACTGTCCGACTTACGGCCATCCGTGTATAATGGGCAGCATTGTGTGAAGTCGAATGCTCTAAGAACAGGGTCTTAATGATGCGAGGGTCCATGGAAGACTTCTGGCTCCACATGTTGGTACATACTGTGGGAAGAGGAGCAAGCCAACTAGGGGTCAGTAAGGATGGAAGGGTAAGGACCCTTGGAGCACCCAGGTTAGAGAGATGATCTATGCGAAGGTTCAAGGGGCGGGGTAAAGATGGCAACTTATATGCCGCCGTTGATTCGGCAGCATACAGACCTGTAAACCTCTGATACAGGGGCTTGCTGTACTCGGCAGAGATATCGCATGCAGATTTGAAGTCTGGTAGGGCAAAGTCAGTACCCCACTCTCGCAGTAAAGGCTGATTACAGAAGAAGTACGGAAGGCTCCACTGGAGAGGCGAACTCAGAGGTTTCGAATGAGGTTCAGCATTTTAAGGGCTGAAAGGGAAGCCGTAATCCAATTTGGATTGGACGAGGGCTGTGTATAATGTCCACAATGTTTGTTGGTCGCTGCCACACGAAGTGTGTGAGAGGACTTTCAAAATGTCTAGAGCCCGAAGACGGCGTAGGTGGTGTAACCAGGATAACTTTGGATCGAGAGTTATGCCAAGAAACCGAAACTCTGAGACAAACTTTATAACTTCGCTTTGTAGGGAGAACCCCTCTGCCCCGGTGCAAATACATTGCTTTGGTTTTGTTCGTGGAAAAGTGGAATCCCTTAAGTTGTGGTCTTTTGGAGACGGCATCGCGCGCCAGTTGTAGCCGACGCGTTGCTGATGGAAGGCAAGGTGAGGAACAGTATAGTGCTAAATCATCGACAAACGGTTGCCGATACACCCTCTGGGAGAGATGAAATAATATCATTGATCGCAATTAAAATGCATAAAACACTGCCCTGAGGAACTCCCTCCTCTTGGGGTTGTAGGTCAGACTATGCGTCCCCAACACGTACCTTGAAGGATCGAGATACTAAAAAACTTTGAATAACTAACGGTAAAAGGCCTCCCATACCCCAGACGTATAGCTGCTTCAAGATGTTGTGTCGTAGGCTTTCTCAATATCGAAAAATATGGCCAGGACTCGGTGCTTTAATGAGAAAGCTTTCCGGACTGATCCCTCGAAACCTACTAGGAGGTCTAGGGTACTATGACCTTTGCGGAAGCCACAGTGAAATGGAGAGAGGTGATTGGTTTCTATGAGCCAGTTTAGCCGCAACCAACACTATTTTTTGAGAGCTATCCAACCCGTCTCTGCCCTGTTTGACAAAGGGAAGGATGATCTCAATGTGCCATGATGATGGGTAAAAACCTTTACCCATATAAGGTACAAATCCAGTAAGAAAAGAGTAGAGTGGTATGTAGGTGCCGAATCATATCGAAATGGATCTCGTCAAGGCCAGGGAAAGTAGCTCTGCAAAGGGACAAGGCTCTATGCAACTCATGGATGCTGAATAAAAGCATTATATGGAAGGTTAGATTTTGTTGAGAGAATGAGACTCTTCCTTTAATTTGTGGGATATGGTCAGCAAAAGTATTGCTGGCCGTCAGGCTGTCATTCTCCAAGGAACCGTGTAAGTGGAGTGTGGGGATATGATGATCAGCATAACAGCCCCTAATCGTATTTATCCTCTTCCAGATCTTAGTGTTAGGTGTCATAGAAGAAATTGATGAAACGTAACGTCCCCATGAATTTCGGCGAGCCTGACGAAGGGTTCTTTAGCGAAGCGCACGAGCTCGGTTTCGGTCGACTCTGTTGCACAAAGTTGGGTTCTTTCGGAATCGGGCATGGGCTAACTTGTAGTTTTTGACAGTTGTTGCACACGCCGAGGTCCACAAGGAAAGTGGTCACTTCCATGGAGATCGTCAGGAATTGACCATCGAAATTCCGTGAAGCAATCAGGCGAACAAATAGACAGGTCAACACCGCTAAAAGAGTGCGTCTGGACATGATAAGAGGGAAAATAGCCAGTGTTTAAAACACAAAGAAAGTCGGATAATAAAAGAGACTCTAAAACACTGCCTTTGGCATTCCGGGTGATGTCACCCCAGTATGGGTGACGGGCGTTAAAATCTCTTAGTAATAAGAATGGGGAGGGCAACTGGTCTATAAGTTCTAAAAGGGCGGGTCTTGACTGATAAACAAAGGGGTAAGTAAATAGAGCAAACTGTAAAACTCTCGCGGCAACAGCTTGGAGGGTAGTATGTAGAGGGATGTGAGATACCATGATTGACACTCCTGGCTCCCCATCAGAGCAGCTAACCAACAGGAGCAATAAAGTTGAAAGTGAGAAAACCGGCGGAAAGGGTACTATACCCACTTTATTCTCCTGAAGACAAGAACGCCTTGACAATTCCAATGGAAGATATAATGTGGATATCTTTTTCTCTTTTGTGGCCGCTATTGTGTTTGATGTTCGTCCTAAAGAGCTTGGGGGACGGAGAGAAGATTTTGAGGAGCCTGGTTTTGCAGTAACTGGGGCTATTTTCGAGGGTTTTGGAGAACAGTCCGAGGCCTTTGACTGTAATTTGGGCTCACATCCTGGCAGAAAAGGAAGATCGAGAAAGGATATTCGGATTCATGGGTTGAGGGGTTGGTCCATCCGCCGCGATTGGTGATGTTGGAGTATCAACTGCTTCCATCGGATCATGAGTGGAGCTGGGTGTATATCTGCCATCGTTTGGACCAGGATGGGGCCTAAGTCCTGTGAAGGGTGGGGCGGACTTAAGAGGATAGAATGTTGAGCATTACGGGAAGGGTCCATTGAAGATTCTTTGGGTTCGGCCGAGTCATCTCCAGAGGCTGCCCGCTTATTGGTGGTCGATAACCCAGGTGACGAATCCTTCCTCTTACCACTGGGCTTTGAACCTTCACTGGTCGATGTTGAGGATTCTTTCAAATAGCGTCTGCTGTTTTCAAGTGTCTCACCCTGAGCCTCTCTCCCAGCTATAGCTGCTTGAGAGAGGGGGACTACATTAGTTATCTCGGTGTGAGAGCGATGCTTCAACTGTATATCCTGAATGTTTCTGACGCTGCGAGTAGATGTAGAATGAAGTGCTTCAGGCGTGTCGGAACTCGAGCGTGATGGTTTGTTTCGTCCAGCGTCACGTAAAACGTCAGAGAAGAGACGGCCGAGTAGTGAGGTTTGTGCTCAAGCACGCTGGCGGGCCTCTCTTATATCTAGACGGAGAGAGTCGTGCAAAGCGAGCACCTCCTTTTCATATAAAAATATAGAGCAGAGTTTTGACGCAGCACTGTGGGTACCTCCGTCGTTGGCACAGCGAGGTGTTTTGGTGCATTCGAGGCCATGGTAGTAAGAGCTACAATTTTATAGTGTATGGTTATCAATGTGATTTATCTTCGTTTAATAAATCAGATAACGTTTCGAAAATCATAACCATAAATTTTGTTTGATTGATGATGTCTGCCGTTAGTTTAGGCCTAAAGGCGACAGCGAAATAAATTTTGGAATAATGACTTGGGCGTTAAGAAAGACAATTACACAAATATAAATATATTCATAAAATCAACGAATGTACATGAGATAAGTAGTTTAGGTAAATATGGTGAAACAATATTGAGTATCTATGAGTAATATAGTAAATAATTTAGAATATCTTTGATGTAGAGTAAATGTGTAGTAATTTAGAGTATATATATAGTATTTTAGAAGTATCTTTAATGGACAGAATTGGAGCTGCAATGAGAAGCAAATATAATTAGGACTTACTCTCGTATTGTCATTTGCAAATAATGTGAGAGTAGAATTAACTCAGTATGATTTGTTTGGATGTAAATTAATAATTGTAGAAGGAATGGTTACCGACCTTTATATGAAGAAAGCAGCGAGTCGAGTGGGCAGCCAGCGTGCTCTTTTGATCGAGCTGGGAACGTGTGTTTGTTTGTTTGTGTGTGAAATTCAAGAGATGTTGTTTGGAACAGTATACGTTAATTGAATTGACAAGAAAATAAATTAATTATTAAGTTTAACATAAATGATTTAATTTACAAAAGTTAAAGTAAATCAATTGGAACATTAAATTGACAAAGTTAGAGTAAAATAAATGAATGATTAAATTAACAAAGTTAAAGGATTGCATGAATTATTTAAATGACAAAATAATTTAATTTTATACATAATAAATGATCATATATATATATATATATTAAGTTTCCCAAGAGGTTTTAATTATAGGAATGCCCAGAGGCATTGCTATAAATTCACGCTGGAGTGGGGCGGGGGAGGCGACAGGCACGGCCAACATGTCCAAATTGATTTCAATTGAAGCAACGTCTGGGTATTTCGATGTAGGGACTTACCGGGATACGAAGGTACCCGGCTTTAATATACTGCGGCATCTCTTGTCGTTCGAATGTTAAAATCACTGTGGCGGTCGGCACTCTAGTGGACCATAATGTTTTAGTCACCCTGTGTAGGTGTGTGACACGTTGGACAATAAGATTGCTCTGAAGGCGGGTGAGGTCGTAGTCCCTTAGTTCGTTTGAATGGACGACGCCTTTGACAAAACTCAGACGCGGATGGGGCGAAACAGTTACTGGAATTTCAGCTATCGAAGATATATTTCGCACAAGGTTGTGTTGAGAGTGGGATGACACTTCGACTACGATATCACCACATCCGGCTGGACTCAAAAGATTCATTGACGTCGAACACATCGACTTTTGCAGGTGGGGATTCGGATGATGAACTCATGACAAGAAAGCGGGGATAATATATATGGCTAGCCATTGCAAAAAGATCCCAGAGAGGGTGGGGATACCCAAAAGAATAAGACGGGGGTTAATGAAGGGAAGGGGGGAAAAGGGATATATTTTATGTTAAATAAAATAAATGCGAATTAACGCATAAAACAATCATCGATATCAAACCAGATAGATGGGGGTTAACGCTTCTGAAGATTAGCGCATAGAACAATCATCAACATTAACAAAGATACAGGGTGTTCGATAGAGCCAGGTTTACGTAATCCAATGCGAAATTAATATATCTGTAAAATGGAAAAAGTCCCGTGAGACTACTTATTAGCCTAGAAAATCTACGAGATTTACATACATTTCAAATCTAAACCTTTCGGCTTTTTAATTGCTAAGGCATTTTGAGCGAGATCATTGGAAAACACAAGGAGTTAGTTCGTGCGATTTAGAACAACAAACTTCCGAAGTATAGAGCTGGGTAGGAAACAGGGCCCTCTCGCTACCCTATTAAAATGTACAGGTGGGTCGAACAGCACCCACTACCAAAGTTACAAAAATAGACACTTGTACATTTTGTCACATATCTCGAGAACTACTTGGCCGATTTTAGTGCAACAAAGTCATTCGAAAGGGGAGGAAATTCATAATAAAAGATACGAGTATAAGTGCCAGCCAAATCAGACTGAAATCCTTTCTTCTAGCCCTGGCGTTGATCATCATATTAGAGCTTATATAACCTTTCCTTCCCTATCGCAAGACATTTGTTCCACTAAAATCGGAGAAGTAGTTCTCGAGATATGACAAAATGTACAAGTGTCCATTTTTGTACCTTCGCTAGTGGGCACTGCTCGACCCACCTGTACATTTTAGCGAATATCTCGGAAATTACTAGGGGATCTTGATCCACCTAACGTTATTTGAAAGAGGATGAAATTCAATATAAAATATATATGTTCCAGCCAAATCAGCTAAAATCTTTTGTTCTGGCTGGAGGTTACCGAGATATTCGCTAAAATATACAGGTGGGTCAACCAGCAGCCACTAGCGAGGGTACAGAAATGGACACTTGAACATTTGGTCGAATATCTCGAGAACTACTCTGCCGATTTTAATGGAATAAATGTCATTCGAAAGGGGAGGGAGGAAATGCTGTATTACATACATATAATCTGATGATCAACATTGTAGAAAAATCCTCGAACTAGTGCTCCTAAAACTGAAAGTCCGGGTTAGAACAAAGCACATCAGCCTGATTTGCTTGGCACATATATATTGTATATATAATCCCCCCAGCCCCTTTAGAATACCGTTTCTTTCATTAAAATCAGGCCAGACATTCCAACGATATTAGCTGAAATGTACAGGTAGGTCGACCAGCACCCACTATCGAAGGCACAAAAATGGACACTTGTACATTTTGTCAAATGTCTCTAGAACTACTCTGCTGATTTTAGTGCAACAAACTTCATTCAAAAGGGAGGGGGGATTCTCCGTAACATATAATCTGATGATCAACGTCGTAGGAATTTCCTCGAACTAGTGCCCCTAAAATGAAAATCCGGGTTAGAACAAAGGACTTCAGCTGATGTAGCTGTCACCTATATTTTTTTATATAGAATTTCCTCTTCTTTTGAATGATGTTAGGTTCATTAAAATCAGCTTATTAGTTCCCAATCTATTCGCTAAAATGTACAGGTTTCTTCTGCAGAACCCTGTAGAAAATAGTCCCTTGTACATTTAATCGAATATTTCTTGAACTACTGGGCCTATCACCTTCATGTCACCCAACCGCGAAGCGGTGCGTGTGCTTGCGTGTCCCAATGAAGTCAGAGGCTGTGCTAGTGGGTAGTCTTTTACTCCCAGCAGTTCCAAGCATGCTGGAGTGGCTCTGATTGAGGGACCAGACTAATGGGTGACGATGGTGCCGAACCCCGATTGCAATAGCATTTATGAAACTGAAGGCTGTGTAAGTGAGGAAAATAAGCTGTCCCGGAAAGATTCAACCATACTGAAGAGGCTTCGGCGGAGAAATCTCCAATGGACTCCGTTATTTTCCCTACACAGAAATCTGTGGCCCCAACTATGGGTTAAATAGTTGGGGATGGAGCCCCCCTCCCTTAGATATGGGATAAATACCAAATTTTGCCCTAATGTCCACTATAAGCATAAACTACAACAGCGTCAACGGGGCTCCCGACACAAGGGATGTCGGAAGCATCGCATTCGGCACGCCTTCCTCTGGCTATGAGGAGACGGGTCGTCAACAAGCGACTGGTCCAGGATTGAGTGGTGTAGACCAGGATCGTCCTGCTCGCGATTCTTCCCGGAATCGCGATGATTATGTGTCTGGTACCGACCGTAAAAACGAAAGAAGCAGTTGATTAGATCGACGACGTAATTACCCAGCCAACCTGTTTGGAGAAACTAAGCACTTCACACGATTTTATACTTTGAAGTCTACCAACAACGCTGACCGAAGCAAACGCAACTTATTTAAAGTCGATAGAGAGCTCTACGATGCAATAGGGAAACCCGGTCGCATCTCTGAGAATGACGACCGTACGCTCGCTGTTGAAGTAAAAACTGAGGTCCAAGGCCGTAAATTGTAGGGCCTGACCGAACTGGTCCGGAAACCGATAGAGTGTTGATTCACCCTCGTTATAACCATCTCCAAGTGGTTATCAGCTGCGATCTCTTACGGCGATATTCTGAAAACGATATTGCTGACGGATTATCATACCTTGGTGTGATTAAGATCCACCAAATTAAGAGCTGCACGCAATCTGGTGACCTTGAACCGACTGGAACTTTGGTCTTAACATTTGACACTCCAACTCAACCTGATCGTATTCGGATCCATGCAGGTCTCTCTGAGCGTGTCCGTCCGTCCGTGCCCCTCTCTCGCCGTTGTTACAAATGCCAACAATATGGACACGTGCCCAAGAACTTCAGACGTGATAATGCTATCTGCGGCCGCTGCGGTGAGGATCATGAAACTGCAACATGTCAACTGCCTCCGAACTGCTTTCATTGCAACCAACCTCGTAGCACATTAGCAAAGACTTGTCAGAAATACCTCATTGAAAAAGAAATATTGGCTGTTAAGGCCAAAGAACACCTGACCTTTAAAGAAGCCTGACATAGAGTATCCTCAAAGTACTCAAATAACAGAACTTTTGCGTCAGTTGTGCAATCAGCACAGTCTCGTGAGACCCCTTCCGCTTCGTCGAAGGACCCTGCTCCGCCGGGGAATTCTGCACGCTCACTACCTCCAAAACCTAAAACTGACAACACTGGACACCACTGTTCTACGCAAAACCGAAAGTTTTACCCGTGCCTCTCCAAAGCGAACATCTGCAATAAACGCCAATCTCCAACATCACCCACATTGGGTGCTACTCCTGAAAAACACAAACGCCAGAAACCACCCGATCGTTCTGTAAACATCACTAGTATTCCTTTACCCAAATATAGCCGCCCACCTGATAAGAACAAATCGAAAAAGCTCGTGCGCAAAACAGGACCATGGAAACCATGATATCACACTGGAATATACGTCGAAATCGAAATAGTTATTTTCATTTATGAACGCTACTTGAAGATTCACAGTCGGCAGTCATGTGTCTGCAGGAAACCTGAATGCCAGCAACCCTACCAAACCCACCACGAGGGTTTCTTATATACCACGAGACTGGCGTTCTCGGCAGGGATGGATTGGACGACGGTGGAGTTTGCACACTTGTGAATCGCTATGTTGGTCACGTGAAGATCCAGCTAACTTGGGACTTGCAGGCTGTTGCAGTACGATGCCACCTATATGCAACGTATATATCCCTCCACATGACAGAGTTAGCGCTCAACAAATACATCAACTGGTTTCGCAAATACCACCTACGTATCTCCTTCTGAGAGATTTTAGTGCTCGACACATACTGTGGGGAGAGCTGTCGTAAATCAACGAGGCAGAATTGTAGAGTCCTTCCGTAACACTGGTAATTCTATAATACTAACTAAAGATAATCCTAGTCGCTTCCACCTACAAACATGCACCCTTTCTTGTATCGATCTGTCTATATCATCTCCAGATACCGCACTTAACTTATCCTGGTCCGTCGGCCAAGATTTATATAATGGCGACTACTTTCCAGTCATTCTATCCATTGCAGACAACTCTCCTCTCCTAACCACACCCCGGTATATTAACGAACGGGCTGATTGGGCGAGATACTATGCTGTGGCGAATACTGATAAGGAGGTTACATCCTTTCCTACCCTTGATGATGCTGTCGAATACCTCATGGATACGTTTGATGCTGCGACAGACATTTGTATCCCGAAAACGAGGTGAATACAGCGCACTCTGTCTGTTCCTTGGTGGAACCGAGAGCTCCAAGAAGCAACGAACGAGAAAAGGTAGCAGCACGCCGATATTACCTTCGCGACTTACGGAAGAAAAGATTGTTCTTAGTCGCGCGAGAGCTCGCGCTCACTACCTTTTGAAGAAATCTCAGGCAACTTCGTGGAAACGATACGTCTCCATCCTTAACGAGAATGAACCGATGACGAAGGTGTGTCGTCGGATCTTTAAGATACATGGCAGATGTATGGTCCATCGTACTCCGACGTTGCAGGCTTCTGATGGTTTAATCTCTGATCCGATAGAGGTTAGAAACGTTTTTGGATATGCTTTGAGCGAGGTGTCGAAGGGGAGTTCTTGGGTGCCCTTTCACCGCATTAAACAGGAAGCAGAATCAGTAGATTTATCATTTTGTGGTGGAGAAGATGAAGATTACAACATGATTCTTACACTGCCCGAATTGCAGAGTGCTTCGAGGAGGTGTGCTGATACGTCTCCTGGGGCGAATACGATTTCGTACTTCCTGCTTCACCACCTTCCTCCAGTATCTCTGCGATTCCTTTTATCTTTGTATAACTGCATATTGATGGAGGACTCCTTTCCGACAGTTTGGAGAATGGCGACTCTGTTGCCTTTCAAGAAGCCTGGTAAAGAGGGAACACTTCCGCTGCATTACCGCCCTATAGCACTTACGAGTTGTATGTGTAAACTTATGGAACGGATGGTCAACTCTAGGGTCGTGTGGCATTTAGAACAACACTGTGTGTTCCATTCCGATCAATATGGTTTCCGACGATGTCGCAGCATAACATATGTGTTAGCCAGGTTCGACACGTTCATCAAGACTGGATTTGCCGAGAAACAACACGTGGTGGCTGTGTTTTTTGCTTTGGAAAAAGCTTAAGATAAAACGTGGAAGTACCTTATTTTGAAAGTTCTATCCGACAATAGATATTTGGGATATCTACCATAATTCATCAAAAATTTTCTTTCTGACAGTGTTATGCAAATCAAAGTTGACAACAAACATGCTGATCCGGTTCCGCAGCATGAGAGCGTCCCGCAAGGGAGCGTCCTTAGCTGTACTCCGTTTGTACTAGCCATCAATGACCTCCCATCCTGCATACCGCAGTATGGAGAGAGTTCGTTGAATGTCGATGACTTAGCCACATTCTCTCGCTCCTCAGGTCTTCCTGCTGCTGAGAGGAGGTTACAACTTGCTGTCAACAAAACAGTTTGGTGGAGAAATACACACGGTTTCACCTTTTCGCCATTGAAGACTGTAGTGATGCACTTAACACGTATCTGAGGCACATTTCCCACCTTAGGCCTGGTGATGGATGGGTCCACCCAAATTCCGGAAACGAAATTCCTGAGAATGACATTTAACTCTAAACTCACGTGGCTACCTCCCCTCCGGTCTCTGCGAACAAGATGCATAAAAAGCCTGGACCTTTTGAAGTGATTGATGCATCTCGTTGGGTGCAACCAAAGTGACATTTTTGCGGATTTATCGATCCATGGTGCGGTCCCAACTCGATTATGGATGCCAAATTTATTCTTCAGAGACAGCAACGTCTCTCACGATGCTAGATACCGTCCATCATCAGGGTATCCGTCTGGCAACTAGGGCGTTTCGCATCTCACCGGTGGTGAATCTGTATGTGGAGAGCGGGGAATCATATCTCAGTGATAGACGAGACAAGCTTTGTCTCCAGTTGTGCAGCTGTTTACTCGCTATGCCGGATACGCCAGCTTACCGTGCGATTACGAATCGAAGCTTTGGTCACATCTATGCTGCTCACCCATACCTCCATAAACCATTTGGATACAGGAGTCGTAAGCTTCTTGAGAGCCTCCAGATGTTTGATCTACTTGTGATGAAGTCGAGTTCTTACTTTGTTCCACCTTATCCGTTACGCCTGAGAAGTTTATGTTCAGGTGTGATGTCAGAGGTTTCTTCTGATACACCGGTGGATATGAGGAGATCACTTTTTATTGACCATGCGGACACCCACTGTGAGACCACCCCAGTGTATACTGATGGATCAAAGAGTTGCGATGAAGTTGGCTGCGCTGCAATTCTCCCGAACAGAACTATATCGTGGAAACTACCTGCAGCGGCCTCGGTGTATACCGCGGAGTTGCTGGCGATCCTCTTTGCATTGGCCTCTCTGATACGGTATACTACTCGCTGATTTGTTGTCTATTCCGATTCACAGAGTGCCTTGACCAATATATATGACCAGTTTTCTGTTCATCCCATAGTGATACATATCCACCGCTGGCGGTCGATTTGTTACTTTCTGTTGGGTGCCAAGCCATGCAGGGATTCGGGGTAACGAGTTGGCTGATCATACGGCTAAGGAGATCATTGTGGACCCCAACGAGATTATGCCCCGTCCTCTACCGAGCAGGGATTATTACCCTTACCTCTATGCATTTCTGCGCAGACGATGGAATTTGGCCTGGGCCACTATCTGGCTCAATAAACTCAGGACGATCAAGGATAGTGTGACGGTGTGGGGTACTTCGTGTCGTAGGACCCGCCAACACGAGAGGTCCTGCTTACAAGGCTTCGCATTGGGCACACACGCCTAACACACAAGTTCTTGCTTGACGGCGAACCACCTCCTTTCTGCGATTGATGTATTGTCCCTATCACAGTTGAGCACTTCCTTGTTGAGTGCCCGGAGTATGCCGATGAGCGGGTGGTCCACTTTGGTGCCAGCAGAATAGGTCAGCCTTTGAATATTCGCTGGGTCCTTCGGGATGATGAAACTTCTGTCTAGGTAGTTCTCTAATTTTTAACTGCAACAGGCATTTCCTCTGACCTCTGACACATGCGTGACTCCATCACGCATCATCTATAATTGTGGTCTTCGTACTATACATTTCATATTAAATGTAGGACTAGTTTGGCCTATGTGCCTCATTTTACGTTGTGTGTGGCCTTCTTGCCACATATCTTATTTTCAGACTACGCACTGCTTTCACTCACCCCATGGCTAAACCCATGCGGTTTAGCCATGTTTCTTTTTCGGTTTTTCGACGATATCTCAAAAACTATTAGTCGTAGAACCATAGATTTTTCACCTTTGGAAAGAGCATCGAATGACCGAATCAACTTAAAAAAAAATTATCTAGGAAAGACAAAAATATTTATTAAAAAAAAAAGTTAAGGGCGGAAATTAATATATTCGTGAGGAGAGAGAATACCGAGTATAATGGCAAAATTTCGTGCAAATCTGCGACAACAGATTTTGGCCATTTTTGTTTTTGCCCATTACTGCAAAACTAACCTTGGTATGACAGCGCCCACTAGCTCAGGCAAAGAAATGGACACTTGTATATTTTTTCGAATATCTCGAGAACTTCTCTGCCTATTTTAATGGAACAAATGTCATTCGAAGGGAAGGATGGGGGGAATGATCTATAACATATAATCTGATGATCAACGTCGTAGGAGTTTTCTCGAACTAGTGCCCATAAAATGAAAATCCGGTCTAGAACAAAGGATTTCGGCTATTGTAGCTGGCACTTATATATTTTATATAGAATTTCCTTTTCTTTTGAATAACGTTAGGTTCATTCAAATTAGCCTAGTATTTCTCGATATATTCGCTAAAATGTACAAGTTTCTTCTGCATTATGTAGAAAATAGGTTCTTGTACATTTAGTCGAATATCTCTAGAATTATTGGGCCGATCTTAATGAATTTAACGTCCTCCGAAAGAGGAAGAATTTCCCTATAAGATATGATTTCTTGATTAAAACCATAGGTTTTAGCCATAGTTTTATGTTTATTTCGGTGTTTCGACGATATCTCTAGAACTATTAGTCGTAGAGCTATTTGACTTTTACCTTTTGAAAGGGCATCGGATTCCGCATCAAATAACACTATATTTTTTTCAAAATGATCTAGAGAAGGCAAAAATATTAAAATATTTCTTAAAAAAAGTTAAGGGCGGATGGTGCCGAAATTATTAGATTCGTGACTCGTGAGAAGAGAGAGTATCGAGTATATAGGCAAAATTTCCTGCAAATCTGCGACACCAGATTTTGGCGATATTTTGTGTTTTTGCCAATTACTGGGAAACTCACCTTGGTAAAGGTTGGTTCTGCATCATCCTGTAGAAACTAGCCCGTTATTGCATCTATTTGAATATCTCTCGAACTACTGGGCCGATCCTGATGAACCTAACGATATTCGAAAAAGGTTGAAATCTTGTATAATATATCATTTGCAGTTTAAAACCATGGCTAAAATCCATGGGTTTTAGCCATATATTTCTTTTTCGGGTTTTCGACGCTATATCGAGAACTATTAGTTGTAGAACCATGGAAGTTTTCACTTATGGAAAGAGCATCGAATTCCACATCGAATGGCCGAATCAACTTTTTTTTTTTAAATGAACTAGGAAAAGCAAAAATATTATAATATTCATTTAAAAAAGGGAAGGGCGGATCGTGCCGAAATTAATAGATTCGTGAGAGAGAGAGAGAGAGAGAGAGTACTGAGTACAGTGGCCCCTCTTTTTTGTTGTTTTTTGCCCATTACTGCATAACCAACATTGGTAGGGCAGCGCTCACTAGCGAAAGTAAAAAAAATGGACACTTGTACATTTTGTCGAATATCTCGAGAAATACCTAACTGATTTTAATGGAACAAACTTCATTCGAAAGGAGAGGAACCTCTATATAACATATAAGCTGATGATCAGCATCGTAAGAAAATCCTCGAACTATGGCCCCTAAAAGTGAAAATCCCCGCTAGAACAAACGATTTCAGCTAGTGCCCATAGAATTTCCTCTTCTTTCGAGTGACGTTAGCTTCATTAAGACCAGCCTAGTAATTTCCGAGATATTCGCTAAAATGTACAGATGGGTCGAGCAGCGCTCACTAGCGAAGGTACAGAAATGGACACTTGTATATTTTATCAAATATCTCGAGAACTACTTTGCTGATTTTAGTGGAACAAAGTGCTTCGATAGAGGAGGAAAGGTTCTATAAGCCATTGTCTGATGATCAACATCGTAGAAATTCCCTTGAACTAGTCCCCCTAAAACGGAAAATCTTAGCTAGAACAAAGGATTTTAGTCTGATTTGGCTAGCACTTATATTTTTTATATAGATTTTCTTCCCCTTTCGAATGACGTTTCTTTCATCAAACCTGGTCAGAAGTTCCGAGATATTTACTAAAATGTACTGGTGGGTCAACCAGCGTCCACTAGCAAAGGTAAAAGAATGGACACTTGTTTATTCTGTCGAACATCTTAAGAACTACTCGACCGATTTTAATGTAACAAACGCCAATCGATAGGGAAGGAAATATCTGATGATCAACATCGTAGAAAAATCCTTGAATTAGTGCCTCTAAAATATAAAATCCGGGCTAGGACAAATAATTTCAGCCTGATTTGTCTGGCACTTAAGATTTAATATATAATTCATTCCTCTTTCGTGTGACGTTTGTTTCATCAAAATCGGACCAGAAGTTCCTGAGATATTCGCTAAAACGTACGGGTCGACCAGCGCCAACTAGCGAAGGTACAAAATGCACACTTGTACATTTTTTCATATATCTCGAGAACTACTTTGCCGATATTAATGGAACAAAGGTCAATCGATAGGGAATGAAATGTTCAATGACATATAAACTGATAATTAACATTGTATGAAGATCCTCTAACTAGTCCCCATAAATCTGACACCTGGAATAGAACAAGGTATTTCAGCCTGATTTGGCTGACACAGGTATTTATATAGAATTTCATCCTCTTCCGAATGACGTTAGGTCCATCAAAATCGGTCCAGTATTTCCCGAAATATTTGCTAAAATGTACAAATTGGTTCTGCAGCACCCTGTAGAAAATAATCCCTTGTACATTTAGTCGAATATCTTGAATTACTGGGCCGATCTTGATAGCCTTAAAGTCAATCGAAAGAGGATGAAATCTTTTATAATATATCATTTACTGATTAAAACCATACCTAAAACCATGGGTTTTAGTTTATAGTTTTAGGAAGGTTTTGACCTCGATGGTTTTCTTCTATTAATTAATTAATTGGTTCCGTCGAATAATTAGAGAACCATGCAGGTTTAAGTTTTCTATTTTCAGAAAACCGACAAATAATTTATTTTACCTCCATTTTTATTCTGGTCACTCTAAAAATATTAAAAAGTCAGTATTTTCTTCCATGTATTCCCTATGTCGCTCAGAATATGTAGTTGTGACTATATACATCAAGAATTTACAAAAATTTAAAAGATTGCCTTTAACCTATTTTACCTGAATTTTTTTTGGAAAACTGCATGAATAAAGCTAAAGAAACATTCTATAACCGCGAGTTAAGGAAAACAGAAACTCTATACAACGGCCAACATGTCCAAATTGATTTCAATTGAAGCAACGTCTGGGTATTTCGATGTAGGGACTTACCGGGATACGAAGGTACCCGGCTTTAATATACTGCGGCATCTCTTGTCGTTCGAATGTTAAAATCACTGTGGCGGTCGGCACTATAGTGGACCATAATGTTTTAGTCACCCTGTGTAGGTGTGTGACACGTTGGACAATAAGATTGCTCTGAAGGCGGGTGAGGTCGTAGTCCCTTAGTTCGTTTGAATGGACGACGCCTTTGACAAAACTCAGACGCGGATGGGGCGAAACAGTTACTGGAATTTCAGCTATCGAAGATATATTTCGCACAAGGTTGTGTTGAGAGTGGGATGACACTTCGACTACGATATCACCACTACCTCTTGACCACATCCGGCTGGACTCAAAAGATTCATTGACGTCGAACACATCGACTTTTGCAGGTGGGGATTCGGATGATGAACTCATGACAAGAAAGCGGGGATAATATATATGGCTAGCCATTGCAAAAAGATCCCAGAGAGGGTGGGGATACCCAAAAGAATAAGACGGGGGTTAATGAAGGGAAGGGGGGAAAAGGGATATATTTTATGTTAAATAAAATAAATGCGAATTAACGCATAAAACAATCATCGATATCAAACCAGATAGATGGGGGTTAACGCTTCTGAAGATTAGCGCATAGAACAATCATCAACATTAACAAAGATACAGGGTGTTCGATAGAGCCAGGTTTACGTAATCCAAAGCGAAATTAATATATCTGTAAAATGGAAAAAGTCCCGTGAGACTACTTATTAGCCTAGAAAATCTACGAGATTTGCATACATTTCAAATCTAAACCTTTCGGCTTTTTAATTGCTAAGGCATTTTGAGCGAGATCATTGGAAAACACAAGGAGTTAGTTCGTGCGATTTAGAACAACAAACTTCCGAAGTATAGAGCTGGGTAGGAAACAGGGCCCTCTCGCTACCCTATTAAAATGTACAGGTGGGTCGAGCAGCACCCACTACCAAAGTTGCAAAAATAGACACTTGTACATTTTGTCACATATCTCGAGAACTACTTGGCCGATTTTAGTGCAACAAAGTCATTCGAAAGGGGAGGAAATTCATAATAAAAGATACGAGTATAAGTGCCAGCCAAATCAGACTGAAATCCTTTCTTCTAGCCCTGGCGTTGATCATCATATTAGAGCTTATATAACCTTTCCTTCCCTATCGAAAGACATTTGTTCCACTAAAATCGGAGAAGTAGTTCTCGAGATATGACAAAATGTACAAGTGTCCATTTTTGTACCTTCGCTAGTGGGCACTGCTCGACCCACCTGTACATTTTAGCGAATATCTCGGAAATTACTAGGGGATCTTGATCCACCTAACGTTATTTGAAAGAGGATGAAATTCAATATAAAATATATATGTTCCAGCCAAATCAGCTAAAATCTTTTGTTCTGGCTGGAGGTTACCGAGATATTCGCTAAAATATACAGGTGGATCAACCAGCAGCCACTAGCGAGGGTACAGAAATGGACACTTGAACATTTGGTCGAATATCTCGAGAACTACTCTGCCGATTTTAATGGAATAAATGTCATTGTAAAGGGGAGGGAGGAAATGCTGTATTACATACATATAATCTGATGGTCAACATTGTAGAAAAATCCTCGAACTAGTGCTCCTAAAACTGAAAGTCCGGGTTAGAACAAAGCACATCAGCCTGATTTGCTTGGCACATATATATTGTATATATAATCCCCCCAGCCCCTTTAGAATACCGTTTCTTTCATTAAAATCAGGCCAGACATTCCAACGATATTAGCTGAAATGTACAGGTAGGTCGACCAGCACCCACTATCGAAGGCACAAAAATGGACACTTGTACATTTTGTCAAATGTCTCTAGAACTACTCTGCTGATTTTAGTGCAACAAACTTCATTCAAAAGGGAGGGGGGATTCTCCGTAACATATAATCTGATGATCAACGTCGTAGGAATTTCCTCGAACTAGTGCCCCTAAAATGAAAATCCGGGTTAGAAAAAAGGACTTCAGCTGATGTAGCTTTCACCTATATTTTTTTATATAGAATTTCCTCTTCTTTTGAATGATGTTAGGTTCATTAAAATCAGCTTATTAGTTCCCAATCTATTCGCTAAAATGTACAGGTTTCTTCTGCAGCACCCTGTAGAAAATAGTCCCTTGTACATTTAATCGAATATTTCTTGAACTACTGGGCCTATCACCTTCATGTCACCCAACCGCGAAGCGGTGCGTGTGCTTGCGTGTCCCAATGAAGTCAGAGGTTGTGCTAGTGGGTAGTCTTTTACTCCCAGCAGTTCCAAGCATGCTGGAGTGGCTCTGATTGAGGGACCAGACTAATGGGTGACGATGGTGCCGAACCCCGATTGCAATAGCATTTATGAAACCGAAGGCTGTGTAAGTGAGGAAAATAAGCTGTCCCGGAAAGATTCAACCATACTGAAGAGGCTTCGGCGGAGAAATCTCCAATGGACTCCGTTATTTTCCCTACACAGAAATCTGTGGCCCCAACTATGGGTTAAATAGTTGGGGATGGAGCCCCCCTCCCTTAGATATGGGATAAATACCAAATTTTGCCCTAATGTCCACTATAAGCATAAACTACAACAGCGTCAACGGGGCTCCCGACACAAGGGATGTCGGAAGCATCGCATTCGGCACGCCTTCCTCTGGCTATGAGGAGACGGGTCGTCAACAAGCGACTGGTCCAGGATTGAGTGGTGTAGACCAGGATCGTCCTGCTCGCGATTCTTCCCGGAATCGCGATGATTATGTGTCTGGTACCGACCGTAAAAACGAAAGAAGCAGTTGATTAGATCGACGACGTAATTACCCAGCCAACCTGTTTGGAGAAACTAAGCACTTCACACGATTTTATACTTTGAAGTCTACCAACAACGCTGACCGAAGCAAACGCAACTTATTTAAAGTCGATAGAGAGCTCTACGATGCAATAGGGAAACCCGGTCGCATCTCTGAGAATGACGACCGTACGCTCGCTGTTGAAGTAAAAACTGAGGTCCAAGGCCGTAAATTGTAGGGCCTGACCGAACTGGTCCGGAAACCGATAGAGTGTTGATTCACCCTCGTTATAACCATCTCCAAGTGGTTATCAGCTGCGATCTCTTACGGCGATATTCTGAAAACGATATTGCTGACGGATTATCATACCTTGGTGTGATTAAGATCCACCAAATTAAGAGCTGCACGCAATCTGGTGACCTTGAACCGACTGGAACTTTGGTCTTAACATTTGACACTCCAACTCAACCTGATCGTATTCGGATCCATGCAGGTCTCTCTGAGCGTGTCCGTCCGTCCGTGCCCCTCTCTCGCCGTTGTTACAAATGCCAACAATATGGACACGTGCCCAAGAACTTCAGACGTGATAATGTTATCTGCGGCCGCTGCGGTGAGGATCATGAAACTGCAACATGTCAACTGCCTCCGAACTGCTTTCATTGCAACCAACCTCGTAGCACATTAGCAAAGACTTGTCAGAAATACCTCATTGAAAAAGAAATATTGGCTGTTAAGGCCAAAGAACACCTGACCTTTAAAGAAGCCTGACATAGAGTATCCTCAAAGTACTCAAATAACAGAACTTTTGCGTCAGTTGTGCAATCAGCACAGTCTCGTGAGACCCCTTCCGCTTCGTCGAAGGACCCTGCTCCGCCGGGGAATTCTGCACGCTCACTACCTCCAAAACCTAAAACTGACAACACTGGACACCACTGTTCTACGCAAAACCGAAAGTTTTACCCGTGCCTCTCCAAAGCGAACATCTGCAATAAACGCCAATCTCCAACATCACCCACATTGGGTGCTACTCCTGAAAAACACAAACGCCAGAAACCACCCGATCGTTCTGTAAACATCACTAGTATTCCTTTAACCAAATATAGCCGCCCACCTGATAAGAACAAATCGAAAAAGCTCGTGCGCAAAACAGGACCATGGAAACCATGATATCACACTGGAATATACGTCGAAATCGAAATAGTTATTTTCATTTATGAACGCTACTTGAAGATTCACAGTCGGCAGTCATGTGTCTGCAGGAAACCTGAATGCCAGCAACCCTACCAAACCCACCACGAGGGTTTCTTATATACCACGAGACTGGCGTTCTCGGCAGGGATGGATTGGACGACGGTGGAGTTTGCACACTTGTGAATCGCTATGTTGGTCACGTGAAGATCCAGCTAACTTGGGACTTGCAGGCTGTTGCAGTACGATGCCACCTATATGCAACGTATATATCCCTCCACATGACAGAGTTAGCGCTCAACAAATACATCAACTGGTTTCGCAAATACCACCTACGTATCTCCTTCTGAGAGATTTTAATGCTCGACACATACTGTGGGGAGAGCTGTCGTAAATCAACGAGGCAGAATTGTAGAGTCCTTCCGTAACACTGGTAATTCTATAATACTAACTAAAGATAATCCTAGTCGCTTCCACCTACAAACATGCACCCTTTCTTGTATCGATCTGTCTATATCATCTCCAGATACCGCACTTAACTTATCCTGGTCCGTCGGCCAAGATTTATATAATAGCGACTACTTTCCAGTCATTCTATCCATTGCAGACAACTCTCCTCTCCTAACCACACCCCGGTATATTAACGAACGGGCTGATTGGGCGAGATATTATGCTGTGGCGAATACTGATAAGGAGGTTACATCCTTTCCTACCCTTGATGATGCTGTCGAATACCTCATGGATACGTTTGATGCTGCGACAGACATTTGTATCCCGAAAACGAGGTGAATACAGCGCACTCTGTCTGTTCCTTGGTGGAACAGACAGAGCTGTCGTAAATCAACGAGGCAGAATTGTAGAGTCCTTCCGTAACACTGGTAATTCTATAATACTAACTAAAGATAATCCTAGTCGCTTCCACCTACAAACATGCACCCTTTCTTGTATCGATCTGTCTATATCATCTCCAGATACCGCACTTAACTTATCCTGGTCCGTCGGCCAAGATTTATATAATAGCGACTACTTTCCAGTCATTCTATCCATTGCAGACAACTCTCCTCTCCTAACCACACCCCGGTATATTAACGAACGGGCTGATTGGGCGAGATATTATGCTGTGGCGAATACTGATAAGGAGGTTACATCCTTTCCTACCCTTGATGATGCTGTCGAATACCTCATGGATACGTTTGATGCTGCGACAGACATTTGTATCCCGAAAACGAGGTGAATACAGCGCACTCTGTCTGTTCCTTGGTGGAACCGAGAGCTCCAAGAAGCAACGAACGAGAAAAGGTAGCAGCACGCCGATATTACCTTCGCGACTTACGGAAGAAAAGATTGTTCTTAGTCGCGCGAGAGCTCGCGCTCACTACCTTTTGAAGAAATCTCAGGCAACTTCGTGGAAACGATACGTCTCCATCCTTAACGAGAATGAACCGATGACGAAGGTGTGTCGTCGGATCTTTAAGATACATGGCAGATGTATGGTCCATCGTACTCCGACGTTGCAGGCTTCTGATGGTTTAATCTCTGATCCGATAGAGGTTAGAAACGTTTTTGGATATGCTTTGAGCGAGGTGTCGAAGGGGAGTTCTTGGGTGCCCTTTCACCGCATTAAACAGGAAGCAGAATCAGTAGATTTATCATTTTGTGGTGGAGAAGATGAAGATTACAACATGATTCTTACACTGCCCGAATTGCAGAGTGCTTCGAGGAGGTGTGCTGATACGTCTCCTGGGGCGAATACGATTTCGTACTTCCTGCTTCACCACCTTCCTCCAGTATCTCTGCGATTCCTTTTATCTTTGTATAACTGCATATTGATGGAGGACTCCTTTCCGACAGTTTGGAGAATGGCGACTCTGTTGCCTTTCAAGAAGCCTGGTAAAGAGGGAACACTTCCGCTGCATTACCGCCCTATAGCACTTACGAGTTGTATGTGTAAACTTATGGAACGGATGGTCAACTCTAGGGTCGTGTGGCATTTAGAACAACACTGTGTGTTCCATTCCGATCAATATGGTTTCCGACGATGTCGCAGCATAACATATGTGTTAGCCAGGTTCGACACGTTCATCAAGACTGGATTTGCCGAGAAACAACACGTGGTGGCTGTGTTTTTTGCTTTGGAAAAAGCTTAAGATAAAACGTGGAAGTACCTTATTTTGAAAGTTCTATCCGACAATAGATATTTGGGATATCTACCATAATTCATCAAAAATTTTCTTTCTGACAGTGTTATGCAAATCAAAGTTGACAACAAACATGCTGATCCGGTTCCGCAGCATGAGAGCGTCCCGCAAGGGAGCGTCCTTAGCTGTACTCCGTTTGTACTAGCCATCAATGACCTCCCATCCTGCATACCGCAGTATGGAGAGAGTTCGTTGAATGTCGATGACTTAGCCACATTCTCTCGCTCCTCAGGTCTTCCTGCTGCTGAGAGGAGGTTACAACTTGCTGTCAACAAAACAGTTTGGTGGAGAAATACACACGGTTTCACCTTTTCGCCATTGAAGACTGTAGTGATGCACTTAACACGTATCTGAGGCACATTTCCCACCTTAGGCCTGGTGATGGATGGGTCCACCCAAATTCCGGAAACGAAATTCCTGAGAATGACATTTAACTCTAAACTCACGTGGCTACCTCCCCTCCAGTCTCTGCGAACAAGATGCATAAAAAGCCTGGACCTTTTGAAGTGATTGATGCATCTCTCGTTGGGTGCAACCAAAGTGACATTTTTGCGGATTTATCGATCCATGGTGCGGTCCCAACTCGATTATGGATGCCAAATTTATTCTTCAGAGACAGCAACGTCTCTCACGATGCTAGATACCGTCCATCATCAGGGTATCCGTCTGGCAACTAGGGCGTTTCGCATCTCACCGGTGGTGAATCTGTATGTGGAGAGCGGGGAATCATATCTCAGTGATAGACGAGACAAGCTTTGTCTCCAGTTGTGCAGCTGTTTACTCGCTATGCCGGATACTCCAGCTTACCGTGCGATTACGAATCGAAGCTTTGGTCACATCTATGCTGCTCACCCATACCTCCATAAACCATTTGGATACAGGAGTCGTAAGCTTCTTGAGAGCCTCCAGATGTTTGATCTACTTGTGATGAAGTCGAGTTCTTACTTTGTTCCACCTTATCCGTTACGCCTGAGAAGTTTATGTTCAGGTGTGATGTCAGAGGTTTCTTCTGATACACCGGTGGATATGAGGAGATCACTTTTTATTGACCATGCGGACACCCACTGTGAGACCACCCCAGTGTATACTGATGGATCAAAGAGTTGCGATGAAGTTGGCTGCGCTGCAATTCTCCCGAACAGAACTATATCGTGGAAACTACCTGCAGCGGCCTCGGTGTATACCGCGGAGTTGCTGGCGATCCTCTTTGCATTGGCCTCTCTGATACGGTATACTACTCGCTGATTTGTTGTCTATTCCGATTCACAGAGTGCCTTGACCAGTATATATGACCAGTTTTCTGTTCATCCCATAGTGATACATATCCACCGCTGGCGGTCGATTTGTTACTTTCTGTTGGGTGCCAAGCCATGCAGGGATTCGGGGTAACGAGTTGGCTGATCATACGGCTAAGGAGATCATTGTGGACCCCAACGAGATTATGCCCCGTCCTCTACCGAGCAGGGATTATTACCCTTACCTCTATGCATTTCTGCGCAGACGATGGAATTTGGCCTGGGCCACTATCTGGCTCAATAAACTCAGGACGATCAAGGATAGTGTGACGGTGTGGGGTACTTCGTGTCGTAGGACCCGCCAACACGAGAGGTCCTGCTTACAAGGCTTCGCATTGGGCACACACGCCTAACACACAAGTTCTTGCTTGACGGCGAACCACCACCTTTCTGCGATTGATGTATTGTCCCTATCACAGTTGAGCACTTCCTTGTTGAGTGCCCGGAGTATGCCGATGAGCGGGTGGTCCACTTTGGTGCCAGCAGAATAGGTCAGCCTTTGAATATTCGCTGGGTCCTTCGGGATGATGAAACTGCTGTCTAGGTAGTTCTCTAATTTTTAACTGCAACAGGCATTTCCTCTGACCTCTGACACATGCGTGACTCCATCACGCATCATCTATAATTGTGGTCTTCGTACTATACATTTCATATTAAATGTAGGACTAGTTTGGCCTATGTGCCTCATTTTACGTTGTGTGTGGCCTTCTTGCCACATATCTTATTTTCAGACTACGCACTGCTTTCACTCACCCCATGGCTAAACCCATGCGGTTTAGCCATGTGTCTTTTTCGGTTTTTCGACGATATCTCAAAAACTATTAGTCGTAGAACCATAGATTTTTCACCTTTGGAAAGAGCATCGAATGACCGAATCAACTTAAAAAAAATTATCTAGGAAAGACAAAAATATTTATTAAAAAAAAAAGTTAAGGGCGGAAATTAATATATTCGTGAGGAGAGAGAATACCGAGTATAATGGCAAAATTTCGTGCAAATCTGCGACAACAGATTTTGGCCATTTTTGTTTTTGCCCATTACTGCAAAACTAACCTTGGTATGACAGCGCCCACTAGCTCAGGCAAAGAAATGGACACTTGTATATTTTTTCGAATATCTCGAGAACTTCTCTGCCTATTTTAATGGAACAAATGTCATTCGAAGGGAAGGATGGGGGGAATGATCTATAACATATAATCTGATGATCAACGTCGTAGGAGTTTTCTCGAACTAGTGCCCATAAAATGAAAATCCGGTCTAGAACAAAGGATTTCGGCTATTGTAGCTGGCACTTATATATTTTATATAGAATTTCCTTTTCTTTTGAATAACGTTAGGTTCATTCAAATTAGCCTAGTATTTCTCGATATATTCGCTAAAATGTACAAGTTTCTTCTGCATTATGTAGAAAATAGGTTCTTGTACATTTAGTCGAATATCTCTAGAATTATTGGGCCGATCTTAATGAATTTAACGTCCTCCGAAAGAGGAAGAATTTCCCTATAAGATATGATTTCTTGATTAAAACCATAGGTTTTAGCCATAGTTTTATGTTTATTTCGGTGTTTCGACGATATCTCTAGAACTATTAGTCGTAGAGCTATTTGACTTTTACCTTTTGAAAGGGCATCGGATTCCGCATCAAATAACACTATATTTTTTTCAAAATGATCTAGAGAAGGCAAAAATATTAAAATATTTCTTAAAAAAAGTTAAGGGCGGATGGTGCCGAAATTATTAGATTCGTGACTCGTGAGAAGAGAGAGTATCGAGTATATAGGCAAAATTTCCTGCAAATCTGCGACACCAGATTTTGGCGATATTTTGTGTTTTTGCCAATTACTGGGAAACTCACCTTGGTAAAGGTTGGTTCTGCATCATCCTGTAGAAACTAGCCCGTTATTGCATCTATTTGAATATCTCTCGAACTACTGGGCCGATCCTGATGAACCTAACGATATTCGAAAAAGGTTGAAATCTTGTATAATATATCATTTGCAGTTTAAAACCATGGCTAAAATCCATGGGTTTTAGCCATATATTTCTTTTTCGGGTTTTCGACGCTATATCGAGAACTATTAGTTGTAGAACCATGGAAGTTTTCACTTATGGAAAGAGCATCGAATTCCACATCGAATGGCCGAATCAACTTTTTTTTTTTAAATGAACTAGGAAAAGCAAAAATATTATAATATTCATTTAAAAAAGGGAAGGGCGGATCGTGCCGAAATTAATAGATTCGTGAGAGAGAGAGAGAGAGAGAGAGAGAGAGAGTACTGAGTACAGTGGCCCCTCTTTTTTGTTGTTTTTTGCCCATTACTGCATAACCAACATTGGTAGGGCAGCGCTCACTAGCGAAAGTAAAAAAAATGGACACTTGTACATTTTGTCGAATATCTCGAGAAATACCTAACTGATTTTAATGGAACAAACTTCATTCGAAAGGAGAGGAACCTCTATATAACATATAAGCTGATGATCAGCATCGTAAGAAAATCCTCGAACTATGGCCCCTAAAAGTGAAAATCCCCGCTAGAACAAACGATTTCAGCTAGTGCCCATAGAATTTCCTCTTCTTTCGAGTGACGTTAGCTTCATTAAGACCAGCCTAGTAATTTCCGAGATATTCGCTAAAATGTACAGATGGGTCGAGCAGCGCTCACTAGCGAAGGTACAGAAATGGACACTTGTATATTTTATCAAATATCTCGAGAACTACTTTGCTGATTTTAGTGGAACAAAGTGCTTCGATAGAGGAGGAAAGGTTCTATAAGCCATTGACTGATGATCAACATCGTAGAAATTCCCTTGAACTAGTCCCCCTAAAACGGAAAATCTTAGCTAGAACAAAGGATTTTAGTCTGATTTGGCTAGCACTTATATTTTTTATATAGATTTTCTTCCCCTTTCGAATGACGTTTCTTTCATCAAACCTGGTCAGAAGTTCCGAGATATTTACTAAAATGTACTGGTGGGTCAACCAGCGTCCACTAGCAAAGGTAAAAGAATGGACACTTGTTTATTCTGTCGAACATCTTAAGAACTACTCGACCGATTTTAATGTAACAAACGCCAATCGATAGGGGAGGAAATATCTGATGATCAACATCGTAGAAAAATCCTTGAATTAGTGCCTCTAAAATATAAAATCCGGGCTAGGACAAATAATTTCAGCCTGATTTGTCTGGCACTTAAGATTTAATATATAATTCATTCCTCTTTCGTGTGACGTTAGTTTAATCAAAATCGGACCAGACGTTCCCGAGATATTCGCTAAAACGTACGGGTCGACCAGCGCCAACTAGCGAAGGTACAAAATGCACACTTGTACATTTTTTCATATATCTCGAGAACTACTTTGCCGATATTAATGGAACAAAGGTCAATCGATAGGGAATGAAATGTTCAATGACATATAAACTGATAATTAACATTGTATGAAGATCCTCTAACTAGTCCCCATAAATCTGACACCTGGAATAGAACAAGGTATTTCAGCCTGATTTGGCTGACACAGGTATTTATATAGAATTTCATCCTCTTCCGAATGACGTTAGGTCCATCAAAATCGGTCCAGTATTTCCCGAAATATTTGCTAAAATATACAAATTGGTTCTGCAGCACCCTGTAGAAAATAATCCCTTGTACATTTAGTCGAATATCTTGAATTACTGGGCCGATCTTGATAGCCTTAAAGTCAATCGAAAGAGGATGAAATCTTTTATAATATATCATTTACTGATTAAAACCATACCTAAAACCATGGGTTTTAGTTTATAGTTTTAGGAAGGTTTTGACCTCGATGGTTTTCTTCTATTAATTAATTAATTGGTTCCGTCGAATAATTAGAGAACCATGCAGGTTTAAGTTTTCTATTTTCAGAAAACCGACAAATAATTTATTTTACCTCCATTTTTATTCTGGTCACTCTAAAAATATTAAAAAGTCAGTATTTTCTTCCATGTATTCCCTATGTCGCTCAGAATATGTAGTTGTGACTATATACATCAAGAATTTACAAAAAATTAAAAGATTGCCTTTAACCTATTTTACCTGAATTTTTTTTGGAAAACTGCATGAATAAAGCTAAAGAAACATTCTATAACCGCGAGTTAAGGAAAACAGAAACTCTATACAACATATTAGTTTTACCTTACCATGATAATTGTTTGTATGCAATACAACTTAATATAAGTGTAATTTTTAAATACAATTATACATTAAAAATATGTTAATAAATCACAGCCCCAAATTTCGATAGGCCTCATTTCTTAATTTTTTTGCAAGGATTGAATGAAACTTTGGTGATAACTAGTTTATTGTATTTAAAATAATATACCAAAACATGAGAGTCTTTTGACTTTTCTTCTTTATTCTAGAGCACGTGTTTGTGATGACCTCCATTTAGCTTTGTGCATTTCTTGAGGCGCACCACAAAGTTGTCCACGACGTCCTTACAAATCGATTGACTTCCTTGAGTTCCGTGATGGTCCTGGGTCTCTTTGCGTACACTGTTTTTAAGGTAGCCCCAGAGGAAGAAATCTGGGGGGCTAAGGTCTTGGTTGTGAGGTGCCTACTCAAAATCGGTCTTGAGACTGATCACACGGCCACCAAACTTCTCTCTCAGCCAATCTCGAGACAGGTTTGAGGTGTGAGAGTTTGCCCCATCTTGCTGGAAACAGAACTTCCCCATAAGCGACGGAAACAGGGTCTCTAGCTCCCTCTTGAAGGTTTTGAGTACCTCAACATACCACTCCTTGGTGACTGTCACTGTCGCGCCAGATTCCTCGAAAAAGAATGGTCCGATTATGCCTCTGGCTGAGATTGCAGTCCATACCGTGCACTTAGGGTAATGCAGGGACTTGGTGGCTACCTCCTTAGGTCTGGATGTCCCCAGAAGACATTTCTCTTCAATTTTTCCTTTCCTCCAAGATAGAAGTGAGCTTTATCTGAGGTCCAAAGAAGGTTAAAGAAAGATTGGGTCTCTTGGATCTTCTACAGTATCTTGACTGCCATATACTTTCTCTGCTCCTTGTCCGAGGCTGTAAGGGTCTTCTCCATCTGTATTATGTATGGGTAGGCCTTTACATCCATTACTAGCACTCTCCTGCAAGTCTCACGGGATATACCGAGGGACTGACTTCGCTTACACATAGGGCGTTTTGGGCTCTGCTGAACTGACTCTCTCACGCTCTCGACCAGTTTAGCTGTACGCTTCTTGGGGCGTCCTGAATGGCTTGGACGGTTGTCACTGGCAGCATTGAGGTTCCCTACTATCCCATAGTTCTCGGAGTGGTCCACCCAATCCTGAATTTTGCTCTTGGGGGGGGCTTTTTCACATTCGAACTGATACACGAAAGTGCCCTGTACTTTCTTGAACGAGCCTGTCTTGTAGTAATGTTTGACGCAGTATATTCTTTGCTGGAGCTCCCATTGAGATCTAGTTGTGTTCACAGGCATTGCTTCTGTTATGTCCTGCAAAGTAAGGGTGATTATTAAATGAATGGAGAATATATCACAAAATGTGTGTGCAGGTCCGTTTTTATGGGGTCACCATGTATTGACCAACTTTACCCAGTTAATGATACACGACTTACTGGTTCACATTAAATTCATTGGTTCTGGGTATATCTTCTATTTTTTCTCCATTTGCAGGAAGGTAAAGTAGACTACAGCCCTCTGCGTGTAAGCAAAATTTATTATGGCTTTAACACCTCACACTATTTTTCTTTTCTTTTTCTAGGCCTGTCCCTAATGAGTTGGGAAGACCGCTATAAAAAAAAAGCGTTGCTTACGCCCACCACCTCATTAGGTGACAAGGAAGAGTGGATCTTTTTATCTCTGTGTGTTTTGCTGGGAGGAGGGGGGTGGGGACCACGTTTTAATAGAGCATGTGTTGAGAGGTCTAATATCTACCCATTCTATTCATTACAGGTCTGAGTACGCCGAGTCAACACCATTCACGCAAAATCCCTACGTGCTAATTGTAAATAAAACTAAAAGCCATACAGCTCCTTTTGCTCTCCGCAACTGCGTCGTACAAATAGTTTAGCTCTGGCGATGAGCATCTTGGTCATATTAGCGATAAGAGCTTGATGACACAGGTTCGGATCCAACTCCTTTATTCATTTTCATATAACGATTAAAATAGTTTGCCCTATTTCTCCGTTTCTATATCTCCTATTTTCTCTCTTAAGCCTTCATTGGTTCACGTAATATTTTCCTTAGTGTTTTTCCGGCTTGTGTTAAAAGTTTTCATTTCCTTGGGCCTTTAAATACAACTATTATATATCACGTGTCATGTGATTATCAATATATATATATATATATATATATATATATATATATATATATATATATATATATATATATATATATATATATATATATATATATGAATAATACTTCCTTATCTGTTTCATTAGGTATAGTTACACCTTAACGAATATGTTAACTTGTTATCTGAGATCTCATTCTTTTGTAGAGTTGGGCGGTCCGCTACTCCGCCCTTCCCTCGTTGGTTTTCCTTTCCACACTCGGATAGTATTTAATTCGTTTCAAATTTAAGTTTCATGTCTCACGATTTATTTTACATGTATTAGAAAAACTTTTTATGCAGATATTTCAAAGTTTTTAATTGAGTCTTTAGCAACGATGATGGGACTTGTTATAATTCGGAAACGTTGCAATAAATGATAAAAAAAACGTCTTCGGTTTTGTCCTCGTTATCATGTTTATATATGTATATTTTAAGAACGAGATTTTTTGAAGGGTGAATAAGATTTTTTCTTTTAGTTCGGTTGTCACCTAAGTATATTTAATTTTTTTAGTAGTTATCTCTAATAATTCCTTTAGAAGAAGAAGAAGAAGAAGAACTACAGAACTACAGAATCCAGGACCAGCAAAGACCCTAAGGTCCACTCGAGGCTAGTCCGCTACACTAAATCCATAACTACGATACACACTTATCTACGAGTGTATCTCTAACATGCTATATATTTATTTATTTTTTATTGTTATTTTTTATTATTTTTATATATATATTTTTTTAATATATAATCTACTGTACACACTTATCTACATGTGTACATTGTCATGCATATTAACTACTTCAACCTAGGGGTGGGGGGGTGATAGAAAGTTTTTCTTCTCAACTTCCGCAGCCCTCGACTGCTAGTGGTGAAAATCTAATTTTAGGATAGTAAGACTATTTATAGGATAGGCGGAAAAGAAAATGGATATCTAAAACTACACATGCAAGAGAAATAGCTGGCATCATTTTTAGTCATCATTTTTACTCGTTGTTCTTCCGCTCCAAACTCCTTTTGCAAAGACGCTTTTATTTACTGTGCTCAGACTACGTTATATTTATACTATTTAAGTGCGCGTCGAGACGGTTTTTAAACATATTTACCGACCTACTATCCACTACGTGGGTGGATAGCCTATTCCAAATTTGAGTAATTTTAAACGTAAAATAGTCTTGGGCTATACTAGTGTTAAATCGCTTGTTCACTAATTTTAATCCGTGTTGGCGAGTGTTTCCCCTATGATCCAATTCGAACAAATTCCTATAATCAACGTTTGAAAATCCTTTCAATATGTTAAATACTTCTATTAGCTGACCACGTAATTTTCTGCCTTCGAGAGATGGCAAATCTAATGCCCTGAGTCTTTCCTCGTACGGCCTGTTTCTCAGCTCGGGAATTAATTTTGTAGCCCTACGCTGCACTCTTTCTAATTGCGCGATATCTTTGTTTAAGTATGGAGCCCAAAATTGAACCGCGTATTTGAGCAGTGGACGCACAAGTGATTTATATAACGGTAAAATTACATCTTTGGATTTGAACGTGAAATTACGCGCGATATAACCCAGCACACGATTTGCTTTTTTACATGCATCCGCGCATTGTTTCGTGACTTTAAAGTCATCTGAGACTAAAACTCCCAGGTCTTTTTCCAATTTAACCACGTCGAGGACCTGGCCTTTCATGGTATACTCTACCCTCAAATTATGGCAACCCAAATGCATCACCTTGCATTTACTTAAATTAAACTGCATTTGCCACTTATCCGCCCATCTGACAATCAAGTTTAGGTCCTTTTGTAATTTTTCTACATCCGATCTTACATAGGCACGGTTGCCCAGCTTCGTGTGGTCAGCAAATTTAGAAATCGTACTAAATACGCCATTATCCAAATCGTTTATATATATTAGAAACAATAATGGGCCAAGAACCAAGCCTTGTGGCACTCCACTACTGACTTTGACCCAATCAGAACATTCACCATTTATAACTACTCGCTGCGAACGATCCTTCTGCCAATTTCTAATCCAATTTAATATCTTACCCTTCCCATCGATTGCTTTAACTTTCATTAATAATCTCTCGTGCGGAACGGTGTCAAACGCCTTTTTAAAGTCTAGATAGATTACATCTACAGCTTTGCTTTCGTTGTAAACGCAAATCATTTTATGGAAGAATTCGAGCAAATTTGTCAAGCACGATCTCGCCCGCCTAAACCCATGTTGGGAATCTTTAATCAGATTATTTAGCTCGAGGTGGCTCACTATTCTATCTCTAATTACCGATTCTAAAAGCTTTCCAACTACCGAAGTTAGACTAATAGGACGAAAATTCGTTGCTTCGTATCTATTCCCATTCTTAAATATTGGCGTAACGTTTGCACGCTTGAAGTCTAAAGGGACTATGCCAACTTCTAATGAGCGATTGAAAATTGCACGCAACGGCTTCGCAAGCTCATTCTTAAGTTCCTTTAAATGAGTGGGGTAAACGCCATCGGGCCCTGGTGATTTCCACTTTTTCATCAGGTTAATATATTTAAGAATTTCCTCTTCATTAACTGTTATATCGGATATGCAAATATCACTATTATCTACTTCTTCAACTAACGATCCTAATTCGGACGAATCTTCAACAGTAAAGACGAAGAAGAAGAAGAAGAAGGTGTTCAGGGTGTTAAAATAAAGAGTCTATAAAGGGGATTAAAAAAGGTGGTTAAGATTAACAAATAAGGCCGTAGGCCACACCCCCGCAGGGGTGCCTGTGTAACCAAGCTCTTCCTTAACGAAGAGAACAGCGGTTTGTCCTTTTTATATTTTCTCTGAAGTTTGCTTCCATCAATTCCGTCGTCGCTTATATTAGAAGTCATTACGATCAGGAAACAATGATAAACTATGGATACTCTGAAAATTGTCGTAAAAAGTTTGTAAAGTTGAAACATGATGTTTAACTTTTCCGTCTTATTCCAGGCCTATGGCGTATTTTTTAAATTTCTTTATTTCAAATTATACAAACAGTGCGTGCAAAATACCCACCTCTATATATCTACCCAACTTAGGCTTTTTAATAAGGAAATTCGTTCCAAAGCGCAAACAAGTATCTATTACACTGGTCTACAAGGTTTTGGGTGTTTAGGAAATGGACATCATTCCTGGAAGAAATCGGTCTCCTGAATCAAAAATTACCTTCATTTTGATGTACGAGCATCAGGTCTAGTTTTTAAGTTATTGAAAATCCTTTTATAATACATATATTAGGTTTGAGTCAAAGTCCATATGTAAATAAGTCTGTGTGTGAGTCAATGTCCATATGTATATGTCATAAGTCTGTATATGTTATAAATTAGTCACTATGTATGTGTGTAGGTCCACTACACTGGATTCTTTTCTTTATCCTAATTCTAATTATTTTCTTTTTTCCGAATTTTTCAGATGTTGTGGTGAACTAAGCAATAAGAAATGAGCAAGATGTCCTCTTCATAAAAGTGTTGCGTTAATTGTCCAAATGTGTTATGAAAACACAAAAGTGGAAACTATAAAGACCTTTTTACCAACTTGATATCAACTTTTCGTGATATTGGCGCGAATATGAGCATCAAAATGCATTTGCTTTTAGTCATCTTGATCGTTTTCCTGAAAATCTCGGAGATGTTAGCGACAAACAAAGGCGACGATCCATCAGGATATCAAAGAGATCGAACTCGTTACCAACGACCTTGAGACGCTGTGATGATAGCAGTCTATTGCTGGTTTGTGAAATGAGATACTCCTGTTGCTCAACATCAACGGTGCGCAATTAAACGTAAATTTATCCCTGAATTTTCTGCCAAAAATCTTTGCCAACGCGCATTTTCCCTTTTTTGTTTGTTTATGTGTTATGCTCTCTTAATTGTTTCATATTAATTGCCTCTGGTAGAATTAAAGTAGTTTAAATAAAGAAACAGTCTTGTTTAATTGCAGTAAAAATCACTAATATCAACTCATGTCACCTTTGGAAATATTTTCATGCGTAATTTTAGCATCTAATAGAGCCAAAATTGAGATGAGGAGAGACAGAAAACTAAACCTGATTGAGGAAAACTGAAGTTATTTTCAAATTTAGCAGAAGCAAAATCACTTAAGAATTTGCTGAAATATTTCAGGCACCAGACATAAGATTTTGTTTTGTTGTCCAGTGTTATTAACAAATCCATTTCAATTGCTTCTAATGAACATTAAGCCTAGGTATTACATATTGATTTTTGCTGTCTCATTTATTTGATAAATTTGTTGCCGAAACTTCATCTAAGGTTAAATAGAATCATACATGTTAACTACAGAACTTTAATTTTATAACTAACTTAAACCGTGAAAAGTTTCTCTTAACTTCTGGAGTTAGGCTTTCATATTTTTGCTACTTGGTTATGTGAAACTTAATTATTTTCTCTCTTCCCAGCAAATTGCTCCAAACCACATTATTTTTCTGTTTTGAAGGACAAAATACGCTCTTTAATCTTAAAATATTTATATAATCTTAATTCCTTTCAAATATTTTTCGCCACCATTTCCAAATCCGATTTGTGACCATCTTTAAAAAACTTGCATGGGACAAAGCCCTCGTTATTTGCAAATCTGACAAAGTTCATGGTATAGTTGGTTTAGATAATGAGTCGTATCTCATCAAAATCTATCAGATCCTTTCAGATTATACTAAATTTAGAAAGATTACTAACACTGTATAGTCGTACATACTTAAAGTTGAGGACAAAACTAATAGTTTTCCTTCGGAAATTAAAAAAGAATCGGAGAAGGTAAAGAAAATGGTCCCCAACGACTTTAGGGATGTGTATCTTAACCTGGAATTTTATGGGAACCCTTTTCTTAACCTTGAAGATTTGGGGACGTTTTTCTTAACCTTGAACATTTGGAGACGCTAATCTTTATCTTGATACATTTGAAAGGAGCTTTGTGTTTATGCATTCAGAATAAACTCAAATCGAGTTTTTATGGACTGCAGATTGTCATTCCTTAGAAAAATAAATAACTAATAGTTCAGTGTTTCATGATTTATAAATTAAATCACAGTTCCTAACTGTAATGCAAGAAGCTATTTTAAAATTTAGCCATGCACAGTTCGTAATTTTAATAGATTAAACTATTTTAAAATTTGTTCATGTATATCTTTTTCCTTTGCAAGAGTTTTGGCGTCCCCAACAACTTTGGAGACGTGTATCTTAACTCCGAATTTTATGAGGAGGCTTTTCTTAACCTTGAAGGTTTGGGGGAGGCTCAACTGTACTTGGGTACTTTAGGGAGGCTTTCCTTTACTTGCTCCAAAAATTCTAACGCCTTTCCTGAAGATGCCTATAACACTTTATGGTTCTTTATGGTTTTTCTAAGAGCCATAAACCTGACCTACCTATAGGGCCTTTTTATGCTGGATAAAAGTAAAATAGGGCCTTTTTATGCTGCATAAAAGCCCCTTCCTTTTCACAAGGCAAGATTCTAGCCCCTGTGTTAGCCAATTAAACTCTAATAAGTTTACTATTAATAATTATCATTTGTTTGAGAAAGAGGTTACAAACTTTCCTCATGCCCACAAATACTTCATGGCCAACTTTGATGTTGAGAGTTTGCTCACTAATATTTCTCTCTCTGAAACAATTAAAATTTGTGTCAATTATCTCTTCCGCAATTCTATTCATTCAATATGTCTAACAAAGACCTTATTCAAAATTCTCCTTGAACTTGCTATTTGTAATTTTTTATTAGGTTTTGTATGAGCAACTTGAAATGATTGAAATGGGTCTTCCTCTTGTTCCTTAGTTAGCAAACATTTTTATGTTATTATCAGGCAATGGCTTCGCCACTTCCCTCCACGGGGGGAGCTTGCGCTTCGCTACTAAGATTAAAATTTAAATTTTTTAAAAAAGCAGCCATAGTTAAATTTTTATCAAATTTCTGAACTTCGCCAATTATAATAATTTTAAAAAAGAACTCTAAACTAAATTTTCCCCCTTTCAAAATATCACGTTGCTAAAATATAGAGTTATAGAATAGAAGATATATAAAAATAAATTTTCTGAACTTTACCATTTGTAATTCTTTGGATTTTTTAAAAAATTCACAAAATTTGAATAAAAGAATTATTAGAAATAACTTTGATATAAAAACATAAGTCATAACCAAACTAAGATGAAATTATTATTCGAATACTCAAAAAAATCCCCTTCTTAAATTATAGAGTTAGTGAGATGATGATGAAACGCTTTGGCTCGATGACTGTCCCATTAGTTTTCGTCTATTCTTATATACGTAGGTGTTATGTAAATGACACGTTTTTATTATTACCAGATAAGTCACATTGTATACTCTCCCTGAATTATTTAAACTTGAAATATCCTAATATTGTGAGCTCAGGCAAAATAATAGCAGCTCCTTTCTTGACGGAAGATAATCCTTTCACGTCAAATATTTACCGAAATACCACCTTTTCGAACCTTGGATTAAGTTTCTTTAGCTTTTGTGAGTTTAAATTTAAAATTATATCATCCTCCTTCATAGAGTATATAACGTATGTTCAGTGTCTACAGCTCTTTATTGGATTTGGTAGACTGGGATGTATAATTCAGAGGTAAAAATTCTTATGGGATGTGGGATACTTTCAAGCATATAATAAATGTAGTCCAAGAACAATGTATCCCAATGAAGGCCATTAGGAACAAAAGTAGGAAACCATTATGGTGGAATCAGGAGATAGCTAGAAAAATTTCAGAGAAGAAAAGGGCATACAAAAAATTACAGATAGAAAATAATATTCAAAATTTAAGTGATTATAGAATGGCTAGGAATGAGTTAAATAAGATTCTAAAGAACAAAAGGGTGTCAGAAATTATATTAGCTCAGGATAGCAACAAAGATCCTAGAAAGTTCTTTAGTTACTATAAAATTAATAACAAGTCTGGCAGAGTTAAAATAGGACCTATCAAATATGAAGGGGTTGTGAGAGAAACTGATGAGGAAATAGTTGAGGTACTAAATGGTCATTTTGCATCAGTATTTACAAAGGAGAAACTAAATAGTCTTATGTATAGTACTCATGGGTCAGGGAAAGAGGTGTTTACTACCATTAGTGTGGATTGGAGGAAGATAAAAGGACATAGGTGAGTTAGATGCTACCAAGGCCTCCGGTTCTGATAATATTCATTCTAGGACACTTAAAGAAGGGGTAGAAAGTATCTCAATAGCTCTGGACAAGTTATATACTAGGTCACTGGAATATGGAGAAATACCCGATGATTGGAAGAGAGCGAATGTAGTCCCTATTTTCAAGAAGGGTAGTAAAGAGGATCCAAATAACTTTAGACCGGTTTGTAAAATTCTTGAGAAAATAGTTAAAAAAGGGATTTGCCAACATCTAGAGAGGGAGGGGTTAATCAGCGATGCTCAGCGTGGGTTTAGATCAGGTAGATCATGTTTGACTAATTTACTAGACTTTCTGGAGTTCGTAACAAATCAAGTAGATAAGGGAGAGAATGTAGATGTAATTTACTTGGATTTTAGTAAAGCATTTGATAAGGTACCACATAGGAGACTAGTTCATAAATTAAAAATGATTGGGATATGTGGGGGAGGTTGGATAGCTGAGTGGCTGAAAGACAGGAAGCAAAGGGTAGTGCTAAATGGTGTAAAGTCAGAGTGGAGGGATGTTATCAGTGGGGTTCCTCAGGGATCAGTTCTCGGTCCATTATTATTTGTCATCTATATAAACGATCTTGGGAAGGCAGTTAATAATAAAGTGTCAATTTTTGCGGATGATACCAAATTAGAAGCTGTAGTTAAAGATATTGATGATAATTTTAAAGTGCAAGGGGATTTAAATACATTGTTATCCTGGGCACATAAGTGGCAAATGACTTTCAACCTTGATAAGTGCAAAGTTATTAACATGGGAAAAGATATAGAGAATTTAACTATGAAATGGATGGGCATTGGCTGAGCTCAGTAGAGGATGAGAAAGATCTAGGAGTAGTAATAGATAAGTCATTAAGGTTTTCTAAGCAGTGTATTGAAGCAAGAAATAGGGCAAATAGAGTGCTGGGTTTCATTAAGAGAAATGTCAGTTACAAAAGTAAGGAGGTTATTCTTGAACTCTATAACTCTTATGTTAGGTCACATCTAGAGTACTGTATACAGGCATGGTCCCCACATTTTAGACACGATATTAACCTTCTCGAGTCAGTGCAACGGAGGGCAATAAAGATTATTCCTTCCCTGAGGCACCTTGAATATATAGATAGACTGAGGGTATTAAATATGTTCTCATTCGAAAGGAGGTGTGTGAGAGGGGATATGATTGAGCTTTTTAAAAAAATTTCTGGGATAGATAAATTGGATGTTAGCAAGTTTTTTGAGTTAGATGATGGAAATCGGACTAGAGGTCACCACTTGAAAATTAAAAAGCAAGGGTGTAGGTTGGATTTAAGAAAATATTTTTTCACCAATAGAGTGGTAGACTTCTGGAAGAAATTGCCGCCAAGGGTAGTAGTTAGTCCAAATTTAAATGTATTTAAGAGTAGGTTGGATGAGTTTATGGGGAGGGAAGGTTGTGATGGTTCCTAAGTTTTGTATATATTAATATTGTTTGTATATATCTATAGCTGCATGATTTATTTCTTGACAAGCCTTGATTGGTGATACCCTTGTTTCTGGACGCAATCCTCTGGATGTAGTTTTCTTGGGAGTTTGGGTGCCTTAAATAAGAGGCCATTTGACTCGGATGACCTATGATGGCCCTTGTGGCTTTTGTCATCTGTTATATTATACTGTGGGGGACTTTGATTTTGTCTTCCCTTGCGATGGTGCTTTTTGTGGGTGGGTTTTGACGTATGCGGATGACCTTTGATAGGCCCTTGTGGCTTTTGTCATCTGTGAAATTATGTTATGTCATGTTATGTTATTTAGAATTCGAATTCTTAAAAAAAGAATGACCGACAATGGTTACCCAAATGGCTTCTTCAAAAACAAATTAGTTTATTTCTTAAAAAAAATACTCCGCCTGGGCTCCATTGCAAACCGTTAATAAATTAAAAGTCTTCCGTTCCTTTCCATACTGTGGTTCTCAACCCGAAAAACTTAAAAAATGAACTGTTAAAATTGCTGGCATCGGTCTATCATCAATTATTCCCGTGTACTGTTCTCAACAGCGACTTAAAAATGAGATCGCTTTTTAAATTCAAAGATCCCCCCTCCCCACCAGTATGCGATCCAAAATTATATACGGCTTTCGTTGTACAGTGGTGTGAGGTTGCTCGTAGACAATTTGTTTTGACTTTTGTCTCACCAAACTCTCCGAATTTCTTTTTGACGACCAATCGAGTGTGGGTGGGCCTAGGAGTTAAAGTTTATTTTTTACTCAATCAATGAAATGTGGTAGGGGTTAAGTTAATATTTACCTTCCTGAATGGCTGGGAGTTTTCTTTTAAATAAATATTGAAATAAGTTTTACGGCAACAGGTTGGATTTAATGCCAGTGTATGAAATCTATTTAACCATGGTTTGAAACCCCAAATCTCAATATGTTATTTTATTGTTAATAATCGTAAAGTTAAAATTCATTATTAGTTTTTTCATGTTTCAATTAAATTAATTCATTCAAACTCATTTGTTTGTTTTCTCATTTCTTTGTTTTCGACAAGAATTTGTTTTTCAGAATGTATATATATGTCAAAAATAATAACAATTGTTTTTGTATTGTACTCTGCGAAGACAGAAGCATTCTATAATGAGAATAAAAGTTATTTTACTAAAAAATATTTGGATTGTGTAACCAACGAGGAAATTTTTATTCGGTACAAAGGAATGGGGTGATATGTTCCGTTTGGCACCAAGGTGGCCCCAAGTAAACTACAAAACCAGATAGTCTTGCCGCTGATAAGTAACGGTTGTGGTTTCAAAAAGATTCCCTGTTCAATCAAATGGAGGACCTCTTTATTTTTCATTCTTCTATCCTTTTATTCTTCCCTATTTCTTGATCTGCAGCCAGTTCCACCCACAACTCGTAGAGAATGAGGTTGAGGTTGCTATTCCATCCGGCTTGATGTCAATCCTTGGAGCAGTCAGTTTTATATTCGTCTTCTCTTCCTCAAGGGAAGCTACCCTGTAAACCATCGATTGTTGCGGGTAGCAACAGTCTCCAAGGAACAGTGCACTATCACTACTCGTCAACAAACGGTGGGCTTCCATGCCGGCCACCTGAAAACAGAGATAAGGCGGTGAAAGGGTTGCCCCTTCACCAGGAACAAATGTAGAGGGGCGTATGCCCCTACTCCACTCGAAGCTCGGGTAGATGGAAATCTTCCGACTTTGAAGGTGTTTTATCTATTGAAAAAGAAGACCCAGATTTAACACTTTTACTGCCTTGTGGTCATGTCCACTCATGTAAAGGGTGTCAGGAGTTAACCTAGAGGAAATTCCTTGTCACAATCATTACTGCAACTTCTTGTTTTTGTTGTTGTCAAAATCTAACAGCCTTGCTGTTCCTTTGAATCCACCAACGATACGCAAATGGATGACATGCCGTATAAGCAATAACTCGTCCTCCTGATTACGCCACTCAGGCTTACAACGACCATGATCAATCAGTCATGCTGAGCTTCGAACGACGGAGGCCTCCACTACAGTACACACTTCAGTAACCCAAGCAGGAAGTTGGAAAGAGATACAGAAAAAGGTGATATGTATCTCCTAGACAACTGCCCACGTCTTTTGTCGCCAAAATTTTCAGACCTTTCAAAATTTGACTCCCATTTGTACGGAAAACTATGGGATCGCTCAAGAGGAAGCAATCCAGCAAGAGCATTGCCGGCACAGCGAACATCAACTAGAGTCACTGCCAGGCCGGTCGATCCCTAAATACCGCAGATCCCAACTGAAAGACCAGAGGCATTACTGGTTCAGGAGAGGAATCCGTTACTGAGTCGTACAAGTCGTTGACAGGATGGATAAGACCTGAAGATATTTTTAATGGGAGAGGGGTTAACCGCCAATTAACGCAAAGGTATCACACTCATTAAATGAATATATAATCACTTGTTAAGATGGACTGATTCCGTGAATCATTGGTGAACGAGTTAAACGCGCACTCTGGAGCTTCTAACCCCAAAGTGCAAAGGGTGTGTGTGAAGGGGCATGTTTCGAGACGCTACAACAGATAGCACACTATCGTTATAAAGGGCTAATTGGCGTGATAATTGATGGATGGCTTTATGCTTATTAGTTATAAAGGGTTGCGTAGGGATGGATAGTTTTTAAGTTCGATGATGGCGCGGACCACATTTTGTCGAAAAGTGGTTAATGATGATGAAGAATCTGATAATATAAATTAGTGGTCTTAATACCGGAGGTGAAAGAGTTGGATTCGAACCTCTGTCGTCAAGCGCTCCTCGACTGAGCCACCATCCTCAACCCCACAAAAGGTTGATTCAAGAAGCCTTTTGAATAACGAAGTGTAGGATTTTATCCAGTGAGAGACAAGTGTTTTTCTAGTAGGAGGGGGCAAGGGCTTTTTGTTTATAATAAGTGAAAATCACATTTTTCTTGTTGGCACATACCTATAGATTCATTATGCAGGGCCAAGTTTTATTTAGAGGAGTAGCAGAAAATACAGAGAAAGAATGACTAATTCATAGTGAAATATGGCGGTAGTTTCGGTTTGGAAGTAAGTTTTTTGCTTCCAGAGGAATCTTCAGATGAATTGCATCCAAAGCTTCCCTCTTTAGTATGGTAATAAAATAGGGATGGTAATGTGTAGAGTTGGAAAAATTGACACTGATATGTTATAGATACGAGGGGCGGTCAATAAGTTTTGCAATTCGGATATAAGGAAACGAGATATGAGGAAAAGTGTTTTATTATTTTTCAATATAACTACCCTCGACTTCAATGCACTTGCGCCACTTGTCCCCGAGGCTTCGAATTCCCGACAACCAGAAATCTCCCGACTGCTGTTCAATCCACTCCTGGAGGGCGAGCTGAACATCTTCATCGTCCCCAAACCGGCGTTCACGCAGTGCAGCCTTGAGTTGGCGGAATAAAAAGTAGTCACTAGGGGCCAGATCTGGACTGTAGGGGGATGGTTGAGCTCCTCGAATCCGCACTCGCGCAGGGCAGCTTTTGCAACTCTGGCCTTGTGGACAGGGGCATTGTCGTGGATGAGCATGACACCGCGTGTCAACTTGCCGCGCCGCTTCTGGCGGATGCACTTCTTCAACCCAGCCATTTCCTCGGTGTAATATTGGCCTGTGGTGGTCCTTCCACGAGACGCATAGTCCACCATCAACACTCCCTCAGAATCCCAGAAGATGGTGGCCATGTTCTTCCCGGCTGAGGGTTGGGTCCGGAACTTGATGGGGGTCGGAGATCCCTGTGCTTCCAGGCCATGCTTTCGAGCTTGGTCTCGGGATCCCAGTGATGGACCCACGTTTCATCACCTGTCACTATGCCTGACTCGAATCCCGCCGTGTCTTGGTTGTACAGGAGCAGCAGCTCCTCCGAACTTTGACGACGTTGAAGTCGCTCATGGGGCGTGAGGTTTCTAGGGACCAAACGGGCAGAGACCTTGGTCATGGCCAAATTGTCGTGGATGATGTTGATAACACTTCCATGTGATATTCCAAGTTCTCGCTTGATTTATTTGACCTTCACCCGTCGATTTTCGAGGATCATCCTCTCCATACGGGCCACATTGTCCTCGTTGGTCACGTCTGACGCGCGTCCTGGACGGGGGTCATCTTCAAGGGACTCACGACCATGGAGTAACTCCCTATTCCAGCGAGTAATGGTTGCATAGGAAGGGGCGGTGTCGGTGTACACTGCAACCATGCGTTCATGGATCTCTTTTGCATTCTTGCCTTCCTTGCTAAAAAATTTGATCACTGCGCGGTGCTCAACCTTCTCCATTGTTGAAAAATTTGTGACTGACGATCTGCTTCTTAAATAGACGAGTCAGGAGCGTGCGGCTGCAGGTCCTGACTTGTCATAACTTGTCCTAACACCCCCCACAAACAGCCATCCCCCTTCCTCTGCTTTGCTCTACCGATTCGCAAAACTTATTGACCGCCCCTCGTAGCTTAGCGTTGTTTGAAGTTTGTTTGATAGTCCGTTTGTGTAGATGCTAATCGTGGGGCATTTTTTAACGCATAGGGAGTTAACTCAGCCATAGGTAGTTCGGGGAAGGGGCGCGAGGTTAGTAGCTAGCTGCTTGCTTGTACAAAGTTATTGCTCTCTCTCTCTATTTCTTTCTCTCTCTTCCTTCTTTCTCCATCTCTTTTTTCTCTCTTTCTCTCTATCTTCAATATTCTGCCAAAATGACTCCAAACTTGTGTCCCCATAAATACGGGGTAGGGGAGTGACTCAGTTTGATTTCCCATACCCTCTGTCTCTTAACGTGGGGTCCCATCCCGGTCGCCCTCCCGCGAAGCCAGATGCCATAAGCCAGGGTCTCATGGGATTGTCTCGGGTGAAGATAAACCGTGTCTTCGATGACGGTTCGTTTGCTACAAAATTCTACACTTTGGCGCTAATCCAGATCTAGATGGTGGCAAACAAGTTTGTGTGTGTGGCTGGGAATGTGTTTGCATGGTGTGTGAGGGCGGCGAGGTATATCGTGATTTTAAATATTTTTTCCATTTTCTTTTTTCCTTTCCTTTTCTTTTTCTCTGACCACATTATACACACAAACACACCTTTTCTGAATATACTCTTTATCTATTGTTAATTCCTTTGGTTGTTTCTTTAGATTTTTATTTTCATTGAACCCTGTTTTAGATATGTTCAATATATCTCTTCTTGCCCATGCTCTGCCCTCTTTATTTTCTTTTAATTGTAAATTTGTAGCAATTGCCAACTCCTCTTTTCTTGTTAGCCTCACTTTGACACTGAGTCGTAGTAGTAGCAATTTGCGCCAGCGCTATTGCGTGTTTGTGACGCCAACCAATATGCGTAGAACCCTTACTGGCGCCTGTTCGGCGTCAGGTTTATGTTATTATTAGTAGCTTCATAAGTATACTAATACTCGATTCGATGTTTTCCCAAACATGGAGAGAATAATGTTATGTTGTAAATGTAGGAAGGATGTGATGACCGTGTCGTGATTGATTTTGAGCTTAACGAGTGTGGAGCTACTTACCCTAATCGATAATAAGTTCAGCGTATAATAATAATAAATTTTTTATATTGCGGTCTTCAAGGCCAGAGGCCTTCACAGAGCGCACGTTCGGCTGTGGGCTAAGATCAGGTGGGTGAGTAGGCAATCCTGAACAGATGCGTTTTCAGGAGTCGCTTGAAAGTGGTAAGTGAGGCAGCGGATCTAATTTCGGCTGGAAGAGCATTCCAAAGCTTGGGAGCACAGCCGAGAAGGAGTGGTCGCCCATTGAGCAGAGGGACGAGCGAAGAGTGTTCAGGAGACGAGCATGAGACGACCGAAGGGCCCGTGGGGCGAGACGTTGGGAAAGGGAAGAGGAAAGGTAGGTTGGGGTCTTTTGGTGAAGGACCTTAAAAGTGAAGAGAAGAATCTTGAAATGAGAACGATATCTGACAGGTAACCAGTGCAGTTCCTGAAGCAGGGCATTAGAAGGGGAGAAGCGAGAGCGACGGAGGAGTAGTCGGGCAGCGTAGTTCTGGACTAGCTGAAGGGGACTAGAGAGGAAGATGGTAGATTTATAAGAAGAGAGTTACAGTAATCCACCAATGGGCGGTCAACTCGTGGGCAACTTGCTGGGATCGAAGCAGTACCTCGACGGTAGAACCTTAACGCCTCATTCACGAGGCCAACGAGAGCTCCGATCACACCAAGCCTATGATTGAGGAATGATTTTTTTTAGGGAGGGGGCGCATTAGTTAGGTTTGAATTTTTGAAATAATAATAATAAGTTTAAGATAAAAAGATAAAGTAAAAATGCTACTTAGGATTGAATTTGGTTAGGAAAATATTGGTTAGGTTAGGTTAGGTTATGATCGATTCGGTTTGAGTAGATTTGAAAATTCATGCAATCATATTTCTCTTTTTTACCTCTTGGATTAATATTTTACTTATTGTTAGTTTAATTGTGCATGTTTAATTTGCTAGTGTATTTTATTTTTGTTCTGTAATAAAAGTTATTTTCACGATTATTTTTTTAAATATACCAATAAGTTTCTTGTGGGGTCATCAACTAGGATTGATATTTTGGGGAAGTCATCTTCTAGGGTTAAAATTTCTTGGGGGTCATTATATATATATATATATATATATATATATATATATATATATATATATATATATATATATATATATATATATATATATATATATATGAGAAACTCACAAAGTAGTGCGTGAGTAGAACAATAAATGCAAAAAATCCCACAGAAAAGTGAAAGGCGGATTCCAAGTACTTCCGAACTTGTTTAGTTCATTATCAAGGAATAACGAATTTTTTTTACAAAGGTGGTATATATATATATATATATATATATATATATATATATATATATATATATATATATATATATATATATATATATATATATGAAACAGAAAAGCAAAGCCACGCCCATGTACAACGAAGGACCCAAACTAGAAAAATAATATCAAAGACGGATGTGAAGTATAAAACCAAATAGATAAGGTCTTCTACTTCCGGAAAATTCCAACCTGTGCGCAAATAATGCAGACATTTATGTGACTAAACTAAGTACATACATACCCGATTGTGAATACATAAAAATAGACAAGTGAAACATAACTAAATTAATAAATAGAAGGGCTAAGATTTTAAATGGACAATTTCGTTATAAATAAGCCTTTTAATAACAGGGTCTAGTTTAAAGAGACCAAGGGATATAGTAAAATTAGGCGAAGAATTAATGAATGAATGTTCAACAATATTTCTTTGAATAAAGTCATTGATTAGTAAACCAGGCAATGGCATCACCACTCCCCCTTACGGGGGGAGCGTGCGCTTCACTGCTAAGCTTAAAATTTAATAATTCAAAATATCACGTTGCTAAAATATAGAGTTATAGATAGAAGAAGAAGATATATACAAATAAATTTTCTGAACTTCACCATTTGTAATTCTTTGGGTTTTAAAGAATTCACAAAATTTCGATACTTATATTTATTTCTGAACTTCATTTTTTTTTTGGGGGGGGGATATTATAAAAGAATTATTGGAAATAACTTTGATAAAAAAAACATAAGTCATAAACAAACTAAGAAGAAATTATTATTCAAATACTCAAAAAAAATCCCCTTCTTAAATTATAGAGTTAGTGATGATAAATATTGTTGAACATTCATTCATTAATTCTTCGCCTAATTTTACTATATCCCTTGGTCTCTTTAAACTAGACCCTGTTATTAAAAGGCTTATTTATAACGAAATTGTCCATTTAAAATCTTAGCCCTTCTATTTATTAATTTAGTTATGTTTCACTTGTCTATTTTTATGTATTCACAATCGGGTATGTATGTACTTAGTTTAGTCACATAAATGTCTGCATTATTTGCGCACAGGTTGGAATTTTCCGGAAGTAGAAGACCTTATCTATTTGGTTTTATACTTCACATCCGTCTTTGATATTATTTTTCTATTTTGGGTCCTTCGTTGTACATGGGCGTGGCTTTGCTTTTCTGTTTCATATATATATATATATATATATATATATATATATATATATATATATATATATATATATATATATATATATATATATATATATATATATACCACTTTTTGTAAAAAAAAATTCGTTATTCCTTGATAATGAACTAAACAAGTTCGAAAGTACTTGGAATCCGCCTTTCATTTTCCTGTGTGATTTTTGCATATATATATATATATATATATATATATATATATATATATATATATATAGAGAGAGAGAGAGAGAGAGAGAGAGAGAGAGAGAGAGAGAGGAGAGAGAGAGAGAGAGAGAGAGAGAGAGAGAGAGAGAGAGAGAGAGAGAGAGAGAGAGTAGTTATGTTACTCGTCACTTCCTATTAAGGGTCCCATTCTCCCTGGATAGATCCACAGGTTTCTAAGAGAAATGTTGTATGGAGTGCGTAGTTGTGTGCGTCTGGTAACTACGTTGCGTGTACATCCTGTGATTCTTCTGCGTCATTTAGAGTTTATCTGCGTAAGATTTTGCCTCGATTTGGTGCTGCGTAGTGTAGGGTGGTGTGAATGAATTGTTTGTATAGAGTGGTGAGGGGCTCTTTCTGCGTTGCAAATGTAATGTTTGATTGTGTTTTGATGGCATGGATTAATTTTGTGGCCCTTTTTTGTAAGGTGAGTTTTAAATATATCCATGGCTGGCCTTATGGTTGCATGGCGCCCTTCTTAAGTATAATTCTAAAAAAAAAATTCACGAAAAATATAGAAATGAGTTATTACCTAGGTTGTTATTTTTAAACAATCAACAATAATATTGTTTTCCTTTGGGAGGAAGATCTTTGATGGTGCCCCGGGACACATGGCGCGCCCCGGGAAACTGCGCTGTACATATATATCCGTGAGAGAGGACCTCTTACGTAATTGCACCCGTACTTGAGTCATAACTATAGGCGACCACTGAAGTCGGCGCCAGAACACACGGATAAAACAGGTTTGGTTATATAATCGTAATACTATGTATTTCATGAGAGTGGAAAGTCGGAAGCTTTCGTGAAGAGAGCTCACCTTTAGTTGCTTGACAACCACGACACTCGAAGAATGTGCTTGTTGTAACGGTCCTTTGATTTTTATTGCTTTTTTTTTTTTTAGAATATTCTTAATTAGAATTTCTAGTCCCGTTTATTTTCTCTAAATCAATTTTTTTATTAAGGTTTTTTTTTTTACTATTATTTATCTTTTGTGATTAGTGTTATATTAACCTTAGGAAGTGTTTATAGTAATGTTTTTTCTCGCTACGACGTGACGTTCCAGGCTTTTTTCAGTAAGTTAATTTGCAGTCATTAATTTACATATAGTATTGGATTTATCCAATAGGAAAAAAAAAGGACTAAATGAACTTTGAACGAATTAATTTTTGTCCAACGCAAATTAAGAGCATTAAAAAAGGTAATTGTGATTGATGAGATGGGAAAACGGGTCTATCAAGAATATCGAACCAATACCTTTGAGTTCGCTATCCTTGACAACGCAAACTTGAGTGAAACAGGTTTGATACTTTCGCTCGTTCCTCGCTGTGAAAGATCCATTCCCAATTGTGCTGAATAAATAAACTGGTCTAAATGCCCAAGTCCAAATGGATTTACTTGGAAATGCCCAAAACAAAAATTGCAAACACTTTAAGAACACAAATTCCATGAAACGGGATTTTTTTTTTTAACAAATCAAGACCAATTAAGGCATTTGATTCATTGCGCGCGGGAAAGGGGGGGGGGGGGGTAAGAAAGCCAAGTTGGAAAGTGACACTTTCGGTGAGGTTATGTTAGGTTAAGAGGTACATAACCTAACCTAAGCCATACTTTTTGACGAGAATGTTCAATTGCCATAACTATGTTGAGTGGATGTTAAAATGGATACATTAGCAAGGCTGTTAAAGTTAATCATCTAACATCACCTATTCTTTCATCAATAAAATGAACATTGCTTATGTTTAACTTATTCTTTTCAGTGTTATTTACATTGAGTTTCATAATCTTGACATTGGTAATTTTGGGTTCGGGGTCATTTTCGAAACAGCCCCCGCAGCAATTTAGGCGTTCGAGGCTATCCCTAGCTTAAGGTTAGGCTATGGCGTTCGAAGCTCGTAGTGTGAGCACAACTTGTAGGTTGGGTTAGGTTAGTTTAGTTCGGTTATGGAACAAGGAAATTGCGCAAACTTCTCGCTGAAAGTTTTCCCAATCAGTTATAGCTTATGTCGACTTTTTAAGAGCTCTTTGACACACACACACAAAAAACAGTAGTTGCCAACCGTTTGCCCCATGCGTGAATGAAATAAACGATTGTCTCAAAAGATAATTTCGATTCCTCTGAACAAGTGTCATTTCGCAATGCAAACTGAATGTCCATTTTTGCAAAGTCGCTGTCCTAACATAACCTCACCTAACCTTAACTTCGCGATTTCTTCGAACACTTAATTTGCTCCCGGGCCTATTCCGAAAATTATCATGCGTTCACTATTGACATTGTAAAATTGAGTTTGCTACTCAAGACTTCTTTTTTTTTTTTGAGGGAATCTATCTGGCGACTGCCTGCTTGGGCATAAGTCGCTGTACACGACATAGCCTACTATTAGACTATATTAAGGAACAAGTAACAAAAAAACCCCAAATAATATGTAAATAACAAATAACAACGCTAAAAAGGACAAGGGGTAAAAAAAATAACAACAACAAAGAAAAAGCAAGAAGGAGGCGCGCTCCGGCGTCGGGGGTAGGCTAACTCATGACATAATCCGGGAAATCTGACAATAGGTCAAACCAGAATTGCTATTAAATAATGACTTATAATGTGTAGGAATCAGTAAAGAAAGGTTAGCTAAAGGCTTGAATTTCGTCTTATGTAGCATCTTGTTTTGGGAGCCTTAAATGTCTTCAAGGTTCTACTACCGCATTCAGACTTATTCTTTCATTGCTAGTTCTTGATGACTTATTTTAGCTCTCTCTCTCTCTCTCTCTCTCTCCTTTAATTTCATTTTTTTTGGCCCCACCCATCATTCTTTTCCGACTAAATAAACCTGCCCTCGTTAGAATGCAGGAACTATCTATCTTTTGGGGGGAGTTTGGGTGCCTTAAAAAAGAGGCCGTTTGACTCGGATGACCTTTCATGGGCCCTTGTGGCTTTTGTCATCTGTTATATTATATTGCGAGGGACTTTGATTTTGTCTTTCCCTAGCGATGGTGCTTTTTGTTTTTGATCCGCTCGTGTGGCTGGTTTAAATTGTATATTGTGGGCGCGTGATCTGACACACTCCTATGGATTGTTTAAATTGTATATTGTAGATGCATGATCTGACACAATCCTATGGATTGTTTATAAAGTAGTTGCATGATCTGATATAGTCCTATGTGGGTGGGTTTTGACGGATGCGGTTGACCTTTGATAGGCCCTTGTGGCTTTTGTCATCCGTGAAATTATGTTATGTTATGTTGTTATGTTATAACTTCCAACTACTCTATCAGGTGGATTAAATACCATACCTGAAGTTAAGCCACATCGTGTGCGGCAAATTCACACAGAGAAATAAAAAGCGTTATTAAAAAGTGAAGATTGATGGTAAAGCTTATATCATCTAATTTTTCAGACTAAATTTGAATTGTTGTAAGAATAGGTGTGGGTAGGGGGTAGAGATAGGGTGTGGGGACATATAGCGGAAAATAGATAAGTGGTGAAAAGAGAAAGAAGTGTGGTAGGGCGCAAAGAGATGATAATGTCTGGTGATCAGGCCTATCGCTTTTAAGTATTTTTTTGTTTTGTGGTTCTTTTGTTGTATTTGCTTTACTTTATATATATATATATATATATATATATATATATATATATATATATATATATATATATATATATATATATATATATATATATATATAAATATGGCGTTCAAGCGATTTGTCTTCGAAAACAATTAATGTTCTTGGGTATGATATGCGCATTTGCTGTTGTGGTAATAAATTACTCTAATCATTTTAGTGTTGTGCTTAGTGTCTTTGTTTGTTTGTATATTATGTAGTGAGTGTAAATCGTGTTTTTTGTTTTTTCGTGGATGTCTTCTTCGGTAGATTTTGGTCTTCGTCGGTGAATTCTTGTAGAAATCAGTGAGGTTTCACAATTAGGTAATCTTTTTCTTGGGCGGGTTTTTTATTTCGTTTAGGGTAAAAAACATTTCTATTCTCATGCGTAGAATGGAACTTCTACTCCGCCAGCTAAAAAAGCCTTCAGACTAAATGGAAGGTAAGTATAAAAAAAATTACTTAACCTACCAGAACGTTTTGTTACACAAATAATTAACGCCAAATGCTGGTTTTATTGCAATGCATAACTTTGCAAATACTTATACTCTTTACAAGAAGATATATTCATTGAAACAACAAAAATGATGGATAATATTACAGTTAAGTCTGGGATAAAAAAAAATGCGATAAATTGAAATGAGATTAGAGATGAGAGAGCTTGGGTTGGAGACTGTGGGTTCCTGTTGTTCCAGGTCACTCTTTAGTTGTGCGTAGTATTGTGGTTGCATACTTGTGAGTTGAAGTTGTTCGGGGAGAAAGGCTATGATCGTTTTGGCTTATGACATGTCGCCATTCGGGATGTGCAAAGTTAGATTGCGTAGAAGCTCGGATAAGTGAGCCTATTTGACATTTTAGGTCGCGGGCGACTCTACATCTCACTATACGGTCGGTTGGTCCCCCTTTTTTTGTAATAACATTGTAACTATTCAGCCGATTGTAACGAAATTTGAAATCCTTATGTTGTTTTACATTCTCTTTCGAATGATATAACTGCCACAATCCTTCCAAGGTTAGCTCTGGAATTATTTGGCAAAAACACAACTATTCGGTCGATTCTAACGAAATTTGAAACCCTTATGTTGTTTTACATTCTCTTTCGAATGATATAATTGCCAAGGTCCTCCCAATGTTAGATCGGGAATCATTGAGTGAAAGTTTTGAAGGTCGTAAGGTGATGAATCAGAATAAGGGAGAGCACGCGACTTTGGTCAGAAGACCTTATTAAACTTCACTCTCAATCTGTTTCATCACCCACTCACATACATGTAAATATACTTGGTCTAGTCGCCTTCTCCTCATTCCCAATTAATAGTCCAACCATAATTGACTACTACACGGATATTTCTGAACAGCTCCTCCCTTTTTCTCTTTTCCCTTTTCATTTAATACGCCCACACACCCTGCCATCGAAATTGATCATCCTCGCCTCCCTTATAATAACTATAAATAGGCGACAAGTCTATCTTGCCTCATTCTTTCTCCCGCTAGACTCTTCTTTCGCCTCTCATGACCTCAATGGAGCCCTACTCTCTTTTTCGTGGATCTTTTCCTCATTCCTCAATGTCTAGGCCTCCCTTTTCCCCACCTCCAATCCCCTATAATGTGCCACGTGATTCTCGACCACTACTATGAATGAAAAACAAACAAACAAACGGACATGTGCGAAATGACTTCGTTCTTCTTGCGTTCGTGGTGCAGAGAAAACAAATAACGTAGCTTATTATAATGTTTCTGACTCCTATAGCGTGCCACGTGGTTCTCAACCACTCTTATGAATGAAAAACAAACAAACAAACGGACATGTGCGAAATGACTTCGTTCTGCCCGTGTTCGTGGTGCAGAGAAAACAAATTCCGTAGCTTATCATAATGTTTCTGACTCCTATAGCGTGCCACGTGGTTCTCAACCACTATTATGAATTAAAAACTAACAAACAAACAAACGGACATGTGCGAGATGACTTCGTTCTGCCTGTGTTCGTGGTGCAGAGAAAACAAATTACGTAGCTTATTATAATGTTTCTGACTCCTATAGCGTGCCACGTGGTTCTCAATCACTATTATGAATGAAAAACTAACAAACAAACGGACATGTGCGAAATGACTTCGTTCTGCCTGTGTTCGTGGTGCAGAGAAAACAAATTCCGTAGCTTATCATAATGTTTCTGACTCCTATAGCGTGCCACGTGGTTCTCAACCACTATTATGAATGAAAAACTAACAAACAAACGGACATGTGCGAAATGAGTTCGTGGTGCAGATAAAACTAATTCCGTAGCTTCTAATAATGTTTCTGACTTTTATAGCGTGCCACGTGGTTCTCAACCACTCTTATGAATGAAAAACAAACGGACATGTGCAAAATGACTTCGTTCTGTCTGTGTTCGTGGTGCAAAGAAAAACAAATTCCGTAGCTTATTCTAGTGTTTCTGACTCCTACACTGCCCTCCGAAAGCCCATCCCCCCCCCCCCGTCAGTTTCACACCCTCCTTCTCTTTGCTGGAAACAAAACCAAGCCAAATACCTTGATCAAACTTCTTTCTACTCCTCTTTCCAAAGTCGCGTGCTCTCACTTATTCAGCTTTATGACTTTACGACCTTCAAAACTGTTAATGATTCCCGAACTAACCTTGGGAGGACCTTGGCAATTATATCATTCGAAAAAAAATGTAAAACAACATAAGGGTTTCAAATTTCATTAGAATCGACCGAATAGTATGTTTTATTTGCCAAATATCTTTACTCTTCTGAAACCCCAGTCTCTTCTCCGTATCCCTTTAGCTTGTTTGTTATCCTTTATTCCTTTTTATCTTTGTTATTTACATGTTTTTACTTGTTTTTATTCTAGCCTAGTATTAGGCTGTAGCGTGAAAACGGTGACTTTCGCCAGATGGGCTCTTAAAATATATAAAAAAAATAAATTAAAATCCCTGTATCCCACCTGCTTCATTCTCTACATTATTCTCTGACAAGATAGTCTATACCCGTTCCGGCCTACATTATGCCCCAATTTCTCGCCAGCAGGATCCTCCCTATTTTCCTCCACCACCCAAACTTCTTTCTCTCGACCCGTGTCACCCGAAGAATTTTCTTCCCTCCTATACCTACTCGAAAAAAAGACCCTACCTCCCGTTGAAGCATCCCCTTCAAATCTTTACCGCCAGTTCCCTCGTTCTTCTCCATTACTTCACTGATACTTTTAAACTTTCTCATCTAGAATAGCGCCATCTGACTTCAAACACGCTGCTATCCTAAAAAAAACCCGAACCAGAAGCCGAAAGACCCGACAACCAACCACGCAATCTCTCTCTCAACTCCCATTCCTCTCAAAAGTCCTTGGAGGGCTTATGTCAACCTGGAGTCTCAATTACCAGGCTTCCTTAACCGCTGATAAGATTTTTCAGTCTGGATTGTAGGTAGGACACAACACTGAATCAATTCCTCTTTGTGTAACGGACCGCTTTCGCCGTGTGGCTGGCGTTTGCCAACCTTCTATTCCGTTACTTCTGGACTTCTCGGATGCAATTGAAACTATTCTACTTTAACCGCTCCGGGAATCCATAGGTGTACCTGGAATGGCTGGAAATAACAGGTTCCAGTTTTTCAAATCAGAATGATAAATGAATTCGGTAGAATTTCAATTAATCGGATTATTATCTGAAATATGTAAAAATAGTTCTTTTCTAATATTATATTTGTATTGATTTAATCGGATAGATAAAATCTTTAGCTATCCAACTAAATTAACACAAATATAATATTAGAAGAGGAGACCGTAACATTGCTCTCTTTTTGCTTATTTCAGATAATAATCACCCCATTAATTGAAATTCTGACAAATTCATTTATCATTACGGAGATTTTAAAAATGAAATATCGTAGAATGTTCTCGAATTAGTAGTTTTCCCATCATGAATATTTCATCCTGGTCTGTTTAAACTGGACCCTTTAATTAAAATTAAAAACCCATAGTAAATTAAATTATTACCAATCAAAAGTTTATGGTATCTTAGTGTATTATTTTTGTTTATTAATTTCTAATTGTTACTTACTTCTTTATTCCCCCCCCCCCCCTCTCTCTCTCGCACGCTCTGGTGCCCACCTTTTCCAGACCATGTTATTGTATTATCTCTTTTATCAGTTCTTCCTTTTAGCTTTAATTTGTTCTTCCCTCGCTCTTTCTATATAATGCCAGTCGTTTGTTCCTTTCTCTACATATACATATTATCGTTATTTGTGTGGTTATGTACATTTTTGTCGTTTGGATTTTGCACATCTTGATTTTCGAGATGCCGTATATATATATAATTTTTATAAATTTATTTGTTGTTTTTTTGATATGGGTTCATATTTGTGAAGGGCGTTTTATACCCTTATGTGCAGTCTTTATAAGGTTGTGATCTGTTATTATATATATTCTTTGCTAATGAACTTGAAAATATAGTTTGAAAGAACTTGGCTTCCTCTTCATTTTTGCAATTATTGCTTCCATCCCGTGCTACTTTGTGAGTGTAACACACACACACACACACACACACACACACATATATATATATATATATATATATATATATATATATATATATATATATATATATATATATATATATATATATATGTGTGTGTGTGTGTATAAATCAAACAAACCGCAAGAAACAGAAAACGGGAAAGTTTTCTTCGGAAATATTATTTCCTAATTCGCAAACATTCCGTACAGGGTTGGGATTCGAACCGTACACACTGAGGCAGCGAGCATCCGCTTTGATCTCAATTAAATCATCTCTTAGGCCACTTGGCTAAAAAAAAAAAAATTAAAAAAGCTTGTTTATTCTGAAGATTTTTGGGTCTTCCGCGTAGCCAAGTGGCTTAAGAGATGATTTAATTGAGATCAAAGCGGATGCTCGCTGCCTCAGTGTGCACGGTTCGAATCCCAACCCTGTACGGAATGTTTGCGAATTAGGAAATAATATTTCCGAAGAAAACTTTCCCGTTTTCCGTTTCTTGCGATTTGTTGGATTCATTTTCAGCATTCTTTCGCGCTCATGAAAGATATATATATATATATATATATATATATATATATATATATATATATATATATATATATATATATATATATATATATAATTGTGTGTGTGTGCAAGGTAAAGTAGTATGCACAGCTGAACTTTGAGATGTTTGTTATAAGCTTTAAGCTAAGATAAGGCAAGGGGCGGGGAGGGGGGGGGCTCGAAGATGAGAAGGATGAGGCGCGAGTAGAGGAAACGCGATACTCATCGTGCTGCCATTATATGTGAAGATGGGTGCTGGCTGTGGGTAATCGTGGGCTCCTGGGTATCTCAATACCAACGCGGCATGTTGTCTGGTATGTACTTTGGTCTCGAACGGAGTTTATTTATAACCGGTTTGGGGTCTGGCAATGTAACTCTCGCCATCAAGACACCTTGACTCAAAAAGCAATTGGATAGGTAAAGGTATAGTGATGAGTCATCGTAACAGTAATAAAATAACTCGGAGAAGTTCAAACAGTTGGCATAGATTATTAAACGAGTGACAAAAAACAATAATAATAAAAATAAAAGACAAAACAAAAATACCAAATAGTTACAGATAATAGTACAATGGAATAAATATATTATTTAAGGCTGTTGTAGCATTCGAAAATCTCCATGTTGGTTGATCGTCCCAGAGCCTTTGTACCATCCCAATTCACCTCATTTCGTTAGTGGTTATGGTGTTATGCAATGAATGAGAAGGTTCATTCCTCCTGATAGCTCTTTGCTGCTCCTCGATCCGTGTCTGGAATTATTTGCCCTCTGGCGGATGTACTTGGCTGGAAACTGATTGGGTTTCTTATCTTGCTGTATGGTTTATGTGATACACGTCAATGTTGTGTGGACTAAGGAGTCGAGCCAAAATTCCAGATGTCTTGGGCCGAAAAAATCTGAAGTATCTAACACTAAAAACGATCAAAACCAAGTCGAAAAAAATGGAGACGGAAGACCCTAGGCCAGATGCTGCGTCCCGCAGAAAATGGGACGTCCCAAGAAATATTCAAGCAGGCAAAGATTAAGGTTTACCTCGGATACGGAACCGTCGGCACAAGTGGGAATACGACGAGAAAATTGAGGAAAGGATAGTTGAAGAGGCTCTCCAGCATCAAATAATCAGAGTTAACTATAAAGCATTTGTCAAGATCACGGCCAAAAAAGATCAGGGAAGTGCAGAACCCTACAATTCAGCCCATTCATCCTTTAGGAATATGGAAGATCTGAGATAGAGAAATTACGCGATTCATTGGGACAGGCGTCCATTCTGCTTTTAGAAACCTGAAAGCGATACCTCGGGTTGAAACATACAGTCTGAACTTTTCGTTTCGCGCTTGAAGGAGCGCGGCGATGCCCGACTATATTCGCCCCCCTTTCCCCAATTGACAGTTGTAGGGCCACGTAATTTGTGAGAAACGGTAAAATTAGCCCACGAACTATACAACAGTGCCGATGCTATGTGGGCAAAGCCTCTCTTGCCTCTGCTCCATTTCTAATTTTGATAATTCCCGCATCGTTGGGACAAGTGTAGGTATAATCCCCCCAGTAGGTACTGGGACCTCTACTCTTCCTGCTGCTAATGGGTGACATTGACCAAGGAATAGACAGCTCTCTGGTATCTTCCTTTCCCAATGACACAAACCTCAGACACACGGTAACGAGCGCCGAAGATGTGAGGGCCCTCCAACAAGACCTAGACAAGGTGCAAGAATGGGCCGACAACAACAACATGTCCTTCAATGATGAAAAGTTTGAACTCCTTAGATGTGGCCTAAACTCAAACTTGAAGGAGACCACCACATTGTCTACAGGAGGGGGACATGATATAGAGCCCACCCATCATGCCAAGTGTCTAGGTGTGACCTTCAGCGATGATGCTACCTTCCACCACCACATACAAGACACTGTTAATAAGGCCAGGAGAATGACTGACTGGATTCTCCGAAACTTCAGCACAAGAGCCGAGGATGTTATGCTGACGCTGTGGAGAGCACTGGTCCAACCTATATTGGACTACTGTAGTCAATTGTGGTCGCCCAACACAAAAGGGGACATAAAAACTCGAAGCCGTCCAAAGGGCCTTCACCAGGAACATCCCGGGGCATGAGACAGTATAGTTACTGGGAGATGGCTCTCACGACTAGGTCTCTACTCACAGCAAAGACGGAGGGAGAGGTACCTGGCCATATATGTGTGGAAGGTACTGGAAAAGCTGGTACCTAACCCCTCCGAACAAGAGCTTCAGCCACAATCCAATGCTCGCACCGGCCGCAAATGCAGTCAGAGGGTCCTACCAACCAATGGGCCCTCCAGAATAAGGCCCCTGCTAGCTGCCATCTTGTGTTACTATGGGCCCAGAATCTTCAACGCCCTCCCCAAAGAGGTGAGAGACATATCTGGCGGACCTGTGGAGACCTTCAAAAGGGGGCTTGACAAGTTCCTCAGGGGTCTGCCGGATGAGCCACCAGTGCAAGGCTACACAGCGGCTTGCAGGGCTCCATCTAACTCCATACCGGACCAAACCAGCCTTGGACGAGAAGACCAGAGGTCCGGTGGTTGCAGCGGTACCCAGTACGGCGCTGAGAGGACATCTCAAGACTTCGTAAAAGTAAAGTAAAAAGTAAAACAACCCATTCGAATGCCTATATACATTATTTTTTCGTTTCACGATAATACTGTTAAAAAATCGGTAATTTCTAACCTTTCCTTAGAGCATATAAAATATGTCATCCTTCCTATTTAAATGAGGAAATTGTCCATTATCAGGACCATTTTTTCTAATTTTTATTACCCCGATTGGTTCATATCGTCTGCCCATTTTGCAGGTAGGAAAACATTCTATCATAATAAGCCTTCCCGCACTAATGACTTCAGCAAATGCATAACATCGCCATTTAATAATAAATAAATATATATATATATATATATATATATATATATATATATATATATATATATATATATTAGCATGTCAGAACATTTAATACTTTTGATCTCCCAAAGTTACATGCCTTCATTATATTTAAATTTTTTGTTTTTGGTATACGATGGTTGGTACTTCTGGATTAACCGCAACCGCTGTCACCGTAGAAGAACGTAATTCTATTTACCGCTGTCCCTTTATTTTAAGGTGTTTGAATGTTTTTTTTTCTCTTTTATCTCTCCGATGCTTATAATAAAATAGTACCATAATTTCTATTTGTTAATAGTTTAAAGATATTTTTTTATAGTTCTAAGCTTTGCCCCAAATGCTACTCTAATTATTAAATTTTTTTCAACTCTACATTTGCTATTTCCTCTCCGTTAATCCAAATGTTATTTTTTTACCGTCACTTTCCATCGTTATTGTGGATTTCGTAGCTTTCATACCTACTCATTGCAGTTGGATAATAGTCCATACTAGGACCATAATTGCTTTCACAAAAGACTAAATGTTATAAATCAATGTGCTCACTATTTGCTTCTCAAATATGAAGCGCCAACCAGATAGAACGTACATGTTTTTGTAAGGCCTGCGGATTACTAATTGAGTACCACTTATGTTTTTCAACTTTGATTTTTTTTTTTGTACAAATAGAAGGTGAATATGTCTGAGCATTTGTGCAAGAGTGGTGTGACCAACAGGAGTGGCGGCGTGGCGTGTGAGCGGTACAAAGAGTGGTTCCACATGGCGTGTGTGGGTATAACAATATAATTTCACAGATGACAAAAGCCCCAAGGGCCTATCAAAGGTCATCTAAATCTGTCAAAACCCACCCACAAAATGCATCAATAGGATTGTGTCAGATCATGCATTATCAGGGTATAGGCCTACGATGATCGTGAGATTTTAATCATTTGGGGGGGGGGGGGGTCTGAGGTCCTTAGCCCCCCCCCCCCCCAGTATACAATGGGAAATATAAGAGTACAGGGTGGGGCAGGGAAAGGAAAGATGCAAAGGAAATAGAGCGGAAGGTATACATTCTAAAAGAGGTGCTTCAGGGATAGGAGGGCTGAGGTGTCTTTATACCATGCTTGTAGTCTTAGAAATTTAGAAATAATAAAGGTGTGTTTTTGGTAAATATGTAGATTATCGGCGCGAACGATGGGACGTACTATTTTGTCCGTGTCCAAAATGTTTAATGTTTTTGGAGTACATTTAAGTTGACGGCTCATGTGGGGGTAAACACAATGGGGGGTACTATACTACGATGATCCTGAGTTTCATTAAATTTGGGGGGGGGTCTGGGGGGCACAGCCCACCAGTATATAATCCTAATTGTTTATAGAATAATAATTCGAAAAGGACTCAAACGCACATGAATATTCCGACACGAGTGAATGATAATGTTTACACAAAAAATTTTTTCCCGACCAGGCCGCTAATCTACATATTTACTGTGTTTTTTGTTATATTATTGATGAAGATATAGATATAAGGAAGGTAAATATGTAGATTAGTGACTTGAACGATGGGACATACTATTTTGTCCGTGTTCCAAAATGATTCATGTTTTCGGAGTACATTTAAGGGGACGGCTTGTATGGGGGGACCACACTACAATGATCCTGAGTTTCATTAAATTGGCGGGGGGGGAGGGTCTGGGAGACACAGCCCACCAGTATATAATCTTAATTGTTGATAGACTAATGTGCTAACATTTACAGAGGTGAACATAAGAACATACATAAGAAAAGAAGGAGACTGCAAAAGACCATTCATGGCATACACTTGGCAGCTCCTGTTGCATTCAACACACAAAAGATTTCTTACCAGAGAAAAGTCATCAACATTGTCACCCTTTACAGGAGTTCGTCAGATCTAATCTACAATTTACATAAAATGCATCCAGAGGATTATGTCCATTCATGCAACCGCAAAATATAATCTCCCCACTCCTTAGAAAAATATATACATATGTACATAAAAAAAAAGTCAGTCCCATCTAGCAGCTTCATCCATATATTTATCTAATCTATTCTTAAAACTACCCAGAGAGGAGGCTTGTATCCCATGTCTAGTGAGCCTATTCCATTCATCTACCACACGATTTGTAAACCAATTCCTCCCAATCTCCTTCCTAAACCTATACTTATCAAGCTTAAACCCATTGCTACGTGTTCTGTCATGTTCACTAAGTATAAGAACCTTACCCAGATCCCCTTTATTATATCCTTTTACCCATTTGAAGACTTCAATCAATTCCCCTCTGGCATGGAAGAAAGCCAATGTGATACCTATATTAAAGAAAGGGGATAAAACAAATATGTCTAATTACAGACCAGTAAGTTTGACATCAGTGGTAGGGAAAATGATGGAATCTATTATAGCAAGGAATATTAGAGATCACTTGGATAAGCATAAGTTGATAAAAGAATCACAGCATGGCTTTAGTAAGGGTAAATCCTGTCTGATTAATTTGCTGTCTTTTTATAGTAAGGTATATGAAGCAGCAGATAATGATGAAAACTATGATATTTTATACTTGGACTTTAGTAAGGCTTTTGATCAAGTGCCACACTTACGGCTTCTGAGCAAAGTTAAAGCACACGGGATCGATGGCAGTATATAACATAACATAACATAACATAATTTAACGGATGACAAAAGCCACAAGGGCCTATCAAAGGTCATCCGTATCCATCAAATCCCACCCATATAATGCATCCATAGGATTTTGTCAGATCATGCAGCTACAATATACAATTTAACAATCCATAGGAATGTCCAACCATGCATCTACAATATATAATTTAAAGCCTCCATAGGAGTCTGTCAAAAACAAAATCAAAATCCCCCAAAATATACAATAAAAAGAAACTGCATCCACAGGAATGAGTCAAGAAACATTTCCACATACCAAAAAGTAAGAAATTAACCCTCCATCCCCATATAATCATCCAATCTGCGCTTGAAAACATTCAAGTTTGGGCTGTCTACAGTCTCAGGTGGCAAACTATTCCAATAATCCACCACTCTGTTAGTGAAAAAATATTTTCTAACATCCAGTCTGCACCTCTGTTTTTTAATCTTTAAGTGGTGGCCTCTAGTTCTATTACTACCTTCTAACTCAAATAACTTGCTGAAATCTAATTTATCCATCCCAGAAAAGATTTTAAAAAGCTCAATCATATCTCCCCTCACACACCTTCTTTCAAATGAAAACATATTTAATACCCTCAGTCTATCTTCATATTCAAGGTGCTTCAGGGATGGTATTATTTTTGTTGCCCTCCTTTGTACTGACTCTAATAAGTTTATATCATGTCTAAAATGTGGTGACCATGCCTGTATACAGTACTCTAAATGTCGCCTGACATAAGAGTTGTATAGTTTAAGGATGACCTCCTTACTCTTGTAGCTAACATTTCTTTTAATGTAACCTAGCACCCTATTTGCTCTATTTTTTGCCTCAATACACTGCTTTGAAAATTTCTGTGACCTATCTACTACCACTCCTAAGTCTTTCTCATCTTCAACTGAATTAAGCCAATATCCATCCATCTCATAGCTAAATTCCCTATTATCTCTCCCCATGTTAATAACTTTGCATTTATTAAGGTTAAAAGTCATCTGCCACTTCTGAGCCCAAGCTAACAGCTTATCTAAGTCACCCTGCACTTTAAAGCTACCCTCAACCTCTTTGACTACAGCTGCCAATTTAGTGTCATCAGCAAAAATTGACACTTTGCTATTTACACCTTGTCCAAGATCATTTACATAGATTATAAATAATAAAGGGCCTAAAACTGATCCCTGAGGTACGCCACTAATAACATTCCTCCACTCTGACCTCACTCCATTCAGTACAACTCTCTGTTTCCTATTTTTCAGCCATTCAGTTATCCAATTTAAAACGTTCCCACATATCCCATGCAGCTTTAATTTATGAACTAGTCTTCTATGTGGAACCTTATCAAAAGCTTTGCTGAAATCTAAGTAGATCACATCAACTTTCTCACCCCTATCTAATTCTTTAGTTACATAATCCATAAAATCCAGTAAATTAGTTAAACACGATCTATCTTTTCTAAAACCATGCTGAGCATCATTAATTAACCTGCTACTCTCTAGATGATCAGAAATTCCCTTCTTAACCATCTTCTCAAGAATTTTACAGACTATAGAAGTTAAGCTTACTGGTCTAAAGTTATTTGGGTCCTCTTTGCTTCCCTTTTTAAAAATTGGCACTACATTTGCCAATTTCCAATCATTTGGTATTTCTCCAGACTCTAGTGATCTAATAAATATCTTCTCGAGAGCTACTGCAATACTTTCTACACCTTCTTTGAGTATCCTAGAATGAATGTTGTCAGGGCCAGATGCCTTACTAGTATTTAACTGAATTATAAGCCCTTTAATTTCTTCTCTGTCTATATTAATAGAATTTATCACTACTTCCCTTGACCTAGAATTATCATCAATTAATCTAACTGGTTTCTCTTCTGTGAATACTGAAGCAAAATGATCATTAAGGACCTCTACTATTTCCTCATCAGATTCTTTCAAAACCCCTTCATATTTAATAGGCCCTATTTTATCACTGTTAGATTGATTATTGATTCTATAATAGCTAAAGAATTTTTTAGGATCTTTATTATTATTTTTAGCTAAATTAATTTCTGCTGTCCTTTTGGTCTTCTTAATAATCTTATTTAGTTCATTTCTGGTTGACCTATAATGGTTTAAATTATCTAAACTACTCTCACTTTGTAATCTCTGGTATGCCCTTTTTTTCTCTGAAACTTTATTAGCTATTTCTTGGTTCCACCATAATGGTTTCCTACATTTCTTCCTAATAGACTTCATCGGAATACACTGTTCCTGAACCATGTTTAATATAGTCTTAAAAATATCCCACATCTCATAAGTATTCTTTCCATGGAATTCTATATCCCACCTAATCTGATTTAGCATGCTGCGTAATTTATCGTAATCTCCCCTATAAAAATTTGGAATTTTCGTGGAGTTTGTTGTTGTTCTACCCTTAACTATTTGCAAATTAAACCGAACCATCTGATGATCACTGTTTCCCAATGATTCCCCTACACTCAATCCTTGAACTAAGTGATCATCATTTGAAAGAATTAGATCTAATATATTGGCACCCCTTGTTGGCTTATTAACAAATTGGATCAAAAAGTTATCCTCAAAACACTCCATAAACTTACAACTTGCTCTATCTCTTCCTATCATATTTTCCCAGTCTACAGAAGTTAAATTAAAGTCATCAAGAATAACTGTATCTTCTTTGCATCCTTTACTTATTTCCCTAATCATTAACTCATCGATACAATCAGTCTGTCCTGGTGGTCTATAAAAAGCTCCCAAGTGTATTTTCCTATTTTTACCAACCTTAATATCTATCCATAATGATTCACCTTCTCCTTGCTTTATAGAGTTATTTAGATTTGAAGAAATGCTATTTCTGATATAAATAATCAACCCACCACCAGTCCTATCTCTCCTTTGACTAATGTACATAGTATAACCCTCTAGTTCAAATTCACTGACATTATCATTAAATATATTTTCATTAACCCATGATTCAACTATACATATTATATCTATATCTTCATGAATGATATAACTAAATAATTCATCCTTCTTATTTCTAAGACTACGAGCATTTGTGTAAAGACAACTCAGCCCACCTATCCCTGAAGCACCTGAGGGCCTATCTCCTCTGGCTTTGTTCTGGAAGGTTGTCTTACAGGAGCTCCTGATTCTCATTGTAAGATTGGGATATAATACTGATTTGGGTGTGTAATTTTTCTTGTATTTATTTAATACATCAATCACTGTATAATAAATACATTAGTGATTAATACTTTTGGGGAAGATAACTGGCAGCAATCTTGAGCAAGAATTTTTTTGGGGTGAGTGTTAACTTTTTCATTAGTAAATTTCTGAGAGTATGGCTTTTTGTATAGATGGTGAGAGCATGCCGTTTGAAAGTAGTGTGTATGTGGTGTGTGATGCATGTGGAGTTGAAAGGAGAGTGAATGTAACTGAATGCCGTGTGTGTTTTCTGGAAGGGGAGGTTAGGAGGTTGAGTGGGGAATGTAAGAGGTTGAATGATTTGGTGTTTGAGGTGAGAAGAGATGCAAGTGTGCGATTGAAGGGTGAGATTAGTGCTAAGAGGGTGGAAGATAGGGCTAGGACTGGGAACCGTGTGGAAGTTGTGAGTGATGATGAATGGTGGGTGAAAATGGATAGGATAGATAAGTTAGGACAGGTTAGGTGTGTGAATGAGAGGGACATAGAACCTGTTAGGTTGACTAACAGATTCAATGTCCTGAGAGAGGAAGAGTGTGAAAGTGATTTGCCTGGTGTGATTGTGGATGAAAGCAGGATGGGTGGTAGCGTGACTGAGAGCAGGAGGGAGGGTAATGTTAGGCCAAGACAGAATAGGAGAATGACTGAGGTGCTAGTGATGGGTGACTCTCAGATTAGGTATTTAGATAGGAAGTTGAGTGATAGCAAGTGGAAGGGAATGAGAGTTTGTCTGCCGGGTGCTGGTGTAAGTGATGTTTGTGAGAGGTATGATAGGCTGGTTTCGGGGTGTGAGAGGGATGCAGTTGTGATTACGCATGTGGGAGTGAATGATGTAAAGAAGGTGGGTACATGTGAGTTACGTGAGCAGTATAAAAGGTTAGTTGAAAGGATGAGTAAAAGCAGGGTAAAAGGTGTTGTTTCTGGTGTGCTTCCGAGATTGGATGTGGGGGTAGAATGGTTGTCGCGTGCAATTGGTTTGAATGAATTTGTGAAAGGACTGTGTGAGGAGCTAGGATTGGTGTTTGTAGATGTCTGGGGAGGGTTTTACGGGAATAGGAGGTTGTATGCGATGGATGGGCTCCATCTTAGTCGGGCAGGTGTTGAGGTTCTATGGGGGGAGCTGGATAGTGTGATTAGGTCCTTACGGGTGGGAAACTAGAAGCTGTTAGAGGTAAGGGAATAACAGGAATAGAGGGCAGGTGTAGGAAATGGAAGGGATGCAGAGATAGAGGAATAGCTAAGGGAGAGGGCATACTGATGCGTTATAGGGGGACTAATGCACAAGTGAATGAGCAGATAACTAGGAATAGAAAAGCACGATGCAATGAAGATGGGAATAATAAAAAAACCTTAAAAATATACTACACAAATGGTCGGAGTATAAGGAATAAGATAGATCTCTTAAGAGCGTTAGCAAGTGAAGAGAATTTTGATATAATTGCGATAACAGAGTCATGGCTTGATTTGGCAGGTAATCACTTTAAACCTGAGGTTGAGATTGAGGGCTTTAACATGTTCCATACAGATAGGAATAGGAAGAGAGGAGGAGGGGTTATTATTTATATTAAAGATAATCTCCAGTGTTGTGTAAACAGTACAATTAAATTAGATGATAACACAGAGTCATTATGGCTAAATGTAAAGGAAGGTAAAAACAAGCTTGTCTTAGGATTATTATACAGACCACCAAATCTTAGTAAGGAAGCTTCAAATCTTCTGTGGCAGGAGATTGAACGGGCATGTAGAAGTAAGCATGTGTGTATAATGGGCGATTTTAATTACAGAAATATAGACTGGGAAGCTCTTGTGGGTGATCAGGAGGCTGAGGAATTTTTGAATGTTGTCCAAGATAATTTTCTGAGGCAGATTATTAACGAACCCACTAGAGGTAATAATATACTGGATTTAGTTCTGACAAATAGGGAAGAAATTATTAAGGATACTGAGATTGGAGGAAATTTGGGTAATAGTGACCATTGTGAAATTAGATTCAAGATGAAATGGAATGGTATTGATAGTAGCATGAACAATGTTAAAATTCCTGACTTTAGAAGAGCAAATTATAATGGGCTCAGGACTTACCTGGAGGCAGTTGTACAGAAACCAGGCAATGAAATCAATTCAGGAATAGATTCAATGATATCAGTTAGTGGAGACAATAATCACCAGGAGGAAGAGATTACAATTGAAGAGGAGTATGAAAGAATAATTGAGCAATTAATTACAGGTCAGATGATTAACATTCCATATAAGGAGATTAGGACTAAAAATAATGACCCAAAATGGATGACAGATAAAATTAAGCATTATATTGGCATTAAAAAGGGCATTTATAGGAAAATAAAAAATGGAGAGGATCACTTAAGGCAGAGATATAATGAACTAGCAAGAGATGTTAAAAAGTTAGTTAGAGTAGCAAGGAGAAATTATGAAATTAAAGTGGCAAATAGGGCAAAGGAAGATCCTAAAAGTTTTTATCAATTATACAAAACTAAGGTTAGAGATAAAATAGGCCCACTTATAGATTCCAATGGACAATTAGTGAGTGATAGGGACTCAATGGCTGGAATGCTAAATGACTTTTTTCTCTCAGTATTTACACAGGAGGATACTCTAAATATACCTGAGGTGTCAATGATCTTTCGGGGTAATGATGAAAAGAAATTAAAGGATATATTGATGACAAAGGAGATAGTGACAAAGGAAATTGATAAAATCAAAAGTAGTAAAGCACCCGGTCCTGATGAGCTCTTTCCTAGAATTTTGAAAGAATGTAAGGATGTGTTAAGTGAGCCCCTAGCATGCATCTTTAGAAAATCATTGGAGAATGGCATTGTGCCAGTGGCATGGAAGAAAGCCAATGTGATACCTATATTTAAGAAAGGGGATAAAACAAATATGTCTAATTACAGACCAGTAAGTTTGACATCAGTGGTAGGGAAAATGATGGAATCTATTATAGCAAGGAATATTAGAGATCACTTGGATAAGCATAAGTTATTAAAAGAATCACAGCATGGCTTTAGTAAGGGTAAATCCTGTCTGACTAATTTGCTGTCTTTTTATAGTAAGGTGTATGAAGCAGCAGATAATGATGAAAACTATGATATTTTATACTTGGACTTTAGTAAGGCTTTTGATCGAGTGCCACACTTACGACTTCTGAGCAAAGTTAAAGCACACGGGATCGATGGCAGTATATTTAGGTGGATTCAGTCATGGCTTAGTGACAGACAGCAAAGAGTTAGTATAGATGGAGTTAAATCTGAGTGGGGGTGTGTTAGCAGTGGAGTTCCTCAAGGATCTGTTTTGGGTCCCTTGCTATTCTTAATTTATATTAATGATCTTGACATAGGTATAAGTAGTGACCTGAGTAAATTTGCTGATGATACTAAGCTAGGTAGGGCCATTAGGGCTGATTCTGATGCTGTTGTAATGCAGGAGGAATTGACCATTCTGTCCAATTGGGCCGAGAAATGGCAAATGAAGTTTAACATAGACAAATGTAGTGTACTTAGTATAGGTAGAAATAATCCATTGAATAGTTATAAATTAAATGGCAGAATTTTAGGGAGGACTGATTGTGAGAGAGACTTGGGTATTTTGGTAAGTTCAGACCTTCGTCCTAGAAAGCAATGTCTAAATGCTAAGAATAAAGCTAATAGGATATTGGGATTCATCAGGAGGAGTGTAAGCAATAAGAGTGCTGAAGTCATTCTAAAACTGTATCTGGCGCTAGTTAGGCCTCATCTAGACTATGCAGTACAATTTTGGTCACCATATTATAGGAAGGATATTGATTTGCTTGAGTCTGTGCAGAGAAGGATGACAAAGATGATTGGTGGAATCAGTAAAGAAAGGTTAGCTAAAGGCTTGAATTTCGTCTTATGTAGCATCTTGTTTTGGGAGCCTTAAATGTCTTCAAGGTTCTACTACCGCATTCAGACTTATTCTTTCATTGCTAGTTCTTGATGACTTATTTTAGCTCTCTCTCTCTCTCTCTCTCTCTCCTTTAATTTCATTTTTTTTGGCCCCACCCATCATTCTTTTCCGACTAAATAAACCTGCCCTCGTTAGAATGCAGGAACTATCTATCTTTTGGGGGGAGTTTGGGTGCCTTAAAAAAGAGGCCGTTTGACTCGGATGACCTTTCATGGGCCCTTGTGGCTTTTGTCATCTGTTATATTATATTGCGAGGGACTTTGATTTTGTCTTTCCCTAGCGATGGTGCTTTTTGTTTTTGATCCGCTCGTGTGGCTGGTTTAAATTGTATATTGTGGGCGCGTGATCTGACACACTCCTATGGATTGTTTAAATTGTATATTGTAGATGCATGATCTGACACAATCCTATGGATTGTTTATAAAGTAGTTGCATGATCTGATATAGTCCTATGTGGGTGGGTTTTGACGGATGCGGTTGACCTTTGATAGGCCCTTGTGGCTTTTGTCATCCGTGAAATTATGTTATGTTATGTTGTTATGTTATAACTTCCAACTACTCTATCAGGTGGATTAAATACCATACCTGAAGTTAAGCCACATCGTGTGCGGCAAATTCACACAGAGAAATAAAAAGCGTTATTAAAAAGTGAAGATTGATGGTAAAGCTTATATCATCTAATTTTTCAGACTAAATTTGAATTGTTGTAAGAATAGGTGTGGGTAGGGGGTAGAGATAGGGTGTGGGGACATATAGCGGAAAATAGATAAGTGGTGAAAAGAGAAAGAAGTGTGGTAGGGCGCAAAGAGATGATAATGTCTGGTGATCAGGCCTATCGCTTTTAAGTATTTTTTTGTTTTGTGGTTCTTTTGTTGTATTTGCTTTACTTTATATATATATATATATATATATATATATATATATATATATATATATATATATATATATATATATATATATATATATATATATATATATATATATATATATATATATATAAAATATGGCGTTCAAGCGATTTGTCTTCGAAAACAATTAATGTTCTTGGGTATGATATGCGCATTTGCTGTTGTGGTAATAAATTACTCTAATCATTTTAGTGTTGTGCTTAGTGTCTTTGTTTGTTTGTATATTATGTAGTGAGTGTAAATCGTGTTTTTTGTTTTTTCGTGGATGTCTTCTTCGGTAGATTTTGGTCTTCGTCGGTGAATTCTTGTAGAAATCAGTGAGGTTTCACAATTAGGTAATCTTTTTCTTGGGCGGGTTTTTTATTTCGTTTAGGGTAAAAAACATTTCTATTCTCATGCGTAGAATGGAACTTCTACTCCGCCAGCTAAAAAAGCCTTCAGACTAAATGGAAGGTAAGTATAAAAAAAATTACTTAACCTACCAGAACGTTTTGTTACACAAATAATTAACGCCAAATGCTGGTTTTATTGCAATGCATAACTTTGCAAATACTTATACTCTTTACAAGAAGATATATTCATTGAAACAACAAAAATGATGGATAATATTACAGTTAAGTCTGGGATAAAAAAAAATGCGATAAATTGAAATGAGATTAGAGATGAGAGAGCTTGGGTTGGAGACTGTGGGTTCCTGTTGTTCCAGGTCACTCTTTAGTTGTGCGTAGTATTGTGGTTGCATACTTGTGAGTTGAAGTTGTTCGGGGAGAAAGGCTATGATCGTTTTGGCTTATGACATGTCGCCATTCGGGATGTGCAAAGTTAGATTGCGTAGAAGCTCGGATAAGTGAGCCTATTTGACATTTTAGGTCGCGGGCGACTCTACATCTCACTATACGGTCGGTTGGTCCCCCTTTTTTTGTAATAACATTGTAACTATTCAGCCGATTGTAACGAAATTTGAAATCCTTATGTTGTTTTACATTCTCTTTCGAATGATATAACTGCCACAATCCTTCCAAGGTTAGCTCTGGAATTATTTGGCAAAAACACAACTATTCGGTCGATTCTAACGAAATTTGAAACCCTTATGTTGTTTTACATTCTCTTTCGAATGATATAATTGCCAAGGTCCTCCCAATGTTAGATCGGGAATCATTGAGTGAAAGTTTTGAAGGTCGTAAGGTGATGAATCAGAATAAGGGAGAGCACGCGACTTTGGTCAGAAGACCTTATTAAACTTCACTCTCAATCTGTTTCATCACCCACTCACATACATGTAAATATACTTGGTCTAGTCGCCTTCTCCTCATTCCCAATTAATAGTCCAACCATAATTGACTACTACACGGATATTTCTGAACAGCTCCTCCCTTTTTCTCTTTTCCCTTTTCATTTAATACGCCCACACACCCTGCCATCGAAATTGATCATCCTCGCCTCCCTTATAATAACTATAAATAGGCGACAAGTCTATCTTGCCTCATTCTTTCTCCCGCTAGACTCTTCTTTCGCCTCTCATGACCTCAATGGAGCCCTACTCTCTTTTTCGTGGATCTTTTCCTCATTCCTCAATGTCTAGGCCTCCCTTTTCCCCACCTCCAATCCCCTATAATGTGCCACGTGATTCTCGACCACTACTATGAATGAAAAACAAACAAACAAACGGACATGTGCGAAATGACTTCGTTCTTCTTGCGTTCGTGGTGCAGAGAAAACAAATAACGTAGCTTATTATAATGTTTCTGACTCCTATAGCGTGCCACGTGGTTCTCAACCACTCTTATGAATGAAAAACAAACAAACAAACGGACATGTGCGAAATGACTTCGTTCTGCCCGTGTTCGTGGTGCAGAGAAAACAAATTCCGTAGCTTATCATAATGTTTCTGACTCCTATAGCGTGCCACGTGGTTCTCAACCACTATTATGAATTAAAAACTAACAAACAAACAAACGGACATGTGCGAGATGACTTCGTTCTGCCTGTGTTCGTGGTGCAGAGAAAACAAATTACGTAGCTTATTATAATGTTTCTGACTCCTATAGCGTGCCACGTGGTTCTCAATCACTATTATGAATGAAAAACTAACAAACAAACGGACATGTGCGAAATGACTTCGTTCTGCCTGTGTTCGTGGTGCAGAGAAAACAAATTCCGTAGCTTATCATAATGTTTCTGACTCCTATAGCGTGCCACGTGGTTCTCAACCACTATTATGAATGAAAAACTAACAAACAAACGGACATGTGCGAAATGAGTTCGTGGTGCAGATAAAACTAATTCCGTAGCTTCTAATAATGTTTCTGACTTTTATAGCGTGCCACGTGGTTCTCAACCACTCTTATGAATGAAAAACAAACGGACATGTGCAAAATGACTTCGTTCTGTCTGTGTTCGTGGTGCAAAGAAAAACAAATTCCGTAGCTTATTCTAGTGTTTCTGACTCCTACACTGCCCTCCGAAAGCCCATCCCCCCCCCCCCGTCAGTTTCACACCCTCCTTCTCTTTGCTGGAAACAAAACCAAGCCAAATACCTTGATCAAACTTCTTTCTACTCCTCTTTCCAAAGTCGCGTGCTCTCACTTATTCAGCTTTATGACTTTACGACCTTCAAAACTGTTAATGATTCCCGAACTAACCTTGGGAGGACCTTGGCAATTATATCATTCGAAAAAAAATGTAAAACAACATAAGGGTTTCAAATTTCATTAGAATCGACCGAATAGTATGTTTTATTTGCCAAATATCTTTACTCTTCTGAAACCCCAGTCTCTTCTCCGTATCCCTTTAGCTTGTTTGTTATCCTTTATTCCTTTTTATCTTTGTTATTTACATGTTTTTACTTGTTTTTATTCTAGCCTAGTATTAGGCTGTAGCGTGAAAACGGTGACTTTCGCCAGATGGGCTCTTAAAATATATAAAAAAAATAAATTAAAATCCCTGTATCCCACCTGCTTCATTCTCTACATTATTCTCTGACAAGATAGTCTATACCCGTTCCGGCCTACATTATGCCCCAATTTCTCGCCAGCAGGATCCTCCCTATTTTCCTCCACCACCCAAACTTCTTTCTCTCGACCCGTGTCACCCGAAGAATTTTCTTCCCTCCTATACCTACTCGAAAAAAAGACCCTACCTCCCGTTGAAGCATCCCCTTCAAATCTTTACCGCCAGTTCCCTCGTTCTTCTCCATTACTTCACTGATACTTTTAAACTTTCTCATCTAGAATAGCGCCATCTGACTTCAAACACGCTGCTATCCTAAAAAAAACCCGAACCAGAAGCCGAAAGACCCGACAACCAACCACGCAATCTCTCTCTCAACTCCCATTCCTCTCAAAAGTCCTTGGAGGGCTTATGTCAACCTGGAGTCTCAATTACCAGGCTTCCTTAACCGCTGATAAGATTTTTCAGTCTGGATTGTAGGTAGGACACAACACTGAATCAATTCCTCTTTGTGTAACGGACCGCTTTCGCCGTGTGGCTGGCGTTTGCCAACCTTCTATTCCGTTACTTCTGGACTTCTCGGATGCAATTGAAACTATTCTACTTTAACCGCTCCGGGAATCCATAGGTGTACCTGGAATGGCTGGAAATAACAGGTTCCAGTTTTTCAAATCAGAATGATAAATGAATTCGGTAGAATTTCAATTAATCGGATTATTATCTGAAATATGTAAAAATAGTTCTTTTCTAATATTATATTTGTATTGATTTAATCGGATAGATAAAATCTTTAGCTATCCAACTAAATTAACACAAATATAATATTAGAAGAGGAGACCGTAACATTGCTCTCTTTTTGCTTATTTCAGATAATAATCACCCCATTAATTGAAATTCTGACAAATTCATTTATCATTACGGAGATTTTAAAAATGAAATATCGTAGAATGTTCTCGAATTAGTAGTTTTCCCATCATGAATATTTCATCCTGGTCTGTTTAAACTGGACCCTTTAATTAAAATTAAAAACCCATAGTAAATTAAATTATTACCAATCAAAAGTTTATGGTATCTTAGTGTATTATTTTTGTTTATTAATTTCTAATTGTTACTTACTTCTTTATTCCCCCCCCCCCCCTCTCTCTCTCGCACGCTCTGGTGCCCACCTTTTCCAGACCATGTTATTGTATTATCTCTTTTATCAGTTCTTCCTTTTAGCTTTAATTTGTTCTTCCCTCGCTCTTTCTATATAATGCCAGTCGTTTGTTCCTTTCTCTACATATACATATTATCGTTATTTGTGTGGTTATGTACATTTTTGTCGTTTGGATTTTGCACATCTTGATTTTCGAGATGCCGTATATATATATAATTTTTATAAATTTATTTGTTGTTTTTTTGATATGGGTTCATATTTGTGAAGGGCGTTTTATACCCTTATGTGCAGTCTTTATAAGGTTGTGATCTGTTATTATATATATTCTTTGCTAATGAACTTGAAAATATAGTTTGAAAGAACTTGGCTTCCTCTTCATTTTTGCAATTATTGCTTCCATCCCGTGCTACTTTGTGAGTGTAACACACACACACACACACACACACACACACATATATATATATATATATATATATATATATATATATATATATATATATATATATATATATATATATATATATGTGTGTGTGTGTATAAATCAAACAAACCGCAAGAAACAGAAAACGGGAAAGTTTTCTTCGGAAATATTATTTCCTAATTCGCAAACATTCCGTACAGGGTTGGGATTCGAACCGTACACACTGAGGCAGCGAGCATCCGCTTTGATCTCAATTAAATCATCTCTTAGGCCACTTGGCTAAAAAAAAAAAAATTAAAAAAGCTTGTTTATTCTGAAGATTTTTGGGTCTTCCGCGTAGCCAAGTGGCTTAAGAGATGATTTAATTGAGATCAAAGCGGATGCTCGCTGCCTCAGTGTGCACGGTTCGAATCCCAACCCTGTACGGAATGTTTGCGAATTAGGAAATAATATTTCCGAAGAAAACTTTCCCGTTTTCCGTTTCTTGCGATTTGTTGGATTCATTTTCAGCATTCTTTCGCGCTCATGAAAGATATATATATATATATATATATATATATATATATATATATATATATATATATATATATATATATATATATATATATAATATGTGTGTGTGTGCAAGGTAAAGTAGTATGCACAGCTGAACTTTGAGATGTTTGTTATAAGCTTTAAGCTAAGATAAGGCAAGGGGCGGGGAGGGGGGGGGCTCGAAGATGAGAAGGATGAGGCGCGAGTAGAGGAAACGCGATACTCATCGTGCTGCCATTATATGTGAAGATGGGTGCTGGCTGTGGGTAATCGTGGGCTCCTGGGTATCTCAATACCAACGCGGCATGTTGTCTGGTATGTACTTTGGTCTCGAACGGAGTTTATTTATAACCGGTTTGGGGTCTGGCAATGTAACTCTCGCCATCAAGACACCTTGACTCAAAAAGCAATTGGATAGGTAAAGGTATAGTGATGAGTCATCGTAACAGTAATAAAATAACTCGGAGAAGTTCAAACAGTTGGCATAGATTATTAAACGAGTGACAAAAAACAATAATAATAAAAATAAAAGACAAAACAAAAATACCAAATAGTTACAGATAATAGTACAATGGAATAAATATATTATTTAAGGCTGTTGTAGCATTCGAAAATCTCCATGTTGGTTGATCGTCCCAGAGCCTTTGTACCATCCCAATTCACCTCATTTCGTTAGTGGTTATGGTGTTATGCAATGAATGAGAAGGTTCATTCCTCCTGATAGCTCTTTGCTGCTCCTCGATCCGTGTCTGGAATTATTTGCCCTCTGGCGGATGTACTTGGCTGGAAACTGATTGGGTTTCTTATCTTGCTGTATGGTTTATGTGATACACGTCAATGTTGTGTGGACTAAGGAGTCGAGCCAAAATTCCAGATGTCTTGGGCCGAAAAAATCTGAAGTATCTAACACTAAAAACGATCAAAACCAAGTCGAAAAAAATGGAGACGGAAGACCCTAGGCCAGATGCTGCGTCCCGCAGAAAATGGGACGTCCCAAGAAATATTCAAGCAGGCAAAGATTAAGGTTTACCTCGGATACGGAACCGTCGGCACAAGTGGGAATACGACGAGAAAATTGAGGAAAGGATAGTTGAAGAGGCTCTCCAGCATCAAATAATCAGAGTTAACTATAAAGCATTTGTCAAGATCACGGCCAAAAAAGATCAGGGAAGTGCAGAACCCTACAATTCAGCCCATTCATCCTTTAGGAATATGGAAGATCTGAGATAGAGAAATTACGCGATTCATTGGGACAGGCGTCCATTCTGCTTTTAGAAACCTGAAAGCGATACCTCGGGTTGAAACATACAGTCTGAACTTTTCGTTTCGCGCTTGAAGGAGCGCGGCGATGCCCGACTATATTCGCCCCCCTTTCCCCAATTGACAGTTGTAGGGCCACGTAATTTGTGAGAAACGGTAAAATTAGCCCACGAACTATACAACAGTGCCGATGCTATGTGGGCAAAGCCTCTCTTGCCTCTGCTCCATTTCTAATTTTGATAATTCCCGCATCGTTGGGACAAGTGTAGGTATAATCCCCCCAGTAGGTACTGGGACCTCTACTCTTCCTGCTGCTAATGGGTGACATTGACCAAGGAATAGACAGCTCTCTGGTATCTTCCTTTCCCAATGACACAAACCTCAGACACACGGTAACGAGCGCCGAAGATGTGAGGGCCCTCCAACAAGACCTAGACAAGGTGCAAGAATGGGCCGACAACAACAACATGTCCTTCAATGATGAAAAGTTTGAACTCCTTAGATGTGGCCTAAACTCAAACTTGAAGGAGACCACCACATTGTCTACAGGAGGGGGACATGATATAGAGCCCACCCATCATGCCAAGTGTCTAGGTGTGACCTTCAGCGATGATGCTACCTTCCACCACCACATACAAGACACTGTTAATAAGGCCAGGAGAATGACTGACTGGATTCTCCGAAACTTCAGCACAAGAGCCGAGGATGTTATGCTGACGCTGTGGAGAGCACTGGTCCAACCTATATTGGACTACTGTAGTCAATTGTGGTCGCCCAACACAAAAGGGGACATCCAAAAACTCGAAGCCGTCCAAAGGGCCTTCACCAGGAACATCCGGGGCATGAGACAGTATAGTTACTGGGAGAGGCTCTCACGACTAGGTCTCTACTCACAGCAAAGACGGAGGGAGAGGTACCTGGCCATATATGTGTGGAAGGTACTGGAAAAGCTGGTACCTAACCCCTCCGAACAAGAGCTTCAGCCACAATCCAATGCTCGCACCGGCCGCAAATGCAGTCAGAGGGTCCTACCAACCAATGGGCCCTCCAGAATAAGGCCCCTGCTAGCTGCCATCTTGTGTTACTATGGGCCCAGAATCTTCAACGCCCTCCCCAAAGAGGTGAGAGACATATCTGGCGGACCTGTGGAGACCTTCAAAAGGGGGCTTGACAAGTTCCTCAGGGGTCTGCCGGATGAGCCACCAGTGCAAGGCTACACAGCGGCTTGCAGGGCTCCATCTAACTCCATACCGGACCAAACCAGCCTTGGACGAGAAGACCAGAGGTCCGGTGGTTGCAGCGGTACCCCAGTACGGCGCTGAGAGGACATCTCAAGACTTCGTAAAAGTAAAGTAAAAAGTAAAACAACCCATTCGAATGCCTATATACATTATTTTTCGTTTCACGATAATACTGTTAAAAAATCGGTAATTTCTAACCTTTTCCTTAGAGCATATAAAATATGTCATCCTTCCTATTTAAATGAGGAAATTGTCATTATCAGGACCATTTTTTCTAATTTTTATTACCCCGATTGGTTCATATCGTCTGCCCATTTTGCAGGTAGGAAAACATTCTATCATAATAAGCCTTCCCGCACTAATGACTTCAGCAAATGCATAACATCGCCATTTAATAATAAATAAATATATATATATATATATATATATATATATATATATATATATATATATATATATATTAGCATGTCAGAACATTTAATACTTTTGATCTCCCAAAGTTACATGCCTTCATTATATTTAAATTTTTTGTTTTTGGTATACGATGGTTGGTACTTCTGGATTAACCGCAACCGCTGTCACCGTAGAAGAACGTAATTCTATTTACCGCTGTCCCTTTATTTTAAGGTGTTTGAATGTTTTTTTTTCTCTTTTATCTCTCCGATGCTTATAATAAAATAGTACCATAATTTCTATTTGTTAATAGTTTAAAGATATTTTTTTATAGTTCTAAGCTTTGCCCCAAATGCTACTCTAATTATTAAATTTTTTTCAACTCTACATTTGCTATTTCCTCTCCGTTAATCCAAATGTTATTTTTTTACCGTCACTTTCCATCGTTATTGTGGATTTCGTAGCTTTCATACCTACTCATTGCAGTTGGATAATAGTCCATACTAGGACCATAATTGCTTTCACAAAAGACTAAATGTTATAAATCAATGTGCTCACTATTTGCTTCTCAAATATGAAGCGCCAACCAGATAGAACGTACATGTTTTTGTAAGGCCTGCGGATTACTAATTGAGTACCACTTATGTTTTTCAACTTTGATTTTTTTTTTTGTACAAATAGAAGGTGAATATGTCTGAGCATTTGTGCAAGAGTGGTGTGACCAACAGGAGTGGCGGCGTGGCGTGTGAGCGGTACAAAGAGTGGTTCCACATGGCGTGTGTGGGTATAACAATATAATTTCACAGATGACAAAAGCCCCAAGGGCCTATCAAAGGTCATCTAAATCTGTCAAAACCCACCCACAAAATGCATCAATAGGATTGTGTCAGATCATGCATTATCAGGGTATAGGCCTACGATGATCGTGAGATTTTAATCATTTGGGGGGGGGGGGGGTCTGAGGTCCTTAGCCCCCCCCCCCCCCAGTATACAATGGGAAATATAAGAGTACAGGGTGGGGCAGGGAAAGGAAAGATGCAAAGGAAATAGAGCGGAAGGTATACATTCTAAAAGAGGTGCTTCAGGGATAGGAGGGCTGAGGTGTCTTTATACCATGCTTGTAGTCTTAGAAATTTAGAAATAATAAAGGTGTGTTTTTGGTAAATATGTAGATTATCGGCGCGAACGATGGGACGTACTATTTTGTCCGTGTCCAAAATGTTTAATGTTTTTGGAGTACATTTAAGTTGACGGCTCATGTGGGGGTAAACACAATGGGGGGTACTATACTACGATGATCCTGAGTTTCATTAAATTTGGGGGGGGGTCTGGGGGGCACAGCCCACCAGTATATAATCCTAATTGTTTATAGAATAATAATTCGAAAAGGACTCAAACGCACATGAATATTCCGACACGAGTGAATGATAATGTTTACACAAAAAATTTTTTCCCGACCAGGCCGCTAATCTACATATTTACTGTGTTTTTTGTTATATTATTGATGAAGATATAGATATAAGGAAGGTAAATATGTAGATTAGTGACTTGAACGATGGGACATACTATTTTGTCCGTGTTCCAAAATGATTCATGTTTTCGGAGTACATTTAAGGGGACGGCTTGTATGGGGGGACCACACTACAATGATCCTGAGTTTCATTAAATTGGCGGGGGGGGAGGGTCTGGGAGACACAGCCCACCAGTATATAATCTTAATTGTTGATAGACTAATGTGCTAACATTTACAGAGGTGAACATAAGAACATACATAAGAAAAGAAGGAGACTGCAAAAGACCATTCATGGCATACACTTGGCAGCTCCTGTTGCATTCAACACACAAAAGATTTCTTACCAGAGAAAAGTCATCAACATTGTCACCCTTTACAGGAGTTCGTCAGATCTAATCTACAATTTACATAAAATGCATCCAGAGGATTATGTCCATTCATGCAACCGCAAAATATAATCTCCCCACTCCTTAGAAAAATATATACATATGTACATAAAAAAAAAGTCAGTCCCATCTAGCAGCTTCATCCATATATTTATCTAATCTATTCTTAAAACTACCCAGAGAGGAGGCTTGTATCCCATGTCTAGTGAGCCTATTCCATTCATCTACCACACGATTTGTAAACCAATTCCTCCCAATCTCCTTCCTAAACCTATACTTATCAAGCTTAAACCCATTGCTACGTGTTCTGTCATGTTCACTAAGTATAAGAACCTTACCCAGATCCCCTTTATTATATCCTTTTACCCATTTGAAGACTTCAATCAATTCCCCTCTGGCATGGAAGAAAGCCAATGTGATACCTATATTAAAGAAAGGGGATAAAACAAATATGTCTAATTACAGACCAGTAAGTTTGACATCAGTGGTAGGGAAAATGATGGAATCTATTATAGCAAGGAATATTAGAGATCACTTGGATAAGCATAAGTTGATAAAAGAATCACAGCATGGCTTTAGTAAGGGTAAATCCTGTCTGATTAATTTGCTGTCTTTTTATAGTAAGGTATATGAAGCAGCAGATAATGATGAAAACTATGATATTTTATACTTGGACTTTAGTAAGGCTTTTGATCAAGTGCCACACTTACGGCTTCTGAGCAAAGTTAAAGCACACGGGATCGATGGCAGTATATAACATAACATAACATAACATAATTTAACGGATGACAAAAGCCACAAGGGCCTATCAAAGGTCATCCGTATCCATCAAATCCCACCCATATAATGCATCCATAGGATTTTGTCAGATCATGCAGCTACAATATACAATTTAACAATCCATAGGAATGTCCAACCATGCATCTACAATATATAATTTAAAGCCTCCATAGGAGTCTGTCAAAAACAAAATCAAAATCCCCCAAAATATACAATAAAAAGAAACTGCATCCACAGGAATGAGTCAAGAAACATTTCCACATACCAAAAAGTAAGAAATTAACCCTCCATCCCCATATAATCATCCAATCTGCGCTTGAAAACATTCAAGTTTGGGCTGTCTACAGTCTCAGGTGGCAAACTATTCCAATAATCCACCACTCTGTTAGTGAAAAAATATTTTCTAACATCCAGTCTGCACCTCTGTTTTTTAATCTTTAAGTGGTGGCCTCTAGTTCTATTACTACCTTCTAACTCAAATAACTTGCTGAAATCTAATTTATCCATCCCAGAAAAGATTTTAAAAAGCTCAATCATATCTCCCCTCACACACCTTCTTTCAAATGAAAACATATTTAATACCCTCAGTCTATCTTCATATTCAAGGTGCTTCAGGGATGGTATTATTTTTGTTGCCCTCCTTTGTACTGACTCTAATAAGTTTATATCATGTCTAAAATGTGGTGACCATGCCTGTATACAGTACTCTAAATGTCGCCTGACATAAGAGTTGTATAGTTTAAGGATGACCTCCTTACTCTTGTAGCTAACATTTCTTTTAATGTAACCTAGCACCCTATTTGCTCTATTTTTTGCCTCAATACACTGCTTTGAAAATTTCTGTGACCTATCTACTACCACTCCTAAGTCTTTCTCATCTTCAACTGAATTAAGCCAATATCCATCCATCTCATAGCTAAATTCCCTATTATCTCTCCCCATGTTAATAACTTTGCATTTATTAAGGTTAAAAGTCATCTGCCACTTCTGAGCCCAAGCTAACAGCTTATCTAAGTCACCCTGCACTTTAAAGCTACCCTCAACCTCTTTGACTACAGCTGCCAATTTAGTGTCATCAGCAAAAATTGACACTTTGCTATTTACACCTTGTCCAAGATCATTTACATAGATTATAAATAATAAAGGGCCTAAAACTGATCCCTGAGGTACGCCACTAATAACATTCCTCCACTCTGACCTCACTCCATTCAGTACAACTCTCTGTTTCCTATTTTTCAGCCATTCAGTTATCCAATTTAAAACGTTCCCACATATCCCATGCAGCTTTAATTTATGAACTAGTCTTCTATGTGGAACCTTATCAAAAGCTTTGCTGAAATCTAAGTAGATCACATCAACTTTCTCACCCCTATCTAATTCTTTAGTTACATAATCCATAAAATCCAGTAAATTAGTTAAACACGATCTATCTTTTCTAAAACCATGCTGAGCATCATTAATTAACCTGCTACTCTCTAGATGATCAGAAATTCCCTTCTTAACCATCTTCTCAAGAATTTTACAGACTATAGAAGTTAAGCTTACTGGTCTAAAGTTATTTGGGTCCTCTTTGCTTCCCTTTTTAAAAATTGGCACTACATTTGCCAATTTCCAATCATTTGGTATTTCTCCAGACTCTAGTGATCTAATAAATATCTTCTCGAGAGCTACTGCAATACTTTCTACACCTTCTTTGAGTATCCTAGAATGAATGTTGTCAGGGCCAGATGCCTTACTAGTATTTAACTGAATTATAAGCCCTTTAATTTCTTCTCTGTCTATATTAATAGAATTTATCACTACTTCCCTTGACCTAGAATTATCATCAATTAATCTAACTGGTTTCTCTTCTGTGAATACTGAAGCAAAATGATCATTAAGGACCTCTACTATTTCCTCATCAGATTCTTTCAAAACCCCTTCATATTTAATAGGCCCTATTTTATCACTGTTAGATTGATTATTGATTCTATAATAGCTAAAGAATTTTTTAGGATCTTTATTATTATTTTTAGCTAAATTAATTTCTGCTGTCCTTTTGGTCTTCTTAATAATCTTATTTAGTTCATTTCTGGTTGACCTATAATGGTTTAAATTATCTAAACTACTCTCACTTTGTAATCTCTGGTATGCCCTTTTTTTCTCTGAAACTTTATTAGCTATTTCTTGGTTCCACCATAATGGTTTCCTACATTTCTTCCTAATAGACTTCATCGGAATACACTGTTCCTGAACCATGTTTAATATAGTCTTAAAAATATCCCACATCTCATAAGTATTCTTTCCATGGAATTCTATATCCCACCTAATCTGATTTAGCATGCTGCGTAATTTATCGTAATCTCCCCTATAAAAATTTGGAATTTTCGTGGAGTTTGTTGTTGTTCTACCCTTAACTATTTGCAAATTAAACCGAACCATCTGATGATCACTGTTTCCCAATGATTCCCCTACACTCAATCCTTGAACTAAGTGATCATCATTTGAAAGAATTAGATCTAATATATTGGCACCCCTTGTTGGCTTATTAACAAATTGGATCAAAAAGTTATCCTCAAAACACTCCATAAACTTACAACTTGCTCTATCTCTTCCTATCATATTTTCCCAGTCTACAGAAGTTAAATTAAAGTCATCAAGAATAACTGTATCTTCTTTGCATCCTTTACTTATTTCCCTAATCATTAACTCATCGATACAATCAGTCTGTCCTGGTGGTCTATAAAAAGCTCCCAAGTGTATTTTCCTATTTTTACCAACCTTAATATCTATCCATAATGATTCACCTTCTCCTTGCTTTATAGAGTTATTTAGATTTGAAGAAATGCTATTTCTGATATAAATAATCAACCCACCACCAGTCCTATCTCTCCTTTGACTAATGTACATAGTATAACCCTCTAGTTCAAATTCACTGACATTATCATTAAATATATTTTCATTAACCCATGATTCAACTATACATATTATATCTATATCTTCATGAATGATATAACTAAATAATTCATCCTTCTTATTTCTAAGACTACGAGCATTTGTGTAAAGACAACTCAGCCCACCTATCCCTGAAGCACCTGAGGGCCTATCTCCTCTGGCTTTGTTCTGGAAGGTTGTCTTACAGGAGCTCCTGATTCTCATTGTAAGATTGGGATATAATACTGATTTGGGTGTGTAATTTTTCTTGTATTTATTTAATACATCAATCACTGTATAATAAATACATTAGTGATTAATACTTTTGGGGAAGATAACTGGCAGCAATCTTGAGCAAGAATTTTTTTGGGGTGAGTGTTAACTTTTTCATTAGTAAATTTCTGAGAGTATGGCTTTTTGTATAGATGGTGAGAGCATGCCGTTTGAAAGTAGTGTGTATGTGGTGTGTGATGCATGTGGAGTTGAAAGGAGAGTGAATGTAACTGAATGCCGTGTGTGTTTTCTGGAAGGGGAGGTTAGGAGGTTGAGTGGGGAATGTAAGAGGTTGAATGATTTGGTGTTTGAGGTGAGAAGAGATGCAAGTGTGCGATTGAAGGGTGAGATTAGTGCTAAGAGGGTGGAAGATAGGGCTAGGACTGGGAACCGTGTGGAAGTTGTGAGTGATGATGAATGGTGGGTGAAAATGGATAGGATAGATAAGTTAGGACAGGTTAGGTGTGTGAATGAGAGGGACATAGAACCTGTTAGGTTGACTAACAGATTCAATGTCCTGAGAGAGGAAGAGTGTGAAAGTGATTTGCCTGGTGTGATTGTGGATGAAAGCAGGATGGGTGGTAGCGTGACTGAGAGCAGGAGGGAGGGTAATGTTAGGCCAAGACAGAATAGGAGAATGACTGAGGTGCTAGTGATGGGTGACTCTCAGATTAGGTATTTAGATAGGAAGTTGAGTGATAGCAAGTGGAAGGGAATGAGAGTTTGTCTGCCGGGTGCTGGTGTAAGTGATGTTTGTGAGAGGTATGATAGGCTGGTTTCGGGGTGTGAGAGGGATGCAGTTGTGATTACGCATGTGGGAGTGAATGATGTAAAGAAGGTGGGTACATGTGAGTTACGTGAGCAGTATAAAAGGTTAGTTGAAAGGATGAGTAAAAGCAGGGTAAAAGGTGTTGTTTCTGGTGTGCTTCCGAGATTGGATGTGGGGGTAGAATGGTTGTCGCGTGCAATTGGTTTGAATGAATTTGTGAAAGGACTGTGTGAGGAGCTAGGATTGGTGTTTGTAGATGTCTGGGGAGGGTTTTACGGGAATAGGAGGTTGTATGCGATGGATGGGCTCCATCTTAGTCGGGCAGGTGTTGAGGTTCTATGGGGGGAGCTGGATAGTGTGATTAGGTCCTTACGGGTGGGAAACTAGAAGCTGTTAGAGGTAAGGGAATAACAGGAATAGAGGGCAGGTGTAGGAAATGGAAGGGATGCAGAGATAGAGGAATAGCTAAGGGAGAGGGCATACTGATGCGTTATAGGGGGACTAATGCACAAGTGAATGAGCAGATAACTAGGAATAGAAAAGCACGATGCAATGAAGATGGGAATAATAAAAAAACCTTAAAAATATACTACACAAATGGTCGGAGTATAAGGAATAAGATAGATCTCTTAAGAGCGTTAGCAAGTGAAGAGAATTTTGATATAATTGCGATAACAGAGTCATGGCTTGATTTGGCAGGTAATCACTTTAAACCTGAGGTTGAGATTGAGGGCTTTAACATGTTCCATACAGATAGGAATAGGAAGAGAGGAGGAGGGGTTATTATTTATATTAAAGATAATCTCCAGTGTTGTGTAAACAGTACAATTAAATTAGATGATAACACAGAGTCATTATGGCTAAATGTAAAGGAAGGTAAAAACAAGCTTGTCTTAGGATTATTATACAGACCACCAAATCTTAGTAAGGAAGCTTCAAATCTTCTGTGGCAGGAGATTGAACGGGCATGTAGAAGTAAGCATGTGTGTATAATGGGCGATTTTAATTACAGAAATATAGACTGGGAAGCTCTTGTGGGTGATCAGGAGGCTGAGGAATTTTTGAATGTTGTCCAAGATAATTTTCTGAGGCAGATTATTAACGAACCCACTAGAGGTAATAATATACTGGATTTAGTTCTGACAAATAGGGAAGAAATTATTAAGGATACTGAGATTGGAGGAAATTTGGGTAATAGTGACCATTGTGAAATTAGATTCAAGATGAAATGGAATGGTATTGATAGTAGCATGAACAATGTTAAAATTCCTGACTTTAGAAGAGCAAATTATAATGGGCTCAGGACTTACCTGGAGGCAGTTGTACAGAAACCAGGCAATGAAATCAATTCAGGAATAGATTCAATGATATCAGTTAGTGGAGACAATAATCACCAGGAGGAAGAGATTACAATTGAAGAGGAGTATGAAAGAATAATTGAGCAATTAATTACAGGTCAGATGATTAACATTCCATATAAGGAGATTAGGACTAAAAATAATGACCCAAAATGGATGACAGATAAAATTAAGCATTATATTGGCATTAAAAAGGGCATTTATAGGAAAATAAAAAATGGAGAGGATCACTTAAGGCAGAGATATAATGAACTAGCAAGAGATGTTAAAAAGTTAGTTAGAGTAGCAAGGAGAAATTATGAAATTAAAGTGGCAAATAGGGCAAAGGAAGATCCTAAAAGTTTTTATCAATTATACAAAACTAAGGTTAGAGATAAAATAGGCCCACTTATAGATTCCAATGGACAATTAGTGAGTGATAGGGACTCAATGGCTGGAATGCTAAATGACTTTTTTCTCTCAGTATTTACACAGGAGGATACTCTAAATATACCTGAGGTGTCAATGATCTTTCGGGGTAATGATGAAAAGAAATTAAAGGATATATTGATGACAAAGGAGATAGTGACAAAGGAAATTGATAAAATCAAAAGTAGTAAAGCACCCGGTCCTGATGAGCTCTTTCCTAGAATTTTGAAAGAATGTAAGGATGTGTTAAGTGAGCCCCTAGCATGCATCTTTAGAAAATCATTGGAGAATGGCATTGTGCCAGTGGCATGGAAGAAAGCCAATGTGATACCTATATTTAAGAAAGGGGATAAAACAAATATGTCTAATTACAGACCAGTAAGTTTGACATCAGTGGTAGGGAAAATGATGGAATCTATTATAGCAAGGAATATTAGAGATCACTTGGATAAGCATAAGTTATTAAAAGAATCACAGCATGGCTTTAGTAAGGGTAAATCCTGTCTGACTAATTTGCTGTCTTTTTATAGTAAGGTGTATGAAGCAGCAGATAATGATGAAAACTATGATATTTTATACTTGGACTTTAGTAAGGCTTTTGATCGAGTGCCACACTTACGACTTCTGAGCAAAGTTAAAGCACACGGGATCGATGGCAGTATATTTAGGTGGATTCAGTCATGGCTTAGTGACAGACAGCAAAGAGTTAGTATAGATGGAGTTAAATCTGAGTGGGGGTGTGTTAGCAGTGGAGTTCCTCAAGGATCTGTTTTGGGTCCCTTGCTATTCTTAATTTATATTAATGATCTTGACATAGGTATAAGTAGTGACCTGAGTAAATTTGCTGATGATACTAAGCTAGGTAGGGCCATTAGGGCTGATTCTGATGCTGTTGTAATGCAGGAGGAATTGACCATTCTGTCCAATTGGGCCGAGAAATGGCAAATGAAGTTTAACATAGACAAATGTAGTGTACTTAGTATAGGTAGAAATAATCCATTGAATAGTTATAAATTAAATGGCAGAATTTTAGGGAGGACTGATTGTGAGAGAGACTTGGGTATTTTGGTAAGTTCAGACCTTCGTCCTAGAAAGCAATGTCTAAATGCTAAGAATAAAGCTAATAGGATATTGGGATTCATCAGGAGGAGTGTAAGCAATAAGAGTGCTGAAGTCATTCTAAAACTGTATCTGGCGCTAGTTAGGCCTCATCTAGACTATGCAGTACAATTTTGGTCACCATATTATAGGAAGGATATTGATTTGCTTGAGTCTGTGCAGAGAAGGATGACAAAGATGATTGGTGGGCTAAGGAACTTACCTTATGGTGAAAGGCTCAGAAAACTAAATCTACATACATTGGAAAGGAGAAGAGTCAGAGGGGAATTGATTGAAGTCTTCAAATGGGTAAAAGGATATAATAAAGGGGATCTGGGTAAGGTTCTTATACTTAGTGAACATGACAGGACACGTAGCAATGGGTTTAAGCTTGATAAGTATAGGTTTAGGAAGGAGATTGGGAGGAATTGGTTTACAAATCGTGTGGTAGATGAATGGAATAGGCTCACTAGGCATGTGATAGAAGCCTCCTCTCTGGGTAGTTTTAAGAATAGATTAGATAAATATATGGATGAAGCTGCTAGATGGGACTGACTTTTTTTTATGTACATATGTATATATTTTTCTAAGGAGTGGGAAGATTATATTTTGCGGTTGCATGAATGGACATAATCCTCTGGATGCATTTTATGTATATTGTAGATTAGATCTGACGAACTCCTGTTAAGGGTGACAATGTTGATGACTTTTCTCTGGTAAGAAATCTTTTGTGTGTTGAATGGAACAGGAGCTGCCAAGTGTAGGCCATGAATGGTCTTTTGCAGTCTCCTTCTTTTCTTATGTTCTTATGTTCTTATGTTCTTATCTCCTTTCTCTCTTTCCCCGACCCTGTACTCTTGTATTTCCCTGACCACTATCACTACTCAAGTAGTTTAACCCTAAAGCACTTCCATTAGCCTGCCTACCTTCTACAAATCTGTGTTTGCTTCCTTTCCCTGCCTCACTTTGAGCCATTAAAGTTCCCTGACCACTATCAAAACCTAGTTTCCCGCCTCTAAAGACCTAATAACACTATCTAATTCCCGCCACAAAACCTCAACCCCATCTCGGCTCAGATGGAGTCCATCCATCGCATACAAACCCTTATTCCCATAAAACCCACTCCAAACATCTACAAATACCAATCCTGACTCCTCGCACAAACCTTTCACATATTCATTTAACCCCATTGCACGAGACAACTATTCCATCCCCACATCCATTCTGGGAAGCACACCTGAAACAACGCCTTTTACTCTACTTTCACACATCCTTTCAATCAGCCTTTTATACCGCTGTCGTAACTCACAAGTACCCACCTTCTTTTCATCGTTTACTCCGACATGTTTAATCACAACTGCTTCCCTCTCACACCCAGACACCAACCTATCATACCTCTCACACACATCATTTACACCAGCACCCGGCAGACAAACTCTCACTCCCTTCCATTTACTTTCATTCAACTTCCTATCTAAATACCTAATCTGAGAGTCACCAATCACAATCACCTCAGTCATTCTCCTATTCTCTCTAGGCCTAGTATTACCCTCCCTCCTGCTCTCACTCATTCGACCTCCTATTCTACTTTCAGGCACGGCCACACCAGACAAATCTCTTTCAAATTCTTTCTCTCTCAGGGCATCAAATCTGTTAGTTAGCCTAACAGGTCTCATGTCCCTCTCATTCACACACCTAACCTGTCCTAACTTATCTATTCTGTTCACTTTCACCCACCACTCATCATCACTTACTTCACTTACTGCTTTCTCTCCAGTCCCTGTTCTAGGCCTAACTTCCTCCCTCCTGGTCCCAATCTGACTCTTCAAACGTACACTTGCATCTCTTCTCACTTCAGACACTAAATCATTCAGTCTCAAGCATTCCGCACGTAATCGACTCACCTCCTCAGTCAAAGCACATACACGGCACTCAGACACATTCACTCTCCTCTCTACACCACAGACATCGCACACTACATACACACTACTTTCAAAAGGCATACTCTCTACATCCAAACAGTCAGCCATACTTAAACAAGAACAATAATAGAAACAAAAACTTACAAACAACAAGAATTTGACCCCAATTTGTGCGCGCAAGTTTAAAACCTGCTAATCAAGATGGCCCCGAAGTAAACAAAAGTCACTTTCTCACCAAAACAAAATAACCACAATTTATACAAAATAACCACAATTTAACTTTGTTATATTAACCAAATATATGATCTTATAACTTAATATTTATGTTTATGTCACACACCAAAGTATATCAAATAATCAAAATATTCTGAGAGCTCTACGAAACACGTGCTACCTGTTCGAAGGTCAGTCGAAGACTGACCTTCGAACATGGATTCAGTCATGGCTTGGTGACAGACAGCAAAGAGTTAGTATAGATAAAGTTAAATCTGAGTGGGGGTGTGTTATCAGTGGAGTTCCGCAAGGATCTGTTTTGGGTCCCTTGCTATTCTTAATTTATATTAATGATCTTGACATAGGTATAAGTAGTGACCTGAGTAAATTTGCTGATGATACTAAGCTAGGTAGGGCCATTAGGGCTGATTCTGATGCTGTTGTAATGCAGGAGGAATTGATCATTCTGTCCAATTGGGCCGAGAAATGGCAAATGAAGTTTAACATAGACAAATGTAGTTACTTAGTATAGGTAGAAATAATCCATTGAATAGTTATAAATTAAATGGGAGAATTTTAGGGAGGACTGAATTGAGAGGGACTTGGGTATTTTGGTAAGTTCAGACCTTCGTCCTAGAAAGCAATGCCTAAATGCTAAGAATAAAGCTAATAGGATATTGGGATTCATTAGGAGGAGTGTAAGCAATAAGAGTGCTGAAGTCATTCTAAAACTGTATCTGGCGCTAGTTAGGCCTCATCTAGACTATGCAGTACAATTTTGGTCACCATATTATATCAAGGATATTGATTTGCTTGTCTGTGCAGAGAAGGATGACAAAGATGATTGGTGGGCTAAGGAACTTACCTTATGGTGAAAGGCTCAGAAAACTAAATCTACATACATTGGAAAGGAGAAGAGTCAGAGGGGAATTGATTGAAGTCTTCAAATGGGTAAAAGGATATAATAAAGGGGATCTGGGTAAGTTCTTATACTTAGTGAACATAACAGGACACGTAGCAATGGGTTTAAGCTTGATAAGTATAGGTTTAGGAAGGAGATTGGGAGGAATTGGTTTACAAATCGTGTGGTAGATGAATGGAATAGGCTCACTAGACATGTGATAGAAGCCTCCTCTCTGGGTAGTTTTAAGAATAGATTAGATAAATATATGGATGAAGCTGCTAGATGGGACTGACTTTTTTATGTATATATGTATATATTTTTCTAAGGAGTGGGGAGATTATATTTTGCGGCTGCATGAATGGACATAATCCTCTGGATGCATTTTATGTATATTGTAGATTAGATCTGCTGAACTCCTGTAAAGGGTGACAATGTTGATGACTTTTCTCTGGTAAGAAATCTTTTGTGTGTTGACTGGAACAGGAGCTGCCAAGTGTAGGCCATGAATGGTCTTTTGCAGTCTCCTTCTTTTCTTATGTTCTTCTCCTTTCCAATGTATGTAGATTTAGTTTTCTGAGCCTTTCACCATAAGGTAAGTTCCTTAGCCCACCAATCATCTCTGTCATCCTTCTCTGCACAGACTCAAGCATATCAATATCCTTCCTATAATATGGTGACCAAAATTGTACTGCATAGTCTAGATGAGGCCTAACTAGTGCCAGATACAGTTTTAAAATGACTTCAGCACTCTTATTGCTTACACTCCTCATAATGAATCCCAATATTCTATTAGCTTTATTCTTAGCATTTAGGCATTGCTTTCTAGGACGAAGGTCTGAACTTACCAAAATACCCAAGTCCCTCTCAATTCAGTCCTCCCTAAAATTCTCCCATTTAATTTATAACTATTCAATGGATTATTTCTACCTATACTAAGTAACTACATTTGTCTATGTTAAACTTCATTTGCCATTTCTCGGCCCAATTGGACAGAATGGTCAATTCCTCCTGCATTACAACAGCATCAGAATCAGCCCTAATGGCCCTACCTAACTTAGTATCATCAGCAAATTTACTGAGGTCACTACTTATACCTATGTCAAGATCATTAATATAAATTAAGAATAGCAAGGGACCCAAAACAGATCCTTGCGGAACTCCACTGCTAACACACCCCCACTCAGATTTAACTTTATCTATACTAACTCTTTGCTGTCTGTCACCAAGCCATGACTGAATCCACCTAAATATACTGCCATCGATCCTGTGTGCTTTAACTTTGCTCAGAAGTCGTAAGTGTGGCACTCGATCAAAAGCCTTACTAAAGTCCAAGTATAAAATATCATTGTTTTCATCATTATCTGCTGCTTCATACACCTTACTATAAAAAGACAGCAAATTAGTCAGACAAGATTTACCCTTACTAAAGCCATGCTGTGATTCTTTTATCAACTTATGCTTATCCAAGTGATCTCTAATATTCCTTGCTATAATAGATTCCATCATTTTCCCTACCACTGATGTCAAACTTACTGGTCTGTAATTAGACATATTTGTTTTATCCCCTTTCTTAAATATAGGTATCACATTGGCTTTCTTCCATGCCACTGGCACAATGCCATTCTCCAATGATTTTCTAAAGATGCATGCTAGGGGCTCACTTAACACATCCTTACATTCTTTCAAAATTCTAGGAAAGAGCTCATCAGGACCGGGTGCTTTACTACTTTTGATTTTATCAATTTCCTTTGTCACTATCTCCTTTGTGATCAAGATATCCTTTAATTTCTTTTCATCATTACCCTGAAAGATCATTGGCACCTCAGGTATATTTAGAGTATCCTCCTGTGTAAATACTGAGAGAAAAAAGTCATTTAGCATTCCAGCCATTGAGTCCCTATCACTCACTAATTCTCCATTGGAATCTATGAGTGGGCCTATTTTATCTCTAACCTTAGTTTTGTATAATTGATAAAAACTTTTAGGATCTTCCTTTGCCCTATTTGCCACTTTAATTTCATAATTTCTCCTTGCTACTCTTAACTAACTTTTTAACATCTCTTGCTAGTTCATTATATCTCTGCCTTAAGTGATCCTCTCCATTTTTTATTTTCCTATAAATGCCCTTTTTAATGCCAATATAATGCTTAATTTTATCTGTCATCCATTTTGGGTCATTATTTTTAGTCCTAATCTCCTTATATGGAATGTTAATCATCTGACCTGTAATTAATTGCTCAATTATTCTTTCATACTCCTCTTCAATTGTAATCTCTTCCTCCTGGTGATTATTGTCTCCACTAACTGATATCATTGAATCTATTCCTGAATTGATTTCATTGCCTGGTTTCTGTACAACTGCCTCCAGGAAAGTCCTTAGCCCATCATAATTTGCTCTTCTAAAGTCAGGAATTTTAACATTGTTTATGCTACTATGAATATCATTCCATTTCATCTTAAATCTAATTTCACAATGGTCACTATTACCCAAATTTCCTCCAATCTCAGTATCCTTAATAACTTCTTCCCTATTTGTCAGAACTAAATCCAGTATATTATTACCTCTAGTGGGTTCGTTAATAATCTGCCTCAGAAAATTATCTTGGACAACATTCAAAAATTCCTCAGCCTCCTGATCACCCACAAGAGCTTCCCAGTCTATATTTCTGTAATTAAAATCGCCCATTATACACACATGCTTACTTCTACATGCCCGTTCAATCTCCTGCCACAGAAGATTTGAAGCTTCCTTACTAAGATTTGGTGGTCTGTATAATAATCCTATGACAAGCTTGTTTTTACCTTCCTTTACATTTAGCCATAATGACTGTGTTATCATCTAATTTAATTGTACTGTTTACACAGCACTGGAGATTATCTTTAATATAAATAATAACCCCTCCTCCTCTCTTCCTATTCCTATCTGTATGGAACATGTTAAAGCCCTCAATCTTAACCTCAGGTTTAAAGTGATTACCTGCCAAATCAAGCCATGACTCTGTTATCGCAATTATATCAGAATTCTCTTCTCTCGCTAACGCTCTTAAGAGATCTATCTTATTCCTTATACCCTGACCATTTGTGTAGTATATTTTTAAGGGTTTTTTTATTATTCCCATCTTCATTGCATTGTGCTTTTTTATTCCTAGTTATCTGCTCATTCACTTGTGCATTAGTCCCCCTATAACTAAATCATGTCAGTGCCTTTAATCGACTTAGATTTGAAGAAATGCTATTTCTGATATAAATAATCAACCCACCACCAGTCCTATCTCTCCTTTGACTAGTGTACATAGTATAATCCTCTTGTTCAAATTCACTCACATTATCATTAAATATATTTTCATTAACCCATGATTCAACTATACATATTTTATCTATATCTTCATGAATGATATAACTAAATAATTCATCCTTCTTATTTCTAAAACTACAAGCATTTGTGTAAAGACAACTCAGCTCACCTATCCCTGAAGCACCTGAGGGCCTATCAACCCCGGCATCTCCTTTCTCTCCTTCCCCGACCCTGTACTCTTGTATTTCCCTGACCACTATCACTACTCAAGTAATTTAACCCTAAAGCACTTCCATTAGCCTGCCTACCTTCTAAAAATCTGTGTTTGCTTCCTTTCCCTGCCTCACTTTGAGCCATTAAATTTCCCTGACCACTATAAAAACCTAGTTTCCCGCCTCTAAAGACTTAATAACACTATCTAATTCCCGCCACAAAATCTCAGATGAATTCCATCCATTGTATATAAACCCTTATTCCCATAAAACCCACTCCAAACATCTACAAATACCAATCCTGACTCCTCGCACAAACCTTTCACATATTCATTCAACCCCATTGCATGAGACAACCATTCCATCCCCACATCCATTCTCGGAAGCACACCTGAAACAACCCCTTTTACTCTACTTTCACACATCCTTTCAATCAGCCTTTTATACCGCTGTCGTAACTCATAAGTACCCACCTTCTTTACATTGTTTACTCCGACATGTGTAATCACAACTGCTTCCCTCTCACACCCAGACACCAACCTATCATACCTCTCACACACATCATTTACACCAGCACTCGGCAGATAAACTCTCACTCAACTTCCATTTACTTTCACTCAACTTCCTATCTAAATACCTGATCTGAGAGTCACCCATCACAATCACCTCAGTCATTCTCCTATTCTCTCTAGGCCTAGTATTACCCTCCCTCCTGCTCTCACTCACTTGACCTCCTGTTCTACTTTCAGGCACGGCCACACCAGACAAATCTCTTTCAAATTCTTCCTCTCTCAGGGCATCAGCCTAACGGGTTCCATTTCCCTCTCATTCACACACCTAACCTGTCCTAATTATCTATTCTGTTCAGTTTCACCCACCACTAATCATCACTTAATTCACTTACTGCTTTCTCTCCAGTACCTGTTCTAGGCCTAACTTCCTCCCTCCTGGCCCCAATCTGACTCTTCAAACGTACACTTGCATCTCTTCTCACTTCAGACACTAAATCGTTCAGTCTCAAGCATTCCGCACGTAATCGACTCACCTCCTCAGTCAAAGCACATACACGGCACTCAGACACATTCACTCTCCTCTCTACACCACAGACAGCGCACACTACATACACACTACTTTCAAAAGGCATACTCTCTACATCCAAACAGTCAGCCATACTTAAACAAGAACTATAATAGTAACAAAAACTTACAAACAAAAAGAATTTGACCCGAATTTGTGCGCGCAAGTTTAAAACCTGCTAATCAAGATGGCCACCGAAGTAAACAAAAGTTACTTTCTCACCAAAACAAAATAACATAAGAAAAGAAGGAGACTGCAAAAGACCATTCATGGCCTACACTTGGCAGCTCCTGTTGCAGTCAGCACACAAAAGATTTCTTACCAGAGAAAAGTCATTATTTCATTTTGAAATTCCACCCCTATTGATGTGACTTACCCTAATATATATATATATATGATCAAAACCAGTTAATGGTAATTCATCATGTACTTGATATAAAAAAAGTTTCCTTTTTTTCTTTCTTACAGAATCGTGGTAAAATCTAATTTTCATGACTTAGGAAAAACTATCTATGAATAGTTGTTTCCTTACATATTTGTTTGAAGTTTAAATCAAGATAAAGGTATGGCTCCCAAAAAAGTAGCTAAAAGACCTGCTGCCAAAGCATATAAACTCCCTGACAAAATCGCCCAAGGACAGATCTTGGTTGATGTTACTCGTAAACAATGGAGATTAGGAAGAAGTGTGGGTAAGTAATATAATTTACTACACATTGTTGCATTCTATTTTGACTGATTTCTTTTAAAGTTCTAATATTAGAATTGTAACTAATCTGGTAAACTTTACTCTTTAAGGCTATCCTTTTTTTTTTATTCTCCCATCTAAAACATCCACAGGTAGATATTATTTTTGTCTCATGTTCATTCTCATTGACTTACATATACCCTATCATCCATGGTTGATTACTTCATGCTGACTAGACTATTCATTACCAACAGGACTTTTAAAGTTTTTTTAAGAATATCTGTTCCAGGATACTTAAAAGTATCATTCTGGTATCAGGTTTTATGGTCAGTTAACAAGGTTTGACGTGCTTCTTTGTTACCCTTGATTACTTTTTTTTCAGCCTTTCTATCTCATCTTATTGCAGAACAGGCTCAGGTTTAGTTGAGTTCCACACTTTTACTTACTCTGTATTTCCACCAACCGTAAATACCTGTATTTTCAATGTGGAACTAAAATGCAGAAATTTCCGCATTTGATGGAAACAAATGTCAAGCTTGTTTTGCTCTCATAAATCATTCCACCTTGAAATTCTGAAACAAAAATGACTTTCTTACTTGCACTGTTCATTTCAGAAGTAGAAGTTAACACCAATCAGAATTAGAACAAGATTGCTTTTATCAGGTTGAAAACAATATGAAGCAAGTTTCTTAAACTATGGAAGTTTCTTAAACTATGGCTAGAAAGGTTACATTTTATCCATGACAATTGTGGTAATCATAATAAAGTAATAATAAATAAGTAAACATACCCATTCTAATCAGGTTAAGTAAACAAAGTAATGTATTGTAACCCATTAGGCAATTATACATATAAGGTTACATGAAGTTTAGATCACCACAACAATAAAGTAGTTAAAGACATTTTATTTTTTTGTTTGCATTTTTTTTATAGAATCCTACTCTACTTGGATGACCAACTGTGGTTGTTTTTGCTGGTTTTCCTGCTTTCTGGCTCAGCAGCCCTAGGAACGTGAGATAGGATATGGCCCATACCAGGTTTTCCCACAGAGCCTTCAAGGGGGGTGTATAGTGTTGTGGTGTTGCATTCTGGGCACATCCAGCCTTTTCTGGTAGCTCAGGAGGGCCTCACCTCACCTCAGCATGGCCATGTAGCCTCTGTTCTTTAGAACTAGGGAGGATTCAGAAGCATGGATGTCATGGGGCCATGAATACAATAAGATATTGTGTGAAGGTGACTTATACTGGTGGGTGTGGCTATGGCTATGTTTGTTTCTGGAAGTTGGTTGGCGGGGGAGAGTTGACACGTTATTTCTTATAAATTAGGTGTTTTAATGTTTCTTTGTGGTAGTGAGCACTCTTGGATTGTAAAGGCTGTGGTTAGTATTTGTGTGTATGTCGAGGTCATCCTTGATTTTGAAGTCTAGTTTTATAGTATATGTAGTTTATGAAACTAGTAGCTGCTACAGGCTGTAATTGGTTTTAGGGCATTGTTTTGTATGGTCTCAAAAGTATTGTATCTTTGAGAGAGAGGTTAGGGAGCCAAGCAAATCTTGCATTGTCTTAGTTTGATTATGGCATTTTTTTGTTATCAAATTTATTTCTAATAATTCTTTTATAATATCAAAAAACAAAATGGTGAAGTTCAGAAATGAATATGTTTTGAAATTTTGTAAATTTTTAAAAACCCAAAGAATTACAAATGGGGAAGTTCAGACAATTTATTTTTATATATCTTCTATAACTATATTTTAGCAACGTGATATTTTGAAAGGGGGGGGAAATTTAGTTTAGTACTCTTTTAAAATATTGTATTTTAACAAATATATGCAATAGATTTCAGACAATTGTTGCATCTGATAAAACAAATTATGATCAAACATCTTTTCTAATAAAGATCTTTATCAATATTCCAAGTCTTTCTAAAACATTGACATGATTCTCCTCATCTCCTCTCTGTCAACTTTGAGGCCACTTTCACATTTCCACACTAATCATGCCAGGATCTTAGAGAAGGGTTATATATCACTTGCTATTTTATCTTCACAGTGGAGGGGGAGGGAGGGATAAATCTTCTTGTGAGGTAGCGAGGAGTGGGATGCGGATCAGTGTATCTATCCTTATTATGTCTGCAAATTTAGAATTCTTTTGCTTTGCACGCTCTACAATTTACTTAAAATTTATCTCCATTGTTTTGTTTTTTGTTTTCTGCTCTCCTTTTTAACTTTGATAATTGTTACAGATTTTACTCCTGTCTTTCTTTGTCTGCTTTTGATCTTTAATGACACCATTAGATTTTAAATATGTTGTTGTCCCATACGTATTGTATTTTTTTTTTCCAATATACAATCAAAACCTCCCTCTCTTTCAGGTCATTCCATATGAACTCAACACTGGTACCTCTACATATATAATAAGCATGTGCCAAATTCTAGGCCAAGATTCCAATGGGGTTTCTGTGCTGTAACTCTTCAAAAAGGGTCTTCACCCATTTTGACACTCCCAAATTGCACATGTTCCTGAGCACTCACTCTTGGATGCGGATATCTCTGGAATGGAATAAGATGTCTCCCTGAGATTTAAATACTATGTAATTTGAACCCAGGCTTTCAGGAGCTGTCTTCAGAAAAGGCCTATCTCTTTTAGTTTCTGATTTATTGGCCTCTAAATTAGTAAAAAAATGAATTTCAATTTTCAGGGGGCAACTGTCATGCTAAAATAATTCACAACAGGCTATTGAAGCTGGATTCCTTCTTGTTGAAGACATGACTATCAGAAGGTTTCTAACTATACCAAAGTTTTAATTTAGAAGTAAAGGGGCTCTAAAAAATGCTCCGGTTCAAAAAGTTCAATTTTATTCCAAATTTTTTACTAACAAATTCTCTGTGTGGTAAAAAAAAAAAATCTACACAATTGTACATATATGGTACCTCTGGTTGAGTTCATATGGAATGACCCACTCTTCATTCACACAACAAAGGAAGAATAAAAATTAAAGGGATAAATTCATACAGATAAATGGTGAGAATGGCTCCTGCATATAACCATTTTCATACATTTACCACTCATTACACCTTCATTCACACTGGACAGATTGAAGGCAAAGTGGTTAAAGAAAATGGAAAGAATGGCTCCCACATCGTACATTATCTAGAATAGGATAATGGTTGCTACATACTGTAGTTAGCCATCGTTCGGATACCATGTTAAACTGTAGGTCACACTGAGATATAAAATGCCTAAAAAATCAGTGCACAATTTATTTTTCTTTCTATTAACTACTGTCTCCTTTCTTAGTAATTTTACTAATGAATGAACATATATTTGGTTACCAAATTGTTTAGCAGTTCTTGTATTCTGTTTAACTAATCCATCCATGTTCCTTTTCCAAAAAGGAACTAAAGTTGCATTAAAAATAGGTAGATTACCCCCAGGAAAAGGAGAATACAATTCAAAGTTCTTCTGCCTGATTGAGACCTCATAAAATAAGTTGAATCCTCTTGAAATTGTATTTTCTTATTCCTTAGGAATTTATTTTTCCTGATACTTATGTCATAGTTTGCCTTTGGGTAGATTATAAAGATTGATTCTAACTATGATAAAGTTATAATTCCCTTTTTTTTACAGGTCAAGGTGGATTTGGTGAAATTTATTTGGCATCAGACATAATAGACAAGCCAGTGGGTGATCATGCAAATTTTGTTATAAAAGTTGAACCTCACAGTAATGGACCCCTTTTCACAGAAATGCACTGTTACATTAGAATAGCTAAGCCAGAATTTATTGAAAATTGGAAAAAAGAGAAGAAGCTGAAACGCCTTGGTATGCCCAAGTATTTAGGGTCTGGTTCACATGAATATCAAGGGCAAAAGTATAGATTTATGGTGATGGAGCGCTTCGGCGATGATCTACAGAAAATTATTGAGAGGCATGACAAAAAGTTTTCTTACAAAACTGTTGTTCAAGTTGCTATTCAGATTGTAAGTATTTTCTCAAATTAATGTTCAGTATTTGTATATATGCTTAAAAAAGAAAATGTAAGTGGTTTACTAAATGTATCCATTTTGCCAAAATATGAAATTTCATTTTTATAATTGTTTGTAGTTACTTGAGCTCAGAATTTTTTTTTAAATGCATTTTCCTGCTGGGGGTACCCTGCATAGCCTGTTACACTTGACAACCTAACCTAACCCGGAGCAGCTGCACATCCTTCCGGCCATAGTGTAAAGTAGGGAAGCTCTGTCACTGGGTTGATGTGAACTCTAATGATGCCTGGGAAAATTGTTGGTGTGCTTCCCTCTCACTTCCTCTCAATGCCTTTTTATCTTTATTTATTAGTATTATTAGAATGATTGTTATTATCATTCCTCTTATTATTTATTAGCATTTTTTAGTGGTAATATATTATTTATTTTACTATTTATTATTATTATGGCTATCCCCTCACCCTTTTATCTATCTGAACTTGGTACCAAGATGACTGTTCTCACCTGGACAGAGTTTGGTCTGGTGCCTTGGTAGACTGCATGCCATCCTGGGATCACATAGCACCAGGGTATGATGATGATAGGTGATCACCCTGCTTACTTATTAGTGAACCCACCTATCTCTACTTTTCTTTATTACATACCCACCTACCTCCTTCCAAATGTGCTCTTCTAGCCATAGAAGTTCTGGCCCAGACCACAACCAAAGTGGTAAGTGCGCTGAGCTGAGCCTCGATTATATTGGGGGCACTCATTGAGAGACTACCTGGCATTTTTGAGTCCACTTGCTTTAAACACTTTCTAGTTATTTGCTCCAATGAAGGCAGAATGTTCCATCAGGGGAGAGCACTAGCTAGTCTGATTGGTAAAGAAGTGAAGATGACCCGTTTTTCAGAGTGGAGCCTTCTGGTGAAAGTGTTGGATCCCTCCGAAGCAGCCATCATTAGTCCCCTTCGGACACTTGATGGCTTGCTGGTGAGTGTGATGCTGCACTCTACTATTAATTTTGTGAAAGGAGTGGTTTATGCAAAGGGACTTGTGGACCACTCCATAGAAACATCACCTTAGAGCTCGCTGACCAAGGTGTAGCTAAGGTCGAATGTGTGTGAGAAAACATGGAGGGGCCTCAAGACCCACCCCTACACTCTTTGTCATGTTGGACTGTGACAGGGTCCTTGAGTCGGTGTATGCTAGTTGATCTTGCTACCATGTGAAGGCATTCGTGCCACTGCTGTTGAGGTGCTACTACTGCCACTGCTTCAGCTATAAAAATTGCTCATGTAGATGTGCAAATTCAGTGTAAGTTGCTCCAAGGATGCATACGATAAGTCCAAATGATGTATGACCAAGAGTGTCAATTGCAGATAGCTGCATGCCGCTTCTTTGAAACAATGTGTGTGTATCTCCTAAAGAAGGAAATCCTGGTGGTTCAGGGTACAGATCTTCTCTCATTTTGCAAGGCTAAGTACTTGGTCCTGGTGTGCCTGATGCTTCGTGGGACGTTGTATGCTTCAATGTTAAAACAGACACCTTCTGCTCCTGGCCACTCCAGGCCTATGAGCAATTGAACATGGTCATTTCCATGTCCATTCAGAACCCTTCTCTGGGTTTTACCCACCCTGGGTCCCCCCTTGGTAGAACTGGCAGCAGAAAGGGTTCACACCCAATCTCATTAAAGCCAGGGCTCCCTCCTCCTCCCCCAGCGATCAGGTCCTTGCCAACCTGATCCATGAGCTGGAGATAGGTGCCCTACATGTGGATGAGTTTATACATCAGTGGACAAGAACTGCTTCACTTTCCTGTCTTGATCTATCCTTGTGTTCTACAGATACACAGCCTTATTTCGGATGGGAGTTTGTAGATGAGCTCCATGGTAGTGATCACTTCCCCATTCAAATATCATTTTCTGGGCTGCTGCCGCTTGAGAGCCCTCCTCGGTGGTGCTTGGCACGGGTGTTATGGTCTGCATTTCAGGAAATTACTGACTTCTCTGTCCCAGTTGAGGATTTTAGTTAAGTGGATGAGGCCATTGAGCTTCTCTGGCAACTTTGCTGTGGGCCTGCTATTCTTCTAGAATGGCCGTTTTACTTGCCGACTGCTTCTGTTGTAGTCAGAAGTGTTATGCCTATGTGCAGTATAAGCGCTGCCCTAACCATTTCACTACCAGGGAATTTTTCCACTCTTCTTGCTTGGGATACTTGTCTTCACTTAACAGAAAACCCTCTCTAGCAGAGGTGTGGAAGTGAGTTAAAAGGATTTGGGGCCAAGTTCTTGCAGGACTCTCCTCCTGGTCTCCAGGAGAAATAATTATATATCTATCCCCACTACAATCACATATACAAAATAAACAAGAAAATACAGAAAAGGACTAAAGTAAGCATACTAAGCATGTACAAGACAAATTAATGTGCACTTAGAATAAGACAATATTTACAAAAGTCTGCACACAGCCTCACAAGGGAGCTCCCCCACTCAATTGCGGCTTTGGCACAACCACAACTTATGAGCTGACTCTACTCTGTGGCCACTAATTTGCCCTGGGGCGGTCTTTTTCATGAGTTTAGGGAGAGTCCTTGAGTGTGGAGTGGGTTGCACTAGTGACTGTGGACCCCAAATAACACACAGCTCTGCCGATTCTACACTCCCTGACTCCTTCCTCACCCCCGAAATGAGAGTAGTGGTACCTGAGGAGCTGGAAAAGTGTGAAAATTACCCCCTCCTGGCTTCTTCACAGGTGTTATATACCCCCCACTCTCCCCATCTACTATACCTACCCTATACACACATGACATTCCTCACTCACATACCTGGTCTTCATGTCCAGCTTTCCTTTTCTTTGTGCACTTGGAAACAAAAAGGTTTTTTTTATACAAATGTCACACTATTACTTGTTTACATGCCAATTCTCATTCATGACATGTAGGAGGAAAAAAAAACATGTCTCCAGCGAAATACCCAACACTGCTTCTAGGCAGCTTGTTCTTCCTCCTTTCCCCAAACTTGAAATAAAAGGTGGGTATTAGAGTGGGCACAGTTGAGTTGAGGCGAATAAAGCCCCCAGAAAAAAATTACTACAGTGCTCAATTTTTGCAAACCGGTGAGAGATCACTCTACCACAACCAGTTTCTGCCCAATCTCTCTAACCTCCTCCGTGTGAAAGTTGATAGAGAAATTGATAAATGTTAGACTAGCCTTTTCTTGACAGTGGAGGCTATCTATCTTCCACTCAGTGTGTCTTCCGCAAGTTCCACTCCATGTTTGATGCTCTAACTGAAAAATGCCATTCTGCGAGGTCATCCTTCGTAGGCATCAATCACTACCACACAATGTTTTCTATCTGGAGAAGGTCTATGATACTGTATGGCGATACAGTATCATGGAGATGGTACAGTATCGTCGACCCTGACCCATACTTGTTTCTAAATAGCGTTTGCCTGGAAGTGGTAGATTTGCACTCTTTCCTTGGTCTTGTTTTTTTTTTTACCGATGCCTCACTTGTGAGGCTCATATCTGGTTTTAGCATCTCTTGTACCTGTGACATGGACATTTTTGTTCTGTGACCTTCAATACTTGGGGTGCTGATAGGGCTACTAAATTACTTTTCTATCTATCCTTTGTTTGTTTGCAGCTCTACTATGGGTGTAAGATTTATGCATCTGCAGCTGAGTGTGTATTGTAGAAGGTGGACTCGATCCACCACACTGACCTTTGCCTGGCAACTGGTGCCTTCCACACCTCCCACATTGAGAGCCTAGTTGGCAATGCTGGGGCGATGCCACTTTGCGCAGTGCATTTGCATTTTGTATATGTGAGCCCAGCTCCTCCCTCAGTCACCAATGGCTCTCACTTTATCCCCAGCTGATCTTGACTGTGCCTATGACATTGAAGAGACATCATTCATACCCTATGGGTTTATGGCTAGGAAACTCAAGGAGCTTGCTGTAGCTCTTGGGCCAGTGACACCTCTGGTTCTGCCCAGGAAGTCACCCTGGCTGGGATACCACCTCTGACTATTTGCCACAATGCCTCTCCTCCCAAAGCTTCTCAGTGTCTGAAGTATTGTGTTAAGCCTTTTGGAGCACACTTCGTGTCATGCTGGATCTGTGCCAGTGTATATCGATGACCCCAATAGGGGTCAGTTTCCATGCCTTATCCCCTCTGTTTGTAGAGCATGTTGTTAAATTATTGTGGCAAAAATTCCAGGAGATTTATCAAATGGAATCTATGCTTCCAAGTGACATAGTTACTGTTGTGCGACACCATTTGGGATAAATTTATATCCCTTGTATTTTTAGTATTGCGTATAGCCATCAGATTTTCTTGAATTTCATGTGCCCACCACAGTACTCATTTTTCACTGACTGTATTCTTTGTGTGTGAATGCTATTTGAATTTCCTCTCGTAAAATTGAAGCAGTGAATATTAAGTATCACTATAATTTTAGTGTTGGAATCTAAAGAACAAACTTTGGTATGAGAGTGAGTAAACAATGGCCATTACAAAACCTGTAGGCCTACAGGCATAGTGTTATTTATTTCATGCATTTCTATTATTAATTTTTATTAGTTCAAAATCTTGCAGAGTTATTAAAATCTATTTCATTTTTTGTATGTTGATTTCTGCAGCTAGGTCATAGATTTTTTTCATTCTACACATATATATCTCTTTTTCTTGCAGAGAAATACAATGGGAGTGTTTCCCCATATATTTGCCCTTAATATTTTCATTTCCCTATAATATCCCTCTTCCCTCTATTGGGGTGGTGCTTCAGTGCTATAATGAATTGAATTTAAATTTTAATAATCCTTCAGTTTTATTTTTGTGTGTTTAAATGGTCTTATCAGTTTGCTGAAATTTCAACAAACATCTTATTGTTTTTTTTTTTGTTTTTTTTTAATACAGTTTGCATCTTATTTGATAAATCTAATTGTTGTTTTTCTTGTTTTGGTTACATTTCATTATATAAATTTTGAAATTTGATCAATGGAGAAATAGATGTTTGTATTCCTATAAAATTTTTGAGTGAATCTTTTAATTGACAAGAAAAATTCTCATTTTCTTGTTGGCATAAATGAAAATGCTGCTTGAATAATGTAATATAGAAATTGAGAAATAAGTTGTGTGCTTTATTGAAAGAATTTCAATCAAATTTGTAAATGTGAATGATAAATATACCTCAATCCAATTCAGGGTTGAGTATTTTTATATTCCTTTAATTCAATTTAAAATGTTTGAAAATAATTAATTTAGACCAAACTATATGAATTATATAATGTAGTTTACCAAGTCTTAATCTTTGATAATGTTTTATCTGGTGATATTCTCCTTTCAACAGTTAGATGTCCTGGAATACATTCACAGCTATGAGTATATCCATGCAGATATCAAAGCATCCAATTTATTAGTTGGCTATCAGCCAGGCACACAGAATCAGGTTTTCTTAGTTGATTATGGGCTTGCTTGTCGCTATAAAATTGATGGGAAACATAAAGAATACAAGTATGATCAACGCAAAGCCCACGATGGCACTATTGAATTCACTTCAAGGGATGCTCATATTGGTGGTGAGTAGGCATTAGAGAATGTTGTTCATTTAAAAGCTTTTAGCTTTCTTTTTTAGTTTGCCATAAAAGTTATAGAAAATGGCAACATATTTGCAGAATTGTAGTGTATTTCACTTGCTGTGGCTTCAGGATTTATATTTCAATAATCTATATTTATTGTCATTATTTTCTTAATACATAGTCTAGTATATTCATATTTCAGATCTTGGTTTCAAAGGCCTGTTTAAAATGAGGTAATTTTTTTTTTATATAGATTTGAGCTGTAATTTAATGGATTCCTGAAGATTGAAGTTTATGCACGTTATTTGTAGTTTCTCAATAGCATTTACTGAATAATTTGTGGATTATTTTCCAGGGTTGTAGCGACTTTATTGGCAAATTAATTGTATATTTGATTGCAGATTTAATGTAGTTTTGAAAAGTTGGATCAAATGCTTCTTTTAAATGTTAGACACACCTGTTTGCTTTGCTTATTAGAATGTAGTTAGATTGTATCATTAATACCATTATATTATACTTTATTTCAGAATCATCAGGAGATTTCAAAATTTGGCATGTACTTTTCACCCTTTATTTATCTAGACTACATTCACTTTTATTGCAGAGTTGGATAATTTTAACAATTTTCTCAAAACAGAAGCCAGATAGATATAATTGATCTATTTAAATAGTCATAAACTTCATCCTTAACAACTGCAGTATTGAAATTAACTTGTGATTTTATGTTTAGTTAGTTTTTCACAGGTATGCAGTAGATCCACTGAGTATTGAATATTGAATGGCAAATCATAGGGGAAGTCAAGGGTGACCAAAACTACATAATATAGAAAAAATGTAACTCACCATACAAGGTTTTAATATATTAGTGAGTTTTGTAAACCTTCACATCTTTACTTATATTCAAACATTTATGAGGCAACTGTAATGGTTATAGCCTTAGTCTATTCTTTCATATTAATCCCTTGAATAGGGTGACTATTGCATGAATCAAATTTTCAACTTAAGCTCTGTTTTAAGGCATTGATTTGGCCTATCAGTTATCAAATCATACCTTTGGTTTTACAAACAATGGTGAATTGAAGGGGGTTACTTAGAAACATCCTGGTTTGTAGAGGCAGAACCATGCTCATCCACACAAGTGTTGACCTTTGTATTTTTATCCCTACAGGAGGGTTTAAATTTCTCAAGATGCTATCTAGTGACATAATTCTTTCCCCTGCAATTTCAAATATCGGTATTGAATTTTTCATAAGTTAGAATGGTGACCTGACCCCAGCCTGGCCTCTCCTCCTTCCACTATTAACTACTTTCTGTGTACACTTGCTACCTGGAGGAGCCGCATGTCCTCCCAGCCTAAGTACAAATTGGGGAAGCCCTGTTGTTGGGTTGACTTGAACTCTGAGGGGCTGTTGTTGTGCTTTCACCTTGTTCCTTCTCAGTAAGTATTCATTTTGCCTCTACAACTAACCAGATGAGCTACTTTATTCCATGTCAGAAGAAATGCTTTGGAGCCTCTATAAACAATGCCTGCAGGTAGCAAGGGACTAGAACATTAGGGATTGGGGTGGGAAGATTGGTTTTCCCGCAATAAGTACCTTCCTGCATGCTATGGGCCATTCCTGGGTGTATAAGCGTACTGCTTGTGGCAGGCTTGTTTTACTGCCTTGTTGACTACCAGGCAAAATTAAATTCTCAGGCGTCCCATCTCTGAGTCTGCCACAACAGATCTTGAGATCTTGACCTTGCTGGATGTGGGATATACCCCTCCCCCTTCCTTTTCTTTTTAGTGGTCACAAGTATAGCAGTTCTTATGTGTTGGTAAGTCTTCAGAAATGTTTCAAAATTTTGGACTACTCCCCTCTAAATCCTTGCCCAACCCTGGTGTTGTGAGTTTAAAGACCCCATCACTGACTGGTGGAGAGGTGCTCCTCCAACCATTTGATTGCAGCAAAGGGGGTTTTCCCCTGTGCCATATTCAAAGACACTCCTGGGCAGCTCCCACACATATATCGACCACACACAGTCACCAAAAGTACCTTGTATGGCCAACAGTCCCCTGTAGTTCTACCTACTAGAATCATACAGCCATTCCCATGAGGATCTTCTCTTCCAAGAGGGCCCCCTAATCTCTGAGTTCAGCCTGGAGGGCATATTTCTTTAATGGATTCATCACAAAATCTGGGCCAACTGGTAGGAGCGACAGAGGCTTGTCTTCTCCCATTTCCTGTTAGCTATCTTTTTGCAGGAGTCTATGCTGAGCACCTGCCCCTTTGCCCAATCTCTTGGGGTATAAGGGTTTTGTAACCCCACCACCATAGGATGGGGGCTGGGCAGGAGGCTGTGCGACTTACACCCAGCATGATGTCTGCTATAATTAACTCCTTTTAGGCAGTAGCATTGCAGCTGCACCTGGATAGAAGGTATACTGTTATTTGTTTGTATTCCACTGGCAGCCGACTTCCACTGTACTGTGGCATGGTTGCCAAGGACATTTCTGCTCCTCAGGGGTTTGAACAGTAGACACCCCCTCTGGGGTGACTACTCATCAATCCCAGGGGTCAGGTTCTTAAAGACCTGATCGACAAGCTGGGGATAGGTGTCCTAAATGTGGATCACTGCCTGAGAACTGTCATTTACCTGTTTTGATATATCCTTGTGCTCTCTGAATGTACAGTTTGATTTTGGGTGGGAGTTAGTGGATGACCTCCATGGTAGTGATCACTCTCCCATTCAAATATCATTTTCTGGAATGCTGCTGCTTGAAAGACCACCATGGTGGTCCTGTAGCTCCTGTATGTTTTGAAGCCCAACCACTGGTCAGCTTTTTCTTGCAGCCCCCCTGCCCTTACTGTTGTCCATTAGAATGTGACCGTGCTCTTGGATCCTGTATCCATCGGATTCTTTCTTGGCCACTTTCTCTATGATTCAATGCACATCATTATGTCGCTGAGGGCCACCAACTGGACTTTTCCTGCAGAGTTGGAGAACCCTTTAATGGCAGGTTTACATTGAATGCTTTCTTCATGCTCAGATGCCATCCCTGGCCAGATGATGTCCTGTATGGCTTGGTTTAACACACAGGTGAGCAAGGCATGGCATTTCTCTTAGATTTGTTCAACAAGATCTGGACAGATGATATCCTCCTAGACACCTGATTAATTAATGGCTACTGCGCTCACTTTTCACAAACTAGGGAGAGATTACTCTAGGCATTTTCTGCCCACTTTCTCTAACCTGGGTGTGCAAATTAATGCGAGAAATTGTTCAATATTGATGCAGCTTCTGCAAGTTCCACTCCATGTCAGATGTTCATTTGGGGCTGGAAAATAGTATCTGTGAGGCCTTTCCTAGTAGACATTACTACACTGCACTATTTTTTGATCTGGAGAAGGCCTATGATATGGTATGGAGACCCTTCACACAATGGGGAATAGGGGATGCCTCCCAATTCTGTATGGTCATTAATTCAGTGCATGGGCTCGGGGGAAGCGTCTCTTTTTGCCATGAGCATCAACAGTATTACCGGTCCTACTGAAAAATTTTCCCGTTATGCTTTATGTAGATGACTTTTTGATCTTTCTGGATGCGGCCTTGATGCGAACTCTGGGGCCTCCACTCTAACGAGAATAGAATCACATCGCTCACTATGCCAAAGTACACATGTTTTTTTTTTCTTTGGCTAAAGCGGTGCATTTCTGCCAGCATCCACAGCTCCACACTGACCTGGACTTGTTCTTAAACAGGGCTTGCCTGGAAGTCGTATATTCACATCATTTATATGGTCTTGTTTTTGACCGATGCCTCACCTGTGAGGTTCATATTCGCAGACTTATGACCTCTTGTACCCCTGCACTGGACATTCTTTGTTACATGATGTTAATCACTTGAGGTGATTGGACTACACCTTTTCTAATGATCCTTTGTTAGTTAGAAACTAGTACAGATGTGATAATTCCCCTGCATATTCTGCTTCTTTGGCAAAGTTAACTTATTTTTTCAAACCTTTAAAATAAACATGAAGGAAGCTAATTTTTTTCTTCTATTTATGATGTTAAAAGAGTTTATTTGACTTATGTTGAAAAATAAAATTCCTACTTTTTGTTTTATTTTTATTCCATTTTTCTACCAACTTCTTTAAGACCCCTTGTATATATTTTAGCTATGTTGCTATTTGATTTTCATGTTTTTGATTTGGTGGGCAAACTTTAATTGTGGAACCTTGCTGGTCTTAAATGATGATATAAGTTTCTGGGGCCTTTGATATTCTGGCTTCATTTATATTTGATATGTCCTAGTGGCTTTGTTGATTCTAATTGTTATTTGATATTCCATTTTTGTCCTCCACATACATATTTCTCAGATTATGCCAATGCTTTGTTTTCCTCTTATCATAAATGCCATTTTGACTCGACTGTTAAATAGTTGCTACACTACAGTATTTCTATCAGTGATGTCATAAATGAAGCACAATCAGATTAGCTATATATATATGATTGACCATGAAAAGAAAAAGTTTAATTCTATCATTTTAGAATGAAAGGGGATTTTTCAAACTGAAAAGGATATTCTATACAATTCTGTCAGGTGTTGACATTTAAGCTACTTTAGTGCTTATAGTTTCATATTGTCAAATTGAATATAAACTTATGCCAGTTGACCATGGAGCCATACAGTTACTAACAAGTATTACTGTATAATTTTTTGACTTATAGAACATACCTATACATGGAAAACTATTGTCTAAGAATCTATGACAAAAGTTAGCACTTTAAAGTAAGTAATTACTGGTCAATGCTTGAATCAGAAACTGACTTGGTACATATCTAGCTTTGAATTATAGAAACTCAGAAACTGACTTGGTACATATCTGGCTTTGAATTATAGAAACCATTTGAGTGCCCAAACCCTCTCACTTGACTTATTGTGTTATTTGATATTTCAAATTATTCTCTTGCTCCCTCTGAGCGCTACTTTATCTTTATTTATTTATTATTATCATCATTCTTATTTAATATTTCTTATTATTTATCATGAGTATTATATTATTTATTTTTATTATTATTTTTATGGCTATCACCTCAACCTTTTGCCTACCCGCACTTTTCTCACCTGGACAGTTTGGTCCGATAGCCACAGGGCCTTGGTAGACTGTATCCATCCTGGGATAACCTTTTAAGGGGCATGGCGATATGCTTTACTTGCTGCTGTGCTGATGGGACTAAGCACCGCTCCAGCTTAGCCTCTCTTCCTTCCTTCATTAACCCCTATTATCGATCTCCTATACCAACTCTCCCTCATTGTGCCTTTTCTCTACCCTTTTATTGGCCCCTTCTTCTCCTGCCCATGGACCTCCTCAATGTTCACCTGAACCATGAAACATAACACTCACAGGACAAGATGTTAGGCATGGTCACCCTAACCACTCAGAAGCCGGTCACCAAGCTGGATCCATCATTCCGACCTGTCTACCACACCACATGTTGGATTTGGTCAAGATTTTCCCAAGAGGTGATGGAGAAGGTGTATACAACCCCACCCAGTTATAGTGGCTGGGGCCAATCGAAGGCGCCCAGTAGTGCTGTTCCCTTTTGGGTACCACAGGCAACTGTGGTGAAAGGTTCCTGAGTGGCTATGGACAAGTAAAACCCCATTTACCATCATCAAAGCCGCTCCCAGGGAGCTCCAAATAAAAAAAGGAGCCTCCTCTTCTACCGGAAAGGAGGCTTAGTCCTCTCCTAGGCATATGGGTACGCTGGACTTCCCCTCACCCCCTTTGGAGGCACCCTGACCCTCTTTTTCAGCAGCAGTCCCCCCTTTACTTCCATACGGGACTGTCAAGAGAGCAGACAGGCAACCCAAAGTTGACTAGTCCCAGTGAGAGTGGCTCAATAGGGCTAACCCTATCGATGAGGGGGGGGTGCAATGGCCACAGGGAAGTCCCCCTGAGATTGACATGGCCCACACCCGGATGGCAGGATCTTCCATGAGGTTGAACCCCAGCTCAGTGCTAAGTACTTAATCTGAATCTGCCCCTATGCAAGCTTAGATGGCTCGGGGCCCCTGATGAGTCACAATGAGATAAGGGACCTCCTTCCTTGGCTGGTGCCCCTTTGACAGCCAAGACATTATCCATTTAAGAGACGGGTCTTGCCTAAAGGCTCCTGGCAGTGAATAGAAGCAAGTTCATTTCCCCAAAAGAAAAGAAATAAGAAGACTAAGTGTTCCTCTCCCTCTACAGGAGCTCATGGGACAGAGACGTATCTGCTGCTGTTTTGGCAAGCGACCAGGCCATTCTGGTTATTTGCTCCACTGATGGCAGCATGTTCCATCAGATAAGAGCATTAGCTAGCCTGATTAGTAGAGAGCTGAAAGTGACCCATTTCTCTGACGGGAGCCTTCTGGCGAATGCGTAGGATCCCTCGGATGCAGCCATGATTAGTGTCCTTAGGGCACTTGATGGCATGCCGGTGAACATGATGCTGCTCTCTACTATGAACTTATGAAAGGAGTGGTTTATGCTAAGGAACTCGTGGACTACTACATAGATGACCACACCTTAGAATTGGCCGACCAAGGAGCTGTCAAGGTTGAAGATGTAATGAGAAAACAGGGAGGGTCCTGAAGACCCACCCCTACACTCTTCATCGCATTCAACCGTGACAGGCTCCCTGAGTCACTGCATGCTGGTTGGTTTCACTACCATGTGAAGGCCTTCGTGACACAAATCACTCCTGTAGACTTTCAAAGTCTGGGTTACCCAAAATCTTTAGTAAATTGCTGTAAGGCCACACATAATAAGTCCAAATTATGTATGGTCAAGTGTGTCATTTTTTACGAAAAGTGGTATCTCCTCCAGAAGGAAATCCTGGCCATTCAGGCTACGGATCGTCTCATTACATGGGGCTAAGGAGTTGGTCCTGGGTGCCGGTGCTGCATGGGACATCATATGCCTCACTGTTAAAACAAACATACTCTGCTCCTGGTCCCTCCAGGCCTATGACCACAGTCATTTCCTTGCTAATTTGGCACACCAGGTTCTAGCCACCCTGGGCACTACCCGGGTAGAGCTGGTGGCACAAAGGGCTCAACCCAGCCTTGGGTAAAACCAGGTCTCCCCCTCATCCCCCAGTATGACCTACTGCTATGTGCCTCCGCTGGGTCATTAGACTGACAAGACGCAATACCCTGAATATGGTCACTAGGCTGTCTTCCAGGGCTCCTAAAGCTGCCTCCTGAAAGGAGAAGACCAAAGGGGGCTTCAGCTCTGTTTTGTGGAGGAGGCAGGAAAAGAGTCCAACCTTCCATGATAAGTCCTCGAAGGTGACAGCTCTTTCAGCGCATTGTTAGAGCAAGGTTCCAGTATATTTCAAAGCATATCTGCCACTCTTCCTAGTGGGCATACATATCTTCACTTAATGGGAAGACCCCTCTAGCAGAGGTGTAGAAGTGATTCAAATGGATTTGTGGTAAGTTTCACCAGACATCCCTCTCTTGTTCTCCAGAAGAATGGGCCAGTGATCTCAAACCCCACATCCGGTGCATAGTCCTTTGCGATGGCTTTCTCCTCATTCTCCCACCCTGGAGGGTACCACCTTTGATTATTTATAGCCACACTTATTCCAAAGCTACCACAATGCTGACAGTATTGTGTTTGGCTTTTTGAAGGACACTTCATTTCATGCTAGATCAGTGCCAGTGTTTACAGATCGCTCTAACTCCTAGGAAGGGGGTCAGATTTCCTGCATTATCTCCTCTGCTGTAAGTCAGTGGGGCACTACCAGGCGCTGCTGTTCTGGTTGCAATACACCTTTCAGCATGGGAGATAACTTTTTGTCCCCAGTTTGGAGACTGGGTTGTGATATTTAGCGCCCTGTTTCACAGTATCTGTGATGTCATGGTTTTGGTGAGCTGGGCAGATGTTGAGATTATCTTCTACTGGGTTCCTGGACATGTAGGAATTGTGAGGCCTGGGCAACCAGACCACCATTTTGTATTTCTTCACAATGATTACATGGCAGGAATACAGGCTTCATAGTAAAGAAGATGTGAGACAGCTGAGGGGAACTTAAAGTTGCACTTTTCTTTTAATCTAGTCCAGGAGTTGCCAAACTTTTTTCACAGTGGGCCAGATAACAGAGGATGATGAGGGCGGGCCGCATAACCATTTTGTTCAATATACAAAAAATAAAGACAACTAACATATTTATTTACCAATATACAACATACACAAAAAAATAAAGACACCAAACATTTATTTACCAAAAAGTTACCAAAGAAGGCGTCGTTAGCAATAAGATAGTATTATCACACCCAGTGTGCACATATCCGGGTATCACAAAGTAAGCAGCAAAAAAGGTTAGTGAGATTTCTGAACCTGGCATTTAGCTTCTAAGATATCATCAATATTTGCTTTGTAATTGCTGCATCCACACTACAGCGGCGGGCTGGATGAACTGACCTCGCCGGCCATAGTTTGGGGACCCCTGATCTAGTCTATCATTAGGCTATAAATGATTATGGTAACTTAGGCCTTAGGAGATAGTAACCAGATCAGTGTAAAAACGAAAGTTTAAATTAATAGCATTTTTTGCTGTCAGAAACTACATGGTCAGAGATCCTGAAAATGTTTGGTCACCCTTGCTTTGCTTACCTATTTCTATTTCAAATTTGAAAAGTTACTTGGAATAGTCATAGTTAGGAAAGGATAAGGATAAATTTTTAGTATCTCTAAAGCTATAAGTAAAATTCTTTTGGATGAATGTTTAATTTCAAATATTTCTCTTTCCTTTCATGAATTCTTTCATTGATGTTTCACAATTAAAAATACAACAGCTCATTCTCGACGTGGTGATCTTGAAATTTTGGGCTACAACCTCGTTCAGTGGTTGTGTGGCAAACTTCCATGGGAGGATAATTTGCAGGACTGTAATTATGTTGCTGGAAAGAAGAGAGCTTTAATGGAAGATGTGCCAAATCTTATGAATGTATGTTTCTCCAATAAAATACCTCCAGGTGTGTTTCTTGTTAATTTGTTTAATTTAATTTATTTTAAACTTTACTCCAGAAAGTATATCGGGTAAGCCCCCCCCTAATTTAAAAAAAAAATTGATACCTCCTATAGTTTTCTTGCACTTTACAAAAATAACATGGGTCAAAAATATGAATATCGAGTGTAAAGAAATAAATAATCATAAATTTAACTTACCTATAGTAAATGATTAATTGGACCACCACTTTGATGAATCACGGTTTGTTTCTTTCTTTTCTCCACATACACCAACTTTTTTTGTACTTCATTAATGCCAATTTCTTGCCAAGATTCATGTATTTTGCTTTTTAATTCTGGTTTGGTGAATTTTTCTCCGACCTCGTTAAACCTTTTTTTTTTAGTAACTTCCAAATTGAATCCATGCAGTTACAATCTGGTCTTTGTGGTGGCCACTCATTTTTCGTTATTAATCTTAGCATATTGCTAATTAGAAACGACTGTGGCGTGGCTTGTATGCGAAGGTGCTCCATCTTAATACAAGCAAAAACTTTGCTTTCAGGGGTTCAATGTATTCTGTAGAATTCACCTTTGTCTTTTCAGTATCAATAAAAAGAACATGTTTTGCCATTCCAAGAGACCCCTGCAGATAATATAACCTTTTTGGAAAATCTTGAAGTTTCATGATACAATCTGTTTATTGGAATGTCACACTTTTTACCACGCCCATAGACAACATCATTTTGGGAGTTTCATGGAATTTCTAAAGTGAAATCTTTTTCATCCATGTAGACAATATTTTTAACAGCAACAGAGAAGTTATCAAGTAACTGTCTACTTCTTACTATTCTTTTATCCTTAACAGTACTACTTTTTCTAGAAGATACTATTCTTTTGAAGGCTTTTCACTTTTGTGTCTTAATGATTCATTCTACAAAAACTCCTTCCGATATTCAAGTTCTTAGCAATTGTTCTTTTGCGATAAATGACTTGCTGGTTTATCTTCTTGAGAGCAGATCCTTAATGTAATTCACATTTCCCAGTTCTGAAGCTGTTTTAGGTCTACTGCTTTCTGGTTTTCTGTTAGTGCTTCCTGTTTTGCCAATCTTTTTTATTTGAGTCTCCACATCATGTCTTTTCCACATTTTTCCAGGATATTTTCCCTTTTCACAGTAACAAGCTTTAATTAGAATGCTATCTTCTTCTGACAACATCATTATGGGTACTGAGGAACTGTAAATAAAAATATCCATAATATGATAGTGCAGAATAAATAGTGCCATGAATGGTCTTTTGCAGTCTCCTTCTTTTCTTATATTTTTTTTACCCATATTCTTATTATAGTGAAGTGCAAGAAAACTATAAAAGGTATCTAAATTCCATTTTTTGCATTCGAAAAGGGAAGATTGAAAGTACTTTGCATATAATAATTGTCATGAATAGGAAGGCAGTTACTGAGATATTAAATTTTTTTAATGCATCATTTTGGGGGAGGGCACCTGATATATTGAAGTATGTATTGCTGTAGTATATTGGTTTTAGTCAGAAAACTTTCTGCTAAAACTTTTGACCACTGCAAATATGATTTAAGATTCTGTTTTCATTTAAATAATGCAAATATAATTTGATTTATGCACATTTTTTTTAAAATCTTTGTATGATTTAAACATTTTGCCATAAATTAATAGTAAGAAATTATTATATATTACTAATGGAGTATTCTATAACCAAGTAGAAATTGTATAGTCAAATGAGACCATGTTTACTTACTACTAAGGCAGCCCAGGAATGGGTAGAACAGAAAAATGAATGTGTAATAATGAACCCCTTTGCTAAGATGCCCTGGGAAGGTGTATTCCAAAGCATTTATCAAATGTAGGTCTTCATTGCTGAGGCTTGGTAGGTTCAGTAAAATTGTGCACTTTTTAGCTTCCACATATGTTCAATTTCCCTGATGTCACTACTTTGTTTAAAAGTACCTTAAAAAAAACTTTTGAGTAGAGATTCTCATAGTGGTATTGTCTTTTACTTAAAAAAAAAATATACTGCTACTAGACCATTTATCTGCATATTAGTTTGCTGCTTGATTTTTTATTTATTTTGGGAGGCTATATTATTCGCTCTTCCTCGCACCAATTAGAAGGCAGGAATATGGCCAGCTCTTTGGGCTGCTTGGCAAAGAAGGTCAAGGGGAACTTAAAGTTGTATGCTATTGCACCATGACTTCCCATGGACCTACCCCCACTCCCCCTCCATGCCACGGCCTCGTCAAGTTGCTTTCTGTCATCTCCAAATTGGGCACATGCAGGATGCACCGCCATTTGATTGAGTGCTGGCCTGCACCTTATTGTGATGACTGCATTGTCCCCCAGTTTGGATGATCTTGGCACATGTAACCTATCCCAGTACTGGGACAAGTGTGGTCACTACTGCTTGTCCCTTTTACTTGGAACTGGTTGATACACAGAGACTAGCATACTATATCACTTTTTGGAGGAGGCTGTCATCCTCCACTTTATTTGACTTGTAGGGTGCATGTTCCTGCCTTGGGGTAAGGCAGGCCTACCCCTGATGCCTGAGCCTGTTTCCTTGTTGCTTTTTTATTTTTTTGTTTTTTTTCATTGTTATATATTTGTTTTCTTAATATCATCTAGTAGTGGGCTTTGGTGAGTATGGTGACTTATGCCCCATGTAGGCAGTCACCAGATGGGCTCTTAAAATTAAAAAAAAAAATTGGTGCCTATTAATTTGTATATTTTAGTGTGCACATTGATAGTGAAATGCAAATAAAAGTTCTTTTGAAGTGAAGTAAGGTGGATATTTTTAGAAGTTGATTTGGGGTAAGAGTTTATCTCCAACTTATAAATTCAATGATTTATTATTTGTGGGAGTGGGGCTGTTCTGCTGTGTAGTGTATTTGGTGTTATGGATTTGTGGAGGCTGCAGCTATTTTTTGTGTGCCTTGTGTCAAGGTCATCTGTAACCTTGACTTTGATTTCAGAGTATAGGTAGTCTATGGGTGTAGTAGCTGTGCAGCTTGTGATTGTTTTTAGCACTTTGTTTTGCATTGCCAGGAGAGTATTGAGGAATCCTTGAGAAAGGTTAGGGACCCAAGCAGTGCTTGCATACACAGTCCATTACTGAATGTATGAATTGTTTATTGACTGTGTCCTTAGTTTCTTTGTTTCCACTAAATATGTGTGAAAGCGATTTATGTCTTGGTGTACATTTGTTTTTCATGTTTGTGACATGCTCTTTAAATTTCATTGGTGTATTGTATGTTGAACCAAGTATTTCTAAAAGTTGCATGGTATGGGGATGATGTTTATTGTTGGTTAGGTTTGTATTGGTGTGCCCATGTATAGCAGGTGAGGAGGGTATTTGTGGACTATGGTCTATTTTAGCCTGTTGTGGTTGTTGAGGTAAGGTTTGGAGGAGATGATTAGTTTTGAGATGTTTTTGTTTTGGTGCATACAAATGAGAGTTGTCATCTGTGTATGAAGCTGTGTGTATCAAGGATGAGTTGGGTGCAGGTAAGTCATAGTTCTAGAGAATGAATAGTGGGGGTGGGTGCAGTAAAGAATTGGTGGCTACTGTTTTTTTTTATGTTTGAGATCCGGCATGCTAATGTCACATGGCCAATTCAACTTGCTAAATAGTTGGCCACATCTTTTTGTTTTGTGTCTGTTGATGTATATTTTGGTGGAGGAGGCATTGGAAGCTTTGCTAATGTTTAGTATTACAAGGATTGCTCTGTGGAGTTGTGTTTGGTTGATTCCATCAACAATTTCCTGTGTGAGGTCTTTAAGAAGAGTGGTGTTGTGTGTAGTGGTCTGAAACTGTTGTGTAAGTGCTAAGGGAATGTGTGGAGTAATCTGGTTGAAGATGAGGCACTCTATGACTGGAGGGGATATGCAGAGGAGAGTGCTGGGACTGTATGAGGAGGGTAGTAAATTATTTTTGTTGGGTTTTCAGATTGTGATGATGGTACCATGCTCCCAGTTATTTCGTTTTGCAATTTGAGTGTGTCTAGTTTGAAATCTTGGTTTTAGTGCTTGTAGTCCATGTGTTCTGACTTGTATGTTACTGATGTTCTCTGGACTACAAGCAGCTGAGTACTTGAGTTTGTGGATGATGCAATTTGTCTGGCAGTTTGTAAAAGGTGTGTAGTCTGCATCATGAGGAAGAGTTTTGTTGGATGACTCATTAATCAGGGTGAGGGTTAAAATATCATGGGAGAAGTGCTTGATGAGATTGTATGTTTGTAGTTTGTTTGAGGATATGTGGTGATTGTGTAGTGATGCTGTTTAGAGTTTGCTGGTGCTTGTTCATTGTTCAAGTCCAATGACAAAATTTTTGTGTATTTTGTTTTATTTTATTCATTTATATGTTTAAAGCTTGTTTAGATGTTTTAGTGTATCATGTGTGATGATGTGCATTTCTGGCGTGAAATTGGGTTTGTGTGGGTTTTTCTGCTGCCTCTGGGTATGTTCTTTATATGCATTTTCCATGATTGTATTGAAAGTTTGTACAGCAGTGTTGTCTGTGATGAGTGTACTGCTTAGTATTTCAAAGCGTTCTGTTATTTGGGAATGTCCCCTAAGTGACTCCTTTGTAATTTTGGTGTCTGTGACCACCGTTTAATTCTTGTTTGTTGTGATAATGATTGGTAGGAGGTGGTCAAATCCTAAAGATTTGACCACTTTCCAGGATGTTTGTTGGGGGAGCAGAATATGTCTGGGATGATGGGTGGTTGAGGGTTTAATGGAGGATGTGAGTATGAAAGGGAAGGTGGTTCAAGAGGATAAGGTCTTTCTGTCACTGAATGTCATTCCTTTTATCTGTCAGGGTTGTTGACATAACCAGGCTGGCTCCTAGGTGTTGAAGTAGCCGCCCTAGTTGGGTCGGGTAGTGATATAATGGAACTGAGGGGGCAAATTTGCTAGAACAGTGGGAGATGTTTTTATTTTTTCCTTTGAACATAGTTTTATGTGTTTTCTCATTTCTCTGAAGGTGTTCAGGAATATATGGAATATGTTGCGAGTCTAACCTTTGATGAAGGACCGAACTATGAGAAATGTCGGAATATTCTACAGGATGGCTTGAAGAAACGAGGGTATAAGGAGGATGGGAAATTGGTGTTTATGTCTGCCACACCGAAACCATCGCCAAGTCCAAGTTTAACAGGGCGAAAGGTAAGGAAAAATAAAGTGGACAGTGATTTTGATAGTGAGGAACCATCTCTTTCACCCCCTCCAAAGAAAGAGAAATTTGTGAGAAATGTCAGAGCTAAAGTAGCTTCCAAAGCTCCAGTCAAAATTGGCATTAAAAGCAGTACTACTTCACCCAAAAGGAAACGGCCAGTTGTATCTAAAGCTCATAAAGACATTAATGGGTCAAAAAGTACATGTTTCTCATCACCCAGAGCTGGAAGATCTTCCACATCTTTAGATTGTACAACTTCTTCACTATCCGATTCATCGGAAGTTGAATTTGAGACAGCCATCACCCAAAAACATGTGCAGAAAAGATATACCCTAAGGGCTGCACCTAAGAAGGCCAGAAGGAAAATTTCTACAAGCAAGAATAAGACTCAGAAATGTCCTCTGCTCAATGGAATCCCTGAGTCTCTTGCTTCTACCATTCACAATCCAACTCCTCATATGTTAGCTCTCATGGAGAGATATAAAACTAAATGATTTGTTTTCTAGTTTTCTATCAGACAAAAGATCACTAGAATTTTGTCTACTTAAAAGAATTGCCTCCTTTATTGAAATATTTTGGCATATTTAACTTCAAGAAATGCTTAATGTAATGTTGCATTTCAATGCTTTGTATTTTAAATTTGCTTTTCTCTGCTTATTATTTGTTCTACTAAGGTTAAATTTTGATTATGAGAGCGAAAAAACAACTCAATTTGTGTTTTCTGAATCCATTGTTTATGGCAATAAAGGTGTCAAACTTATATCATTTAGTGAGACCTTTATTAATGGTGGTTAAAAAGTAAAAATATTCATGGCTGAAGGATCATTTGAGATTGCATGTCTTGCTAAGATTTATTTTTAATATAAATTAAAGTAGTTATGAATAAATAATTTCTTGTTTAGTTTTTATTTTTCGCCCTTTTTTTAGCATGATTCCCATGAACATTTTTACTTTTTTTCTAGAAGGCAGTGAAGCGGAGATCAGAAGAAGCTGAGAATATGGGTGAAACTAGTCCAAAACGGAGATTACCTCTTGCTGGAAGGTCTCCTTGTAAACCCCGAAATTTTAGCAGGTAGGTTTTTCATCTTTTCCCTAGGCAATTAGCTCACCATCCTTTAATTCCCTTATGATTAGTAGTAATTGCTTAAAATTCAGATGTCTTGGGTTTAATCTTCAAACAGTTCTCCCTTTTCTATTTTGGGTCATGTCACATTAACGGATGGTCCCAGCAACCACCTGACACAAATGTCGCTCACTTACTAGTGAGATGCCTAGGAGACATAAGGAGATGTAGTCACTTATATTTTATTATAAAATATCCAACCACCCTATTTAAATAAGCATATAATATATACATACAAATATCTTCCTCAACTCAACAATCAAACAAAATAAATATATTTGTAGTGAAAATTTACAGAGCATAAATACAGTATCAATAAACATTAGTGACCATAATGGTTTGGACCCTTAGGTTTCCATCACAAGACTTACAGTACAGTAAACCCTCGATATAACGAACCTCAATATAACAAATTTCGGATATAACTAACCAAATTTCCTGGCCAAACTCCATGCTGCAACTCACTCGGCTGTGAACATTGCGCAGGAGATATTGTTGTGGCGTTCTCTTCCTCCTCCTCCTTCTTACCCTCTCTTCATGAGTGCTACTTACTACTCCATTGAGCGAATGAATGAACCATCCGATATAATGAATTTGGTTCGTTATTTCCATCACTTTTAACGACCATAGGGTTTAACGAACGACTCCCCACCCCATATAGTTTGTTATATCAATGGTTTACTGTAACTTCAAACCAAATACTGGTAAGTAATGCATGATAAATTGCAGATATAAACTAAGCATGGTTATAAGTTCTACCTTTACATTGTTTATGTTAATAAGGATCAAACTGCAAGTTACAGGCAAAAGAGCATTTTTATTCCAAAAATATGGTGGTCAAAAGGACTTGGACAGCATAATTCTATTACTTGTATCTTTGAGACAACCAACTAATTTAGGGGAGTAACTCATTTCCATGAATTCTTCAAACTTTGTCATTGTCAAGCTCTGAACAGCAAACATGCCTATATCCAGAAGCTAATTGGTAAGCGACTTCAAGAAGATCATCTTTCCATCAGAGCCATAGCTGAAAGGGTTAAATGTCCCAAAAGTGTTGTATATAATATTATATCACGTATCAATACCACAGGTTCATGTATCAGTCAAATTTCTATTGGTATGCTTAGGAAAACCTCAGCTTTATTACCAAGCCACTGTCAATATCTCAAAAAAAGCACCGATACAAGATAGCAGCCAGGATTCCCTTAAGATTAAATGAAATTATGGGCATTAATGATTCCAGGAAGTCATATCAACCGATTTGCCGGAAAGAGAATATAAAACAACATAATGGTTTCAAATTTCCTTAGAATCGGCCAAATAGATATGATGTTATTGCCAAAACAAAAAAATTCCTGGGCTAACCTCGAAAGAGAATATAAAACAACATAATGGTTTCAAATTTTGTTAAAATTGGTCGGATAGTTATGTTATTGCCAAAACAAAATAATTCCCGGGCTCACCTCGAAAAAGAATGTAAAACAACATAATGGTTTCAAATTTCATTATAATCGGTTGAATAGTTATTTTATTGCAAACACAACACAAAAGGGGTTCTAAATTTCGTTAGAATCGGTCGAATAGTTATAGTGTTATTGCCAAAACAAAATAATGCCCGGGCTAACCTCAAAAGAGAATACAAAACAACAAAAAGGGTTCTAAATTCGTTAGAATCGGCTGAATAGTTATGATGTTATTGACACAAGACAATAATTCCCGAGCTAACCTTGGGAGGACCTTGGCAATTATATCATTTGAAATAGAATGTAAAACAACAAAGGGTTTCAAATGTAAAAGAACATAATGATTTCAAATTTTGTCAGAATCGGTTGAATAGTTGTTATTGCAAAAACAAAATAATGCCCGGGCTAGCCTCAAAAGAATGTAAAACAACAAAAAGGGGTTCTAAATTTCGTTAGAATCGGCCGAATAGTTATGTTATTGACAAAACAAAATAATGCCTGGGCTAACCTTGAAAGAGAATTTAAAACAACAAAAAGCGTTCTAAATTTCGTTAGAATCGGCTGAGTAGTTATGATGTTATTGCCAAAACAAAATAATTTTGAACTAACCCTGAAAGAGAATGTAAAACAACATAATGGTTTCAAATTTCGTTAGAATCGGTCGAATAGTTATGTTTTTGCATAATCAAAAGAATACCCTGGTGGGGAGAGAATGTAAAACATTTAACAAAAAGGGTTCTAATTTTCGTTAGAATCGACCAAATAGTTATGATGTTATTGCCAAAACAAAGTAATTCCCTGGCTAAAGAGAATGTAAAACAACAAAGGGTTTCAAATTTCGTTAGAATCGGCAGAATAGTTATGATGTTATTGCCAAATGAAAATAATTCCTCCATGACCTTGGCAATTATCTCATTCGAAAGAGAATGTAAAACAACAATGGTTTCAAATTTCGTGAGAATCGGCCGAGTAGTTATATAATTCCCGGACCCACCGCGAAAGAATGTAAAAACAGAAAAGTGTTTCAAGTTTCTTTAGAATCCGCCGAATAGTTATGTTATTGCTAAATGAAAATTATTCCCGGGAGGACCTTGGCAATTCTATCATTCGAAAGAGAATGTAAAACAACGTAAGGGTTTCAAATTTCGTGAGAATGGGTCGAGCAGTTATATTGTCAAAACAATATAATTCCTGGGCTAACCTTTCAAAGGATCTTGGCAATTACATATATCATTCGAAAGACAATGCAAAACAACATAAGGGTTTCAAATTTCGTTAGAATCGGCCGAATAGTTATGTTATTGCCAAAACAAAATAATTCCCGGCCATTAAAGTGTTTCAAATTTTGTTAGGATAGGCAGAATAGTTATGATGTTATTGCCAAATGAAAATAATTCCCGGGATAACCTTGGCAATTATCTCATTCGAAAGAGAATGTAAAACAAAATAATGGTTTCAAATTTCGTGATAATCTGCCGAGTAGTTATATAATTCCCGCGCTAACCGCGAAAGAATGTAAAACCAGAAAAGTGTTTCAAGTTTCTTTAGAATCCGCCGAATACTTATGATGTTATTCCTAAATGAAAATTATTCCCGGAGAGGACCTTGGCAATTATAGCATTCGAAAGAGAATGTAAAACAACATAAAGATTCAAATTTCGTTAGAATCGGCCGAATAGTTATGATATTGCCAAATTAAATTTTTTCCCGGAGAGGACCTTGGCAATTATAGCATTCGAAAAAGAATGTAAAACAACGTAAGGGTTTCAAATTTCGTGAGAATGGGCCAAGCAGTTATATTGTCAAAACAATATGATTCCCGAGCTAACCTTTTGAGGATCTTGGCAATTACATATATCAGTCGAAAGACTGCAAAACAACATAAGGGTTTCAAATTTCGTGAGAATCGGTCGAGTATTTATATAATTCCCGGGCTAACCGCGAAAGAATGTAAAACCTGAAATGTGTTTCAAGTTTCTTTAGAATCCGCCGAATAGTTATGATGTTATTGCCAAATGAAAAATTTTCCCGGAGGACCTTGGCAATTATAGCATTCGAAAGAGAATATAAAACAACGTAAGGGTTTCAAATTTCGTGAGAATGGGCCGAGCAGTTATATTGTCAAAACAATATAATTCCCGGGCTAAACTTGTGAGGACTTTGGCGATTACATATAGCATTCGGAAGATAATGTAAAACAACATAAGGGTTCTAAATTTCGTTAGAATCGGCGAATAGTTATTTATTGCCCAACAAAAGAATGCCCCGGCGGAAGAAAATGTAAAACATTTAACAAAAAGGGTTCTAATTTTCGTTAGAATCGCCCGAATAGTTATGATGTTATTGCCAAAACAAAGTAATCCCCTGGCTAAAGAGAATGTAAAACATTTAAAAAAAAGGTTCTAATTTTCGTTAGAATCGCCCGAATAGTTATGATGTTATTGCCAAAACAAAGTAATCCCCTGGCTAAAGAGAATGTAAAACAAGAAAGGGTTTCAAATTTCGTGAGAATCGGCCGACTACGGAATAGTTATGATGATATTGCCAAAACCAAATAATTCCCGAACTAACCTCGAAAGAGAATGTAAAACACCACAATGGTTTCAAATTTCGTTAGAATCGGTCGACGGCCTTTTAGTTATGATTTTATTGCCAAAACAAAATAATTCCTGAACTAAGCTCGAAAGAGAATGTAAAACAACATAATTGTTTCAAATTTCGTTGGAATCGGTCGTATAGTTATGTTATTGCAAAAAACAAAAGAATGCCCGGGCTAACCTCGGAAGAGAATGTAAACCACAAAAAGGGTTCTAATTTTCGTTAGAATGGGCCGATTAGTTATGATGTTATTGCCAAAACAAAATAATTCCCGGGCTCGCCTCGAAAAGGAATGTAAAAGAATATAATGATTTTAAATTTCGTCAGAATCGGCCGAATAGTTATGTTATTGCCAAGCCAAAAATAATTCCAAGGCAAAAGAGAATGTAAAAGCACTAAAGTGTTTCAAATTTCGTTAGGATAGGCAGAATAAAACATGATGTTATTGCCAAATGAAAATAATTCCCAGCATGACCTTGGCAATTATCTCATTCGAAAGAGAATGTAAAACAAAATAATGGTTTCAAATTTCGTGATAATCTGCCGAGTAGTTATATAATTCCCGCGTTAACCGCGAAAGAATGTAAAACCAGAAAAGTGTTTCAAGTTTCTTTAGGATCCGCCGAATAGTTATGATGTTATTGCTAAATGAAAATTATTCCCGGGAGGACCTTGGCAATTCTGTCATTCGAAAGAGAATGTAAAACAATGTAAGGGTTTCAAATTTCGTGAGAATGGGTCGAGCAGTTATATTGTCAAAACAATATAATTCCTGGGCTAACCTTTCAAAGGATCTTGGCAATTACATATATCATTCGAAAGACAATGCAAAACAACATAAGGGTTTCAAATTTCGTTAGAATCGGCCGAATAGTTATGTTATTGTCAAAACAAAATAATTCCCGGCCATTAAAGCGTTTCAAATTTTGTTAGGATAGGCAGAATAGTTATGATGTTATTGCCAAATGAAAATAATTCCTGGGATAACCTTGGCAATTATCTCATTCGAAAGAGAATATAAAACAAAATAATGGTTTCAAACTTCGTGATAATCTGCCGAGTAGTTATATAATTCCCACGCTAACCGCGAAAGAATGTAAAACCAGAAAAGTGTTTCAAGTTTCTTTAGAATCCGCCGAATACTTATGATGTTATTCCTAAATGAAAATTATTCCCGGAGAGGACCTTGGCAATTATAGCATTCGAAAGAGAATGTAAAACAACATAAAGGTTTCAAATTTCGTTAGAATCGGCCGAATAGTTATGATGTTATTGCTAAATGATTTTTTTTCCCGGAGAGGACCTTGGCAATTATAGCATTCGAAAAAGAATGTAAAACAACGTAAGGGTTTCAAATTTCGTGAGAATGGGCCGAGCAGTTATATTGTCAAAACAATATAATTCCCGGGCTAACCTTTTGAGGATCTTGGCAATTACATATATCATTCGAAAGACTGCAAAACAACATAAGGGTTTCAAATTTCGTGAGAATCGGCCGAATAGTTATGATGTTATTGCCAAATGATTTTTTTTCCCGGAGAGGACCTTGGCAATTATAGCATTCGAAAGAGAATATAAAACAATGTAAGGGTTTCAAATTTCGTGAGAATGGGCGGAGCAGTTATATTGTCAAAACAATATAATTCCCGGGCTAAACTTGTGAGGACTTTGGCGATTACATATAGCATTCGAAAGATAATGTAAAATAACATAAGGGTTCTAAATTTCGTTAGAATCGGCGAATAGTTATTTATTGCCCAACAAAAGAATGCCACGGCGGAAGAAAATGTAAAACATTTAACAAAAAGGGTTCTAATTTTCGTTAGAATCGCCCGAATAGTTATGATGTTATTGCCAAAACAAAGTAATCCCCTGGCTAAAGAGAATGTAAAACATTTAACAAAAAGGTTCTAATTTTCGTTAGAATCGCCCGAATAGTAATGATGTTATTGCCAAAACAATGTAATCCCCTGGCTAAAGAGAATGTAAAACAAGAAAGGGTTTCAAATTTCGTGAGAATCGGCCGACTACGGAATAGTTATGATGATATTGCCAAAACCAAATAATTCCCGAACTAACCTCGAAAGAGAATGTAAAACACCACAATGGTTTCAAATTTCGTTAGAATCGGTCGACGGCCTTTTAGTTATGATTTTATTGCCAAAACAAAATAATTCCTGAACTAAGCTCGAAAGAGAATGTAAAACAACATAATTGTTTCAAATTTCGTTGGAATCGGTCGTATAGTTATGTTATTGCAAAAAACAAAAGAATGCCCGGGCTAACCTCGGAAGAGAATGTAAACCACAAAAAGGGTTCTAATTTTCGTTAGAATGGGCCGATTAGTTATGATGTTATTGCCAAAACAAAATAATTCCCGGGCTCGCCTCGAAAAGGAATGTAAAAGAATATAATGATTTTAAATTTCGTCAGAATCGGCCGAATAGTTATAATGTTATTGCTAAAACAAAATAATTCCCGGCCACTAAAGTATTTATAAATTCGTTAGAATCTGCAGAATAGTTATGATGTTATTTCCAAATGAAAATAATTCCCAGCATGACCTTGGCTATTATAGCATTCGAAAGATAATGTAAAACAACGTAAGGGTTTCAAATTTCGTGAGAATGGGCCGAGCAGTTATATTGTCAAAACAATATAATTCCCGGGCTAACCTTTTGAGGATCTTGGCAATTACATATATCATTCGAAAGACTGCCAAACAACATAAGGGTTTCAAATTTCGTTAGAATCGGCCAAATAGTTATGATGTTATTGCCAAAACAAAATAATTCCCGGGCTCGCCTCGAAAAAGAATGTAAAGGAACATAATGATTTCAAATTTCGTCAGAATCGGTCGAATAGTTATTGCAAAAACAAAATAATGCCCGGGCTATCCTCGAAAGAATGTAAAGCAACAAAAAGGGGTTTTAAATTTCGTTAGAATCGGCTGAATAGTTATAATTTTATTGCCAAAACAAAATAATTCCCGTGCTAACATTGGGGGGATTTTGGCAATTATATCATTCGAAATAGAATGTAAAACAAAAAATTCGTGAGAATCGGCCGACGTCCGAATAGTTATGATGATATTGCCAAAACAAAATAATTCCCGAACTAACCTCGAATGAGAATGTAAAACAACATAAGGTTTTAATTTTTTTTAGAATCGTTCGAATAGTTGTTATTGCAAAAAAAAACAAAAGAATGCCCCGGCTAAAGAGAATGTAAAATCACTTAGTGTTTCAAATTTCGTTAGAATTTGCAGAATAGTTATGATGTTATTCCCAAATAAAAATAATTACCGAGATGACCTTGGCAATTATCTCATTCGAAAGAGAATGTAAAACAATGTAAGGGTTTCAAATTTCCTGAGAATCGGTGAGTAGTTATGTTATTGCCAAAGCAATATAATTCCCGGGCTAGTTATGTTATTGCAAAAACAAAATAAGGCCCCGGCTAACCTCGAAGAGAATGTAAAACAACCAAAAGGGGTTCTAAATTTCGTTAGGATCTGCCGAATAGTTATGATGTTATTGCCAAAACAAAATAATTCCTGGGCTCACCTCGAAAAATAATGCCAACACAGCATAATGGTTTCAAATTTTGTAGAATCGGTCGAATAATTACAATATTATTATATTAAAAAAAAGAAAAGCAAAATGGGGACCGACGAACCTACAGAACTAAAAATTAACAACATTCAAACAATTTTTCTTTTAAATTACAAATTTATACCGCTCACGACGCCTGTAAGTGGGGCCTGAAGAGTACTTATACCGGGGTGTATCGTAAAAAGTCGACTTAGCCCGTGTATGGGGGTCATGGTCTTGGATGCTGCATACCCCAAGGCTCCTCTCTTCATAGTGCGTTAACTGGGCGAAATGCGACATCTGGGGGCGGTAGTTTTGTAACGGCTTTTATAAGCACAACCCCATTTGGTGGTTTCGTTAACGTGATTGGAAATTTGAGTTCATATTTTAGACATGCATAATAAGCATTTTAAGAAGATCGGAATTGGGGTTGCTTTGCCCTATTCTCCCTCAAGGATAATTTGGTGATATTTAGCGTGAGTCACTTTGCTTCTTAATCATCCAAAGGGATCGCCTTACCTCATTTCCGGTGATCCGATACTATGCGATTAAGAATCGTTGAATAAAGCGCATTATATTTTGGAAGACGTTGCGAATAATTATGTAACTACCCCTCCCTTCCCGTAACCCTATGTTCCGTTTTGCTTGCGCATTAGAAATTAGGCTGGATCAATACGCAGTGCGTGCCGCTTAGCGAGTGGCCGGTTCCCTCCCCCAAGTCGAAATGAACTGTCCTGGTGGGTGACTAGATCCCCTCCCCCACCCCTTTCTTTATTTTTCTCGTTTTCTTTATTGCGTTGTAAGTTTTTTTGCGTCGTGAAAGTTTGACATTTCGGGCGATTTACGTCGCCGAATTTTCTCATAAAATGATGATAACTATATAATATTTCTTGTGTATATCAATGTAAAATTACTTAAACAATAAAACCGAAAAAAATAACTTGGACGTTTAAATTGAGTCGCATGTTGATTTGGAAGTGCGTATTTTTTCCCTTTTTTTTATTACCGGTCATTAAAAATGATTGAAACTTGTTTAAAGTATAAATAATGCAATTATTTTAACCCTAAGTGGCCTAGTATGCTCGTATCGAATCTTGAGTTCTTAATTTGCAATGCCACATGTCGCTTCCATTGGATGGGAGAACGTAAGAAATTCATAGAATTGAGCGAACCATTCTTGCCCTCCGCAGGGGCTTGCTGAGTTTGCACGTATCAGAGGTCTCGTAGCGCTCTGTTAATAATACGGATTAATTTGTAAAAATTTTCCCATATATAGAAATTGTTGTATGGTATAATACAGGGTGGCCACAAAAACATCCTTAATTTCAAATATCTATTATAGCAAAAGTTAAATGAATATTCTTACAATTTTGGTGCCTAAAGCTGCATAAACTAATAAAGTTTCATGTGGTATCGGTTGATATCAGACACTCGATGTGTGCCCTTCTTGTTGCTCGGCAAATATCAAGGCGATAATCAAGACTGCAACATATCCGGCGTAATCGCATGTAGACCCTCAGTGATGCGTCCCTGCAGTTCATCTATGGTTGCAGGTAATGGAGGTACATAAACTTTGTCCTTGACATACCCCCAAAGGAAAAAGTCACAAACAGTTAGGTCTGGTGATCTGATCTCGGGGGCGCCATTTGCAAAAACACCCGCTCATGTTGTTCAGCACGGCCAATCCATCTGTTTGGTAGGTTCGCGTTGAGAAATGTGCGGACAGCGAGAGACCAGTGCGGTGGTGCACTGTCCTACTGTAAAATGTAGTCCCCGTAAGGGGCGCGTCGATTTGCCATCCTGGCCGCCGTGCTGACGGGATCCAGCGCTCCGTCCGGCCCCAGCTTAGCCTCTCTTCCTTCCTTCAAAACACTTGTTTCCTCTCTTTTCACACAACTTTCTCTGGTCAGCCTCTAATTTCACAGGGTAGATGCTGACCTTCCTTTCAGCCAACCGTCCCGCATCGGGGCTGAGGGGGTGGGGGACAATGTTCCCTAACCCCTGAGCTCCGGTCTGGGGTGGCTGGTTTTTAACAACCTGCTTCATCCCCACCCATACCTTCCACACATCCCTTTTCCTCTCCTCTTCACAACCTATATTTTTTTACGCCGTGTCTAAGGTGGAGCCGCCATGCCGATGGACTGCCAGGCCACCAGGCGGGAGGGGTGGTCCGAAATGGCGGCGCCTGGCTCTGCCAGGCCTGTAAGCACCCCTTGCAGTGCGGGCAACTGCAAGAGGTGATAAGCTATTGCGTCCTGTGGCAAAAATAGGGTCACCATGCCCATGGATGAATTAATAAAACTTCAAACCCCTTTAACTCCCCCTTGCTCATCGACGGAGCCGCCCTCGGGCAGATCCACCGAAAAAATGGAGGTACCCCCCCCCCCCTGTGCTTGCACAGGGGACCCTCCATATTTCTCTAACCGGAGAGGAGGCTTACTCCTCTCCTTCGCCTACGGGTGCAGGGGACTCCCCCTCACCCCCTTCTCTGGAGGTGCTTTCGGGCACCTCCTTTTTCCCAGCGGCAGTCCCCTCTTTTCTTTCCAAGGGGACTGCCAAGAAAGCCAGCAGGCAGCCCTTAGCCAGCCGCTCCCCATCAAAGCGGCTCGGTAGGGCAAACCCCCTTAGGGGGGAGAGGGAAGCCAGGCCCCTTCGGTCGCTTCCCTCAAAAGACCTGCTGGCAAGAATTTTAAACCTTGCTGGGGTCAAGGCCTGTGCCTCCCCACACAAGACTGGCGACACTGCCAAGGGGACCTGCGATGTTCTGGGAGGGGATGGCCAACTGGAGGCCCCTCCTGTGATAGACATGGTCCTTGAGGAGACCCAGCCTCAGACGGTAGGGCCTTCCATGGGGGGGAATTCGGGCTCGGTGGTAAGCACCGAACCCGAATCCGCCCCTATGCAAGGTCCTCCTCAAATGGCTGAGGGCTCCGAGGCAGTAAAAGGAGGGGAGAAATCTCCTCCGACAGGTGCCCCTACGACAACCAGGACCTTCTCCATTTCGGAGAGGGACCTGGCTGAGGCCGGTCCATCTGGCCGGGGGGCTTCTGCCGGCGGAGGTGAAAAGCGGTTTCATTCCCCGCCCTCCTCTCACAAAAAGAAAAAGACTCGGGGCTCCTCTCCATCCGCGGGGGCTGCGGGGACGGATGGGTCTGCTACCACTTTGGTAGGCGACCAAGCCAAGATCGGCACATCCGGCCCCTGACCAAGACTAAGACCAAGAGTGCACAGGGCGGAGCCTCGATGACATCGGGGCCCCTGATTCAGAGGTTACCTGGCGTTTTCGAGCCCGCTGGCTTCAAACGCTTCCTCGTTATTCGCTCCACTGATGGCACCATGTTGTCCAAGGGCAACATGATCCATCAGAGGAGAGGATCAGCTAGTGCAATTGGTAGAGAGCCGAAGGTGACCCTTTTCTCGGACGGGAGCCTTCTGGCGAATCCCGCCGAGGCGGCCAAGATAAGTGCTCTTCGGACACTTCATGGCACCCCGGTGAGTGTGACTCCGCACTCTACCATGAACTTTGTGAAAGGAGTAGTTTATGCGAGGGAACTCGTTGACTACTCCATTGAGGACATCACCCTAGAGCTGGCCGACCATGGGGCGGTCAAGGTCGAACGTGTGATGAGAAAACAGGGAGGGGCTTCGAGACCCACCCCTACACTCTTCGTCACGTTTGACTGTGACAAGCTCCCTGAGTCGGTGCGTGCTGGTTGGTACCGCTACCGCGTGAAGGCATTCGTGCCACTTCCGCGGCGGTGCTATTACTGTCACCGCTTCAGCCATACGAATCGCTCATGTAGACGTGCAAAGTCGGGGTCACCCGAAGTCTGTGTAAATTGCTCCAAGGTCGCACACGATAAGTCCAAATCGTGTGTGGCCAAGTCTGTCAATTGCGGAGAGCCGCACCCTGCTTCTTCGAAGCAATGTGGTGCATATCTCCTGCAGAAAGAAATCCTGGCCGTTCAGGCCCAGGATAGACTCTCATTCCGCGAGGCTAAGGACTTGGTCCAGGCGCGCCCAGCTCTGCCTGGGACGTCATATGCCTCAGTAGTTCGAAAGGCACCCTCTGCTCCTGGCCCATCCAGGCCAACGAGCACGGTTGTTTCCGTGCCCATTCGGAGCCCTTCTGCGGGCTCTACCCAACCCGGGCGCTCCCCTGGTAAAGCTGGCGGCAAAAAGGGTTCATACCCAGCCCCGGCTAAAACCAGGGCTCCCCCCTCTTTCCCCAGCGTGACCGTTCCCGCAAGGCGAAACGGCCACGCGCCTCCACGGAGTCGTTAGACTCACAGGAGGCAACACCCCTGAAGATGGTCGCTAGGCCATCTTCGGGGGTTCCTAAAGCTGTCCCCCGAAAGGAGGACAGCAACAAAGGAGCTTCGGCTCCTTCGCCCACGCCCCGAGGTGGTGCGGGTGGCTCGGAGACGGTGGTTCCTCGAAAAGAGGCCCCCCCCGCCTCCGAAGCCGCAGAGCCCGCCTAAGGTTTCGAGGCGGAGGGAGGAAAAGACTCGCATGGCGAGCCCAACCTCCCCCAATAAGTCCTCGAAGGCGACAGCGCCTCCAGCGCTTTGTCCGGCCAACAGTGCCCTGGGTTCTGCCCCCGGGAAGCGTACGGCCATTCCCGTGAGGGTCTTCAATTCGAGGAGGGCCCCCGCGTCTCCTCCGAGCTAGGCCTGGAGGGCATATTCCTTCAATGGAATTGCCGTGGACTCCGGGCCAACTGGGAGGAGCTGCGGAGGCTCACCTCGTCTCGTTCTCTGTTAGCTATTTTTTTGCAGGAGACCATGCTAGGCGCGTGCCCCCTGCCTGCCCTCCCGGGGTATAAGGGTCTTGCGACCCCACCACCGCGGGATGGCCGGGCTGGGGGATGCGCGGTTTACACCCGGCATGATGTCTCCGTTCTTCCTTTCTCTTTAGATACCTCCTTTCAGGCAGTGGCTGTGCAGCTGCACCTGGATAGGAGGTATACTATCATTTCTGCGTACATTCCACCGTCAGCTGACTTCGACGCGGGGGACTTCCGCCGCGTCGTGGCACGATTGCCGAGGCCCTATCTCTTGCTTGGAGATCTGAACGGCAGGCATCCTCTCTGGGGAGATTACTCCATAAATCCCAGGGGACAAGTCCTTGCCGATCTGATCGAAGAGTTTGAGATGGGTGTCCTAAACGTGGATGAGTTTACGCATCACTGTCCGAGAACCGCTTCATTTTCTTGCCTTGACCTATCTTTGTGCTCTTCGGATGCACAGCCTGATTTTGATTGGGGGGTGGTCGATGACCTCCATGGTAGTGATCACTTTCCCATTCAAATATCATTTTCAGGGCAACTGCCGCCTGAGAGACCACCTCGGTGGTGCTTGGCGCGGGCGCAGTGGCCTGCATTTCAGGAAATGACTGAATTCTCTATCTCAGTCGAGGAGTTTAGGTCGGTAGATGAGGCCGTTGAGTTCTTCTCCGGCAACCTCATCGCCGTGGGCCTGACTACTATTCCTAGGACGTCTGGCCGTTTTGCACGCCGACCACTCCCATGGTGGTCGGCCAGTGTGAGACGGCCCTCAAACAGAAGCGTTATGCCTACATGCGCTATAAGCGCCGCCCGAACGATTTCACTGTCGCTGAATTTCGTCGGGCTAGGGCTGGGTTCCGGTATATTTCGAAGCACGCCCGCCGCTCTTCTTGGCGGGCATACGTGTCTTCACTTAACGGGAAGACCCCTTTAGCTGAGGTGTGGAAGCGAGTCAAAAGGATTCGGGGCAAGTTCTCGCAGGACCCCCCTCCCGTTCTCCAGGAGAATGGGCCCGCAATCTCGGACCCCGCGTCCGTGGCGGAATCCTTAGCGACCGCTTTTTCCGCATTCTCTAGCCGTGATGCTGCTCCGCCAGCATTCAATGCACGTCGTGATGTCGCGGAAGGCCGCCGGCTGGACTTTACCTCCAGAGGCGGAGAACCCTTCAACGACAAGTTTACTGTGAGTGAGTTGCGTTCCGCTCTCGCTTCGTGCGCGGACACCGCCCATGGTCCGGACGATGTCCCGTACGCCATGCTTCGACACCTGGGTGAGCGAGGCATGGCCTTTCTGTTAGATTTGTTCAACAGGATCTGGGTGGAAGGTCTTCTCCCAGACTTCTGGCGAATCGCTACTGTGCTCGCCTTTCGCAAGCCGGGGAGAGATCACTCTACTCCGACCGGTTTCCGCCCAATCTCTCTAACCTCTTGCGTGTGCAAGTTGATGGAGAAATTGGTAAATGTTAGATTAGCCTATTTCCTGGACAGCGGAGGCCATCTGTCTTCTGCACAGTGCGGCTTCCGTAAGTTCCACTCCACGTCGGATGCTCTGCTCCGACTGGAAAATGCCGTCTGCGAGGCTTTCCTTCGTAGACAGCACTACGCCACGGTGTTTTTTTGATCTGGAGAAGGCCTATGATACCGCATGGCGATACGGTATCATGGAGACTCTCCACACGATGGGGGCGAGGGGACGCCTCCCAATGTTTATATCTGAATTTTTGCGAGATCGTCGATTCCGCGTACGGGTGGGGGGAGCCCTCTCCGGCCCAAAGGAGCAGGAAGTGTCATCAGTGTCACACTCTTTGCCCTGAGCATCAACGGCATCACCTCGGTGCTGCCGGAAGATGTTCTCGCTACGCTCTACGTGGACGACCTTTCGATCTCTTTTGGCGCGGCCCAGATGCCAACTCTGGAGCGTCGACTCCAACAGGCATTGAACCGCGTCTCTCGCTATGCCGAAGCGCACAGGTTTCGGTTTTCTTTGGCCAAGACTAAGGTGGTGCACTTCTGCCGCCATCCACGGCTTCACCCCGACCCAGATTTAGTTCTTAATGGGGTGCGCCTGGATGTGGTTGAGTCGCACCGTTTCCTTGGTCTTGTATTCGACCGACGCCTCACCTGGGAGGCTCATATTCGCAGCCTTAGGGTCTCTTGTACCCGCGCCATGGACATTCTCCGTTCCGTGACGTTCAGCGCTTGGGGCGCTGATAGGGCTACCGCCTTACTTTTTTATCGATCCTTTGTTCGCTCGAAGCTCGACTACTGATGCGAGTTTTATGCATCCGCAGCCGAGCGTTTATTGCGGAAGGTGGATTCGATCCACCACACCGGCCTTCGCCTTGCGACCGGTGCCTTCCGCACTTCCCCCATTGAGAGCCTGTTGGTCGATGCTGGGGAGATGCCACTCGCTCTGCGCCGCGTGCAGTGCATCACTCGCCTGTACGCGCGAGCCCGGCGCCTCCCTCAGTCGCCAACAGCTCTCACTGCATCCGCAGCTGATCTCGATGGTGCCTATGCCGCCGAGAGTCGCCAGTCATACCCTAAGCCCTTTGGGTTTAGGGCCAGGAAACTCCTTCGAGAGGTAGATATAGCTCTCGGGCCGGTGGCGCCCCTGGTTCTGCCCAGGACGCCACCCTGGAGGGTACCACATTTGGCTATTTGTCGCCACGCCTCTGCTCCCAAAGCTTGTACTGCGCCGGGAGTATTGCGTTCGACCTTTTTGGAGCACACATCGTGTCACGCTGGTACCGTGCCAGTGTATACGGATGGCTCCAAGTCCCAAGAGGGGGTCGGCTTCCACGCCGTATCCCCTCTGTTTGAAGTCAGCGGGGCTCTACCAGGCGCTGCGTCTGTCTTCACGGCCGAGCTGGTGGCAATACACCACTCGGTACGGGAGATTACGCGACGTGCCCGGTTCGGAGACCGGATTGTGATCTATAGCGACTCACAAAGCGCCCTGAGTGCTCTTGGGGCATTGGAATCTCCGCATCCCCTGGTTCGCGAAATCCGTGACGCCACGGTTTTGGCGAGCCGGGCAGATGTCGAGATTATCTTCTGCTGGGTTCCTGGACATGTAGGAATTGCGGGGAATGAGGGCGCCAAAGAGTCCGCGAGGACTCTGCGACCGGACCAGCGTTTCGCTCTTCCTCACACTGACTACATGGCAGGAATACGGGCAGCTCTTCGGACTGCTTGGCAAAGAAGATGGGAGACGGTCAAAGGGAACTTGAAGTTGCGTGCCATTGCGCCGCGACTGTTCCCATGGACCTATCCCCCAATGCCGCGGCGGCTTCAGGTTGCTTTCTGTCCTCTTCGAATCGGACACACTCGTGTGACGCATCGCTACTTGATGGAGCGCTCGCCTGCGCCCTATTGCAACGACTGCGTCGTCCCCCAGACTGTTCGGCACATTCTTGTCGAATGTTCCAGTCTGGGTGATCTTCGCGCACGATACCTGTCCCGGTACCGGAATGGGCGGGGTCGCTACCGCCTGTCCCTTGTACTCGGGACGAGTGCGTGCACCATGACTAGTGGACTTATTGACTTTTGGGGGAGGCTGGCCTTCTCCCTTTCATTTAACCCGGTTTAATTGTTGTTGTTTTTGTTATTGCTTTTTTATTGTTATTGTTATTTCTTTTTATTGTTTCCTGTTTAATTTTTAAAGTAGCCTAGAACTAGGCTGTTTGTTTACGGCGACAAATGCCTAAGTCGGCAGTCGCCAGATAGCCCCTTAATTAAAAAAAACAAATGTAAAATGTAGCCACCACTCAGCAGCTAGTCTTGGAATCAACCAGTTGGTTAACATTTCCAGGTAAGTTTGCCCAGTGATAGATGGTCCTTCAAAGAAAAACAGTCCGTACACAAACTGCTCTATTACTTCACAAAACGCTAACTCTGGGGGAGTTACGTTCAACCTCCAGGGTGACATGCGGAATCTGAGTCCCCCTCTATATTCGCACATTGTGCCTATTGACTTTTCCACTTAATTGGAAGGTTGCTTCATCACTGAAAATGATCTTTGACAGCAGAAGGATCATTTTCCATTAACACCTGTAGATTGCCGCAAAATTCAAAGCGCATTTCATTGTCTTGCGGGTATAACTTTTGGACCAGTTGCAGCTTGTAAGGAGTAAACCTCAAGCGTTTGCGTTAGATCTTGCTTACTGTGCTTTGTGGGACTCGTAACTCTCGGCTACATCTGTGCGTCGACTACTTGGAGCTGTGAAGAAAAGTTTCTCTGACCCTATCGACAACTTCCTTCTACACCGATGGACAGCCTGAATGCCCCTTTCTCTGGTCACGGATGCATCCTTCCTCACTGAAATCACTGTACCACTTGTTAGTAGGTGGATTCCCACTATCAATGTGTCTGAAAGCACGTTGTACATTTGTTTTGGTGGCAAATTCCAACACATCAGCTACTGTCATCTAGCCGATCAAGTAGAATCTGCAAATGAGGAAGGAAACTTTATTAGTTTATGCAACTGTAAGCACCAAAATTGTAAGAATATTCATTTAACTTTTGCTATAATATATATTTAAGTTTGGGAACATAGTTAAGTGTCTTGATTAAAAAACCCAAGGGATTTTTTAATATACTGTTAGTTTGAGTCGCGTCCGTTGACCATTTGTTTCCATTCCGTGTTGCGTTTGTTGACATTAGCTTAGATTATTATTTAAATGTTTTGGAAAAAATGGGGGCTAAAGAGAATAAATTAGAAAATTAAATATTGGGACCGATAATAATATACACTACCGATCAAAATAAGAGAACGATTTTCCTTTATTAAAGTATTTTCAAAAATATGATTAGTTGGTCATTGAAATTTCCATGGTACATAAAGGTATGCATTTAATATATTTTCTGAAGATTTCATATAATACAATTGTATATTCAAGAAATTATACTTAATTAACAAAATAGAATATTGACACATGCAAAATAAGAGCGATCTTTTTCAGGAACACTTTAGAAGTTTAGTAGAATGAAAGCTGTCAGGTGGGCTTCCGATAATGAATGTTGGGTTGGAATGGATATTTCATGCAATTGTTCTGATTGAATATGTAAAATGTATGCGTGAGAGGGAAAGTCTGATGTTTATTGGTTTTTGAGAGGTTTTATGTGAAGAAAGAAATGTATGCAATGGATGGATTGCATTTCAGTAGGGGAATGGTGTTGATGTGTTGTGGAAGGAGTATGATCGTGCGATTAAGTCTTCGCAGAGGGGAAATTAGGTACTGTTAGTGGTAAGAGAAATTTAAGAAAGAGGAAACTTCATAGTTGCAAGGGCAAATATTTGAATCTTGTTTTAAAAAGAGTGCTTGAGGGGTGGGAGCGCTGAATTGTCTCTATACCAATGCTCGTAGTCTTAGAAACAAGGTTATTTCTTTATTGATGAAGATAAATATAGTATGTGTAACAGAATCGTAGGTTAGTGAAATTAAATTTAATGATAATGTGGGTGAATTGGCTCTAGCTAGTTATATGTACATTACTCAAAGGAAAGGTAGGATTGGTCCCCGGGGGATAATTATTTATTTAGAAATAACATTGTTTCCAATGAAAATAATTATATAAAGCAAGGTGAAGTTGAGGCACTGTTGATATACATTAAGGTCAGTAAAAATAGGATTCAAACACTTGGAAGCCTTCTCCAGACCACCCGGATACACTTATGTTATTAATGAACTAATTAGGGAAATAAGTAAAGGACGTAACGCAGATGCAGCTATTCTTAGTGACTAATTTACGCTCCGTGGACTGGGAAAATATGATAGGAAGGGATAGAGCAAGTTGTAAGTATTTTAATTAATGTGTCGTGGAAACATTGGCAATTTGTGATCATCAAATGATTCCTTTCTATTCCAAGTGTCTTACCATTTTTTAAACCTCTCCCACCACGAATAACCTCATTCGCGCTTATGTCTTTCATATATCGGGACGAGAGGGGTCGCCATTGCTTGTCCCTTCTACTCTGGACGGGTTCGTGCACATAAACTTGTGGACAATCTGACTTAGAGATTGGAAGGTTCGCGTTGGCTTTCGGCGTGGCCATCTCTGATTAACTTGCTATGCGAGGTACGCGACCATCAAGTGCTATACTGAACCTCATTCACTTTTGAGTGTGAGAGATGCGAGGGGAAATAAGTCTACACGAACGGCTTTGCTGCAATGCAATGAGCGGATGTACCGAGGAAGGTGAAGGTGGGTGTGCCTCATTGAGCTCCCGAGCGGTGATGGTCTTGTTGGTTTGACTCATTAACCTTAGAATTAATTCATTGATGTCTTGATCTCTCTCTTATTTATGTACGTGAACTTTTTGCAGAGATTAGCCAGATTAGAGCCATGTAGGTTCTTGGAGTTTTACAGCATATCGAGATGCCGTGTCAGTCCTCCAACCTAGTTCATCCATTTTAATGAACCATTCATTATTTCTTTTCTTTGTTACCAGTACTGCCCCTTACCCTTAAAGTATGTTATTTATTTGTTGGCGGGTTTTGTGGTTAGTAACGCTAAACTACCAATCCCTCAGCCCAGGGTTCGAAACCTATTTCGGCCCGTTGTAGCGATCGCGAAGACGATCCAACTTTTCATTCTTGGTTGAACCTCAGAAAGGTCGGTAAATGGGTGTCATTTTCGGAATGGATAATTCTGAGTCCATTTAATAAATAAAAGGCATTTTAATTGACTGCAGATCGGTGGCAAAACCCCTCCCAGGTTCAACTATTTGACACTTGTCCATGGCTTTGGTTCCACCTCCACCGGCCTCAAGGAGCTCTGCCGCCAGGACGGGGTTCGCTTAGGGATTTATCACCCCCCTTTTATATATATATTTTTTTAAGTTACCCGAATGTCGGTTATGTTGTGAGGATGTGTTGAGCTGTGTTAGGTTTTCGGTCGTAGCCGGTAAAGATGTCGCTCAGGACAGTGCTGTTTTTGTATTTGCGCTTGGCTGATAACCGCTTCGGAGCTTTCTCAGGAAGACCCGTCTACGATGTAGGAGGGTTGGTTTGTTGGAATAGCGTTTGGGAGATGGTTTGTACCCAGAGATAGAATGTTTGCTGTTTTATACCTGATAAGCACATACATGAACTTTTTAAAAACACTCGAGATGTCTTTGTTGGTTTCTCCTTACTTTTCTCACATGTATCTTTTTATTCCTTTGTCTTATTGTGCCTCAATTGACTTTGCGAACTTGTCTTTTTAATGAGCGTTTTTTGCCTTTCATATATCAGCAGATTGAATAAGCGTCTATATTCGAAAGAGAGCGAGGTGGAAATTGGCCCCAGCAAGCCCCTATGGCCGGAGTCCGTGGTTGACGCTGACGACATGGTCATCGAGAAGGAGAACCAGAAGATGCTTGAACGAAAGAGGCAGCAGAGACCAAAGAGGATCTTGATCAAGAAAGACACGTCGCTCGACAATCCCACCCCTCAAATGCTAGAGATTATGGCTCGAATGCGTGAAAAAAGCATCTCCCCTCCAATATGTACAAAAAGACACCGTCACAACAGGTACATATTAAATGGCTTTGTTGCTACTTATCCTCCCTCAGACCCCTGACGTTTCCTGTCCTCTAACATTGAGAGGACTACATGCAGGTGATTTGTCTTTTTACCATATATTTTTTTGTTTATCTTCATATTGTTTACTGATCTCTTCATACAAATTCATTAGTTTCTAGTTTCATGGTATTGGTTATTTTCAATATTTTACCACATTGTGAAAATGTGCCTCTCTCTGGCTAGGGAAAGAAAAACACCATTATGGTGTCAGCAGTTGGTCGGAGAGACTAAATTGTAACCTTGCCGGTATGAAATGGGAGGAGACACGCTAAGGAACCTGCCTACTCTATAATAATCCTATGAATGCGGTTAATGAATGGATCTTATGAGAGACTGGCCGGCCAAAACTTTCCTTAAGGCGACCCGGAGGCTTTTTTTCTTATTCTTACTTTAAGAAAATGTTTATGATGCTACGTTTAAATGGTTGAGGTGAAAGATTGTATTGATTTATTCTTGTTCCTGTGTTTGCCAGCACTTGTCAGCACGGCTTTCGCGTTAGTCCATCGCTAGATCAACCTCCGAACGAATTTACCCCCGCTATGGAAGAGGTCATGAAAAAGCGCTCAGATCGGAGACAGTCTTCCGAGTCGGAGAGTTCCTATTCCCATTCGCTTTCGTCGGAGCTTTTCGACTCCGAGGAAGACTTTGAACTGGAGGAGGAGACGACTGAAAATAACGCCACCGTATATTACTCTCCCTGTGGCTCCACGTCTCCCACAGTTGATTGCGCCAATGATAAACACAACAAATTGTCTGCCGCCAAGGTTCCTGTTCGAAATTACTCCTCGCGACGCGTGTCTTTGTCTAGTAAGTGTCATCTAATTCCTGGCTCGTGCTTAGAGTGGCCGTTTGTATAAGCGTGATCCTGTTCTCTGTTTTTAATGTGCTCTTTCGATTTCCACCTTAGTTTAGCAAATTATTTTCTCATCTCTGTCGTCAGGATAGGAGGGACCCCCCTTCCTCTCCTTCCTCCGACAACAAAGCCCTTCTCCATTTGAGAATGATCTTGGTGAGGCCGGTCCGTCCGGCCTTGGGGCCCCTTCCCTGAGTGGAAAGAAAAGGGCTCATTCCCCGACCTCCGCGTGAGGTCCGGAGACGGACGAGTCCGCTGATGTATCGGCAGGTGACCAGGCCAAAACCGGCACCTACTGCCCCAAGGCTCCCTCGGGCGTGGGGAGGGTCCGCACATTCTGGCGAATGTGCGGACCCCTCCTCGACCTTGATAGGTTTCCTGAGTCAGTTGGTATCGCTACCGCATGAAGCGGGGCTCTACCCATCGCTGCGTCTGTCTTCACTGCTGAGCTAGTTGCATTGCACCGCTCGGTACCGGAGATAATGCGTCGTGTCAGGTTCAGATACCGGATTGCGATCACACACTCCGGTTCGCGGTATTCGTGACGCCACGGTTGTCTCGAGCCGGTGTATGTAAAAATGATCTTTGCTGTTGTGTTCCTGAACATATGGGAGTTGCAGGGAATGAAGGCGCCAAAGAGTCCACGAAGACGGCGACCAAACTAGCGTTTCTCTCTTCCTCACCAACTACATGGCAGGAATCAGGGCGGCTATTGCTCCTACATTTTTCCTTTGCTTATTTAACATTCAACGCTCGTCGACTCGGCCCTCACTGGCGGCAGCCAGGTATCTTTAAGTTGACTTCTGGAACCGTGTTCCCTTGCGGCCCCACTGACAATCTGCGGCTGTATTATCTTCATTACTTTCTTTACAGCTCTCCTTACAAACTTTCTGCCTGTAAGACTTCTCCTACTGCTCTTTAAATTTGAACCCGTGGCTTGACGCTGTCACTGGACCGGTTCCTGTCCTGACCCCGTGACAAGCGGATCGGGACTCCTACCATAATTTTTAAATTGTTCACGCCTCGAGAGTTGAAAGAAGCCCCCTCGTCCCGGGACACCTGTGCCTGGCTCCCCCCCCCCTCCTCCCGTGTATTTTTATTGTTTATAGGAAACGTGTGTTGGGTAGAAAGTATGCCCCTGTCGCACACCTACTTCAGTCATGGCGCTAGTGTCGTTGCGTAATTCTTCCACGTGGGAAAATAATTATTTGTTTATTCTTTTAAATTAGCTTAGTGTCTGCCTTTTTTCGGCGTACGTGCTCTCGTTGGTTGCCACTTTCGTGAGCTATCTAAAGGAATTACAAAAAGTTAAGTATTTGGATGAGCCGATTTCGAATTAAAATTGCCAACCCCGTTTCTTTATCCCCAGATCGAAGAAAAGGAAGCCATCCTCGCAGCAAACCCAGGGTAGAAATCTCTGCGCCAGTTGAGATGAGGATAACGAGAAGTTCGTCAAGAAATTCTTGCTCCCCGGAAATATTTTGAGCTAATTCGAAGCTGATATAGTAAATTCTTTCTTAGAAAAAAAAAAAAAAGTTGTATTTGTGAGATGGAAAGAGTACTTTTATTTCCTTTTAGGTTGGCTATGGAGTAAAGTTATGATATTCTTAATTAGGATGCTTGTGTCTTTGTCGGTGTGCGCAATAGCTACTTCTCACACAGAAAAGTCTTTTGGGAAAGACTTAAACCTTTGACCATTGCTTTAAATATATATTTTTTTTTGTTATTTTGGCGTTGCGATGCTGTGTTGTAAGAATAATGAAGGAAAAATGTGACATTTAATGCGTTTTCAGTTGCCTCTAATATTGAAAGTGTCACAAATTGGTGTATTTTGTAAATCTCCTAATGTAATACGACTTCCTATTATGTATCTAAGATTAAGTCATACTTAAGGTACTTTTATGACCAAAAAGCTCTTATATGATCTGTAGAATTAGCTCATGAATTCATTAAGCCCAATTTTCAAGGATTTCATTTCATCCCAAGCTTCCACAATTTCTATGTGTGTGGAAGTTTTTTTAATTCATGTAGAATTACTTTCTCATATTTTAGTTTCACGTTTTTATATTAAAACTTTTTGATTAGTAACAAGTTTCATTTCCTTAAAACAAAGTGAAGGTTTCAAAATTGAAAGAATTTAAAAAAAAGAAGTTATTTATAGATGAAAATGTAGCAAAAATAAGTTTCCATAGATTCCTATTGTATGTATATATAATATATATATATATATATATCTATATATATCACAAAATAACACTATATCTACCAAAGTCAACAGGTTAAAATCAATTTTACCTCAGTTCTCAACAACTTGCGAAGGGCATTATAGGGTGAGAGAAGTGCAGGCGAGCGGCTTAAAAGCTTCGTTTGAATGAGTCTTTTTTTTAGACTCAGGATGGCCGAGTGGATTCGCCGCTGGCTAACAGTGATCCAGCGACGAGGGAAGTTGTTCGCAACTCGCCTACGCTATTATTTTTTTCTTTGCCCCTTTTCCTACTTCCCTCTATCTACAGGCATATATATTTTAACAGCATCCATGCCGCGACTTATGCACTTCATAGATGGGTCGGATGGGAATCTATTCGACCGACCCAACTATGGGGAAAGTTGTATGAAAAAAATTGAACTCTATGACAACAGGACAAAAGTAGTGACGGTGAAGTGCCTCGACGGTACTTCGGAACGAGGTTAATGATGAAGTAGACTGGTTGTAAAGATACTCGGTCATCTATGAAGAAGTTCCTTTTCAAATTTCTCTGCTGTGAAACTCCCCACCAGTTGCTCACAATTGGGGTTGAACACCGAATACGCACTTAGCCCTCCTTTATGGGGTCCGGAGCGAAGGTTGACCCTGTAAAAATCAGGAAGTATACTAGGATGATCTTAGCAATTGTGGTTCACAGGCGGCGGGAATAGGCCGTGAGCACTCTTTTATCGATGGGCTTCAGAGAAAATAATCCGACTCGATGGGAGAGTTGTATATTTCCCCCCGAATTTTAAACGCAATAGCAACGAGGCCGTAGAACGTTTGTAGGGAGAGATGTCAAGAAAAGGGAGTTAAATAGCCTCAGAACCTCCCAGCTTTGGGGCGGGAGGTCAAAAGAATATAAGGGAAAAAAAGGCGAGATAAGATATTTTAAAATCCCAACCAGAGCCAAGAGTGAAGTGGTCCAGTACTGACCAGGGATGAATGGATAAAAGATAGTTGACAGCCTGCCGACGAAATTAGACTGCTTTTTTTTCATTATAGAATGCCTGCGGAGGCATTGTCGCTGAAATTAAGAACTAGCCTCCCCTCCCTCCTAATTATTAGCTTATAAATAGGCTAGATACCAGTCTGATGTGCACGGAACCGTCCCCAGTATAAGCGGTAGCGACTCTAGTTACCGTATGCGACGATCCTGTAGAATGGGGATTTGAGAAGAATGCGGCTATGGGCTTTATAGGAATGGCACCGCTCAAAAACAAACCAAGGAAACTGTGGGGTGTTGGCACAAATGGATGTCTTTGAAAGAAAAACCAAGAGTTTCGGCAGAGCCGAAGTTATCGCATCAGGTGCAGCCAAAGTGATCGAAAAGTCGTCTGCAAAGAGACGACACTAGGTGTGATACCGTTGATGCTCAAGGTAAATAGTGACAATAAGGAAGCTTCACAAGGGGGAGGCCAGAGAGGGTTCCCACCCGTACACTGAATCGAATGTCTCGAGATATAGAATATCGGGAGGCCTACCTTAGCCTCCATAGTATAGGTTAAAAAACAAAAATAGAGCCCATCTGGCGACTCTACTAGGAAGTAACCTACAGTCTAATGCTAGATTAAAAAAATGCAAAAGCGCGCGCAAAAAAAAGAAAGGCAGAAACAAAACAAGGAAAGCAGGATCAGGCTCGCCTACACCGGCTCAAGAACATGCGACCTACAACAGAGTAATAAAATGGAAGAGTTCATCCTACTACAAAATGTCAGTCCACTGGTCTGTGTACACGACTCAGTCCCGAGTACAAGAGACAACCGGTAGCTCGTCACGATACGAGGACAGGTAACGTGCGCGAAGATCACCCATACTGGGACATTGAACAAGAATGTGCCAAACAGTCTGGGGGACAAAGTGGTGATCGGAGTAAAGTGCAGAGGAGCGCTCCGTCAAATGGTGGTGGATCTAGCGATTGTACCCAATTCGAAATGACGGAAAGCGACCTGAAGCCGTTGGGGCATTTATTGGTAAGTCCATGGAAACAGTCGCGGGGCAATGACACTAACTTTAAGTTCCAACCCTAAGCCGTCTTTCATCTTCTTTGCCCTGATTCCTTCCATATAGTCTTTTGTGTGATAAGGGAAGATCTGAACGCTGGTCTGGTCAGCTACTCGCGAACTCTTGGCGCCCTAATTCCCTGATGTACAGGAAGATAATCTCGACATCCACCCGGCTCGCAGCAACCGTGGCGTCACGGATCCCGCGAACCAGGCGCTTTGTGAGTCGCTATAGATCACAATCCGGTCTCCAAACAAGGCAAGAAGCGTTATCTCCTGTAGCGAGATGTGTATTGCAACTAACTCGGTCATGAAAAGAAACGCATTATAGAGCCCCGCTGACTTCAAGCAGAGGGTATACGGCGGGGAAAGCGACCCATTCCTTGGACTTGGACCCATCCGTATACAATGGCAGGGATCTGTCGTGACACGAAGTGTGTTCCAAAAAGGCAATTATTTTTTAAAGAGCCCATCTAGCGACTACCTACTTGGGCAAAGGTCGCCGTAATCACGATACTGCCTAATACTAGGCTAGATAAAAAAAAAACAAATAACAAAGCAAAGGCAAAGGAACAAGCACAAAAACAAAAAAGCAAGAAGGAAGAGGTACGCCCCCCTCCGGCGCATAAACTTGCGACTTACAACAATAAATCATATAAAATGGAGGCAGACTCCTCCAAAGAGTCAGATGGTCTACAAGGCTGTGTACACTAACCCGTCCCATGTACAAGCGGAAGCTACCGCACTCGTCCCAATACGGGGACACGTAACGTGCGCAAAGATCACCCAGACAAACATACAACAAGAATGTGCCGAACAGTCTGGGAAGGCCAAGGCAGTCGTTGTAATAAAGTAGATGCGAGCGGTCCATCAAATGGCGTCGTGTCTTGCGAGAGTGCCCGGTTCGAAGACGACAGAAAGCAACATGAAGCGGTCGTGGCATTGAGGGTAGGTTCATGGGTCAATCGCGGTGCAATGGCACGCAACTCGGCTGTCTCCCATCATCTTTGCCAAGCACCCCGGTTCCTGCCATGTTGTCGGCGTGCGGAAAAGCCAAGCGCTGGTCTGGTCCATCAGTCCTCACAGACTCTTTGGCGCCCTCATTCTTCGCAATTCCCACATGTTCAGGAACCCAGCACAAGATAATCTTGACATCTACCCGGCTCGCGGCAACCGTGACGTCACGGATACAGCGAATCAAGTGATGTAGAGATTCCAATGACCCGAGAGCACTTAAAGCGCTTTGTGAGTTGCTATAGATCACAATCGGGTCTCCCGACCGGGCACGTCGCGTTATCTCCCTTACCGAGCGGTAAATTGCAACCAACTCGGTCGTGAAGACAAACGCAGCACATTATAGAGCCCCGCTGACTTCAAACGGAGGAGATAAGGCATGGGAACTGAACCCCTTCTGGGACTTGGAGCTATCCGTATACACTGGCACGGATCTAGCGTGACACGAGGTTTACTCTATTTAGGACAAATGCAATACGCCTGGCGCTGTGGAAGCTTGGGAGCAGAGGCGCCACAACGAATTCTCAGAGTTTCCTAGCCCTAAACCCAAAGGGCTTAAGGTACCATTCGGGTCTCTCGCTGCCAGAGGCACAGTCGAGATCGGCTGCGGATGCACTGAGAGCCGTTGGTAAATGAGGGAGGCACCGGGCTCGCGCAAACAGGCGCATAATGCACTGCACACGGCGCAGAGCGAGTGGCATCTGCCCAGCATTGACAAGTAGGCTCTCAATAGAGAAAGTGCCAGGCGAAGAGTAGTGTGGTGGATTGAGTCAACTTTCGGCAATACACGCTCGGCTTTGGATGCATAAAACTCGCTTAGGTAGTCAAGTTTCGAATGAACAAAGGAGCGATAGAAAAGTAAGGCAGTAGCCCTATCAGCACCCGAGGTCCTGAAAATCACGGAACGAAGAATGTCCATGACGCGGGTACAAGACCCCCTAAGGCTGTGAATATGAGGAGCTTCCCAGGTGTGAGGCGTCGGTCACAAACAAGAGCAAAGAAACGGTGCGAATCCACCACTTCCAGAAGTCCGGGTCGGGTGGAGCCGTGGATGGCGGTATAAATGCACCACCTTAGTCTTGGTCAAGGAGAACCGAAACCTACGGGATTCGGCATAGCGAGAGACGCAGTTCAATGCCTGTTGGAGTCGACACTCTAGAGTTGGCATCTGGGTCAAACCACAAAAGAAATCGAAACGTCGTCCAGGTAGAGCGTAGCGAGAACATCATCTGGCAGCACCAAGTGATATTGTTTATGCATGGCTTCAAGAGTGTGACACTGAGGGCACTTTCCTGCTCGATTGGGATGGAGAGGGCGCCCCCCACCAGGATGCGGAACGACGATCTCGCAAAAATTCAGATATAAAGATTGGGAGGCGTCCCTTCGCCCCACATCGAGTGGAGTCTCCATGATACCCTATCGCCATGCGGTATCATAGGGCTTCTAAAAATCGAAATAAACCGTGGCGTAGTGTTGCCTACGAAGGAAAGCCTCGCAGAGAGCCATTTCCAGTTGGAGCAGTATATCAGTCGTGGAGTGGAACTTGCGGAAACCATACTGTGCGGACGACAAGTGGCATCCGCTCTACAGAAAAGGGCTTGTCTAACATTTAACAATTTCTCCATCAACTTACACACAAAAAAGGCTAGAGAGATTGGGCGGAAACCGGCTGTGATAGAATGATCTCTCTCCAATTTTCGAAAAGCGATCACAGCATCCATTCGCCAGGACTTTGAGAGGATAGCCTCCGCCCGGATATTTTTGAACAAATCTAACAGCAAGGCCATGCCTCGTTCACCCATACAGGACATCATCCGGACCAGGGGCTGTGTCCCGCAAGAAGCGAGAGCGGAACGCAACTCACTCAATGAAAACCTGTCGTTGAAGGCTTCTCCGCGTCGGTATGCATCGCAGCTTACTGAAGAATTGTGTGCTTATCAAGTTTACGTCTTCTATTGCGATCATTTTTGTTTCTGCCTTTTGGTGGTGTATTGGTGTGGGCTTTATGGAGCCAGTTATGATGCAACAGGGAATATTCAGGACTGTTTGTAGTATCTTATCCAGCTATTGTTGGTGACCTGGTTGTTGATGTGGAGGTGTGTCGTACGGATGAACTGTCTATATACTAAGTTCAGATTTTCTTTGTGTTGTGGAAAATAGTTGATGTTTGTGATTGTTCTGTGGGTAGTGAGATTGGTTATTGCTTTTGAAGTAATGTTGTGTGGTGTTGAGCACAGGTATGGGTCTAGGGCGACATCCAGAAGTGTAGGATTATGGTTAAATGGGAGAGGTTTCCTATGGAGCAATGTGCGGGTGGTAGTTTGATTGTATCTTGTCAGGGGTAGAGAGGGTACCTGTTTAGATTTCTGGATGCTGCAGTTATGGAAGTGGATTGGAATGTGATGTATAAGTTAGTTAGATAGATGTTTAGGACTGTTTGGGTAGTGGAAAGGAGGGGCGTCATGCATAAAAATAGTGAAGAGGATGGGAGAGAGAGGATGGATTGGCCCTGTGTTGGAGAAAGTTTGCTATCCATTTGTTTTTGTCTCTGTGGAGCCTTCAATCAAATGTTAACTTTGAACTAACATATCCAAGATTTCTATAAATGTAGCACACCAGTAATTCATTAACTAAACTATACTATGATTGTTGGGCATTAGACAGGTGTTTACACTACAGTACCTCTACAGAACACTCCTGTTGAAAGGTGTTCATGGCTGCTGCATTAATAGATCAACTCTGACCTCTATCAGCTACAAGCTAAACCCAGCACCTGAACTGTCGAATGGTGCACTGAAACCATGCCTGGGAAAGTTAGATTATTTTTAAGATGAGACTAGTAAGTGATAATTACCAGATAAAAGCCAAACAGCTACATATGAAGAAGACTGCTCCAAATTCAATCAATATAAACAACTTCCAAACAATGAGCCAAAGAAGAATCTTTAAAAGTAGAATCACTACATCGATCTTGGAAACTGAGCTTGTGATCACATTTTCATTTTGTAACTCATCTTCAGACAAAATGGTAGTTGGTTTGGATTCTTGAGACCTGCAAGACTGATAGAATAAGATAATTTAACAGTCAAATTTAGACCCAGCTTGGCAGTTTATAGGTCAACATCACAATCCTAAAATGCAAATGCATAACTACATGTCATAAACAGCATCAGCACCATTCCAATGAAGTGGAAGTTAGCAAATGACATTGCCAAGGATGGAAACAGGGATATAAAATCGGGCTATGATCCTTAACCTCCCTTATATACCTCCTAAAGACCATTCCAAAGTCAAAGGGCTTCGAAAATGCCCTCATTATAAATCATCTCTGAATATGCCTAACATATTCTCTCCAGTTGTTCAGGTGATACTTAAGCCACATGAAGAGTAGTGAGTCACCAGATTGAGCCCCAATTTGGAATGACATTTTGACAGTTGCCATACCCTGTAGATACTATGGTTGGGATCTTAAAGTTTAAACTTTAGGTCTCCACTAAGAAATAAAAGGCCTCAAAAAGAAATAAGGCAAATCAGTTGGAAAATCTGCACTCAAAACAAAACCTATTCTTTTGATAATGAATCGATGCTCATTGTGATCACTCCAACTTTCTGACATGACACACTATCATAAACCTTTTTCAGTTACATTCTAAATGTTTTCCCACATTCATAAACAGGCATACATTACACATTTCGTAAGCTTTTAATACAACTGTCACGAGCATCCCATCTCACAGCTTCCCCCCTATTTAAAACTTCCCTGTACATCATGAGCACTGCACAAGTCACTTTGTGCGCACACACAATCACTATCCAACCATAATCTTTTTCTGTCATACTCAGCAGACTAAGTCCTTATAATTTTAATCTAGCATTTAGTCACACAAACCCCGCACATGTGCACTAAAAATATGTCTATATTAAATGGCACCTAAATTCAGTGGATTATTATACAAGAAAGTGGGTTCTCAGTAGAGCATCTCTCCCATTGCATGCATAGAAGCAGCCACATTTAGTCACACTTTAAAAATTGCAAAGAACAACATGGTACTGCTATTCTTACTCTGCCATCACACATAATTCCTTGTGACAGTAGCAAATAACACTAAAAAGTAGTAAAAATTAATTTCTTTGAATAATGTTGCATAGTCACTTTAGTGGTAATTAACTTCCAAAAGAGCTTTGACTTGACACTTTCTATCATACTGCCAAATAATGGCCAAAGAAAAAAGCATGGATGAATAACAACAAAAAGACAGTGTCAAACGTTACTAAACACACAAAACAATAAAACAGGCAGCAAAAAATTCTGAAAAACAATCAGAAGATTCACTGACTCTAACAACAATGGGAAACAAGACACTTATAAAGCCATCTAATTGAATGAAGACTCAACTTCACCAAGCAGGCGACCCCCCCCAATACAACACACAAAAAATAGTAAACAAACACCTCATCTCTCACACAAACACTCACATTCACTTGCATAGACCCCTACAAGCCGGCACAATTCATAACAGTAATTGTATACCATAGCATAAGGCAGGCAAAATCTTACCCAGCCTCTGGTCCCAATAAACATCTATGTCCAACAGGCACTGATGCACATACCTAAATCTTCAATAACTTTATTCCAAATGTGTGGAACTCTGCTCACATAATAACCATTCTCAAGCCAAAAAAAACTCCTAAGGATCTTCCATCAGACTATCAATCCTATTTTCCATACTCTTCATCCATTCTTAAATCATCAAATGTCTAGTACTAACAAAGTCAATCTACACATCTCACTAGACAAACTTCCAACACAGATTCTGCCCTAAGAGCTGGCCTGATCCTTACCATGTAGTCCGTGAGAGGAAGAGCTAAATGCTAGTCCTGTTGTGGTAGCAGGGTTGCAACTATCTCAACAATTCTTCCCGCTGCCCCAACAAGGTTCACTTGGTGGTTCAAGGAGAGAGTATTGAGGAGAGTCTATTTTCTAATATTATTTAATAACAATAAATAATGGTGATCAACCACAACCCCAATAAATAATAAAAATGCAAACCATCAACCAATCACCAAAATATTTACAATTTCTAAAAAAAAAAATAGGGGGCTAACACCAAACTCCAAGTAAAGTCTTACAAAAACCTTAGCCGACACAAATCAGGAAGTGCAAAGGATCAGAAGTAATGGGTGCACCCTTAAAATAGTTATGTCCGGCCGAACAAGGGAATCAACGGAAGGGTAAGGGGAGGTGGGCCCGCTTTGACAGGGACACGTGAGGTCCGGGACTCAGCGAAGTGTCCTGTCTCAGGGACATGGGACACTCGTTAGTCCCCACTGCTGTGTTGTAGTCTGTGAGGTGCTGCTCTAATTACTCCCTAGAGACTGGGAGGTGCCCTCCAAGGTCCACACTTTAAAAGATGCCCCTGAAAGGTAGGTGTACATGTGAGGATCAGGATTGGCTTCAGCCGTTTCCAAAAGCTAGATGTCAACTTATCGGTACCACAGAGCTATTTTCCATCCAGGCGGCTCTTCCTTCCTAAGTCACAATTATGTAATGGCTTTTGAACTTAAAATGAAACAAAGATTAAGAATTATTGGTATGCTGAAAGAATCCTCCTAAAAAGAAAATAGAGATGAATGGGGGAGCACGATAGAGGTCTATCGAGTCCTTCCACACAAAGCAATGATGGTGATCACGCGATCCACACACACATTCTGAAAAAGAAGAAAGTGATTTGATATAAGGGAGGGGAGGTGGACAACCAAAATGCTACACTGTTGCTCATGTATCTGCAGAGCGCTAGTTTCCAGCAATCTTTCTATGTCCAGGAACCCAGAACAAGACAATTGTGACATCCTTGAAACTTGCAGCAGACATGACATCATGGATAATGCAAACCAGGGGATGTAGATATTCCAATGTTTCAAGGGCACTTAGTATGCTACATGTTGCTTGGAAATACAAAACAGTCTACAAACTGGACAAGGGGCATACTCTCCCACAGTGGTATATTGCAATCCGTTTGGCAATGAAGGTTTCAAACTTGCGGGGGGGGAGCAGTATGGAAGCTAACTCCCACCTTAGAACCCTCTGACCTTCGAACAGGTAGCACCTGTTTTATAGAGCTCTCAGTCTGTTGATCTATTTTTCAGATTTTTCTATAGTTTGTTTGTTTTTGGTTTTTTTCTTACCACAATCAGCGAAAGCTAAGTTGCTCTTCTTTTTTTTCTTATTGCTACTTAAGTTCTTTCTTTGTTTGAATAAGTGATGGAGTTTGGGGATGAAAGTGAGCATGAGTGTCGGAATGTATGCATTGGTTGTGGTGTATTTGGTGAGGGGTATACATGTGTTGTATGTGGGCTGCGTGAATGCATTGTAGATTTAGAGGGGATGAGAAGGCAGGATTTAGACAGGATATGTAGGCTGGAGGGGTTAGTTGCTGAGCTCAGGAGGGAACTTAGTGTTAGGCCTAGATTTGGGAATAGGTTAGGTGGTGAGGTAGGCCAGTTAGATGTTTCAGGTGAAGGTAGAGAGCCGGTGGAGGAGGTAGGATATGATAGTTCTAGTGATAGTGAAGTTAGCCCCCTTAGATTAGTTAGAAATAGGCCTAGTGAGGATGGGGGACAGTGGAGAGTGGTTAGGAAACATGAAGCTAGGGAGGCTTCTCCTGTTCTTTGTGAGAATAGGGTTGCCTCTGTTGAGGTTGTTAGCCAGGGGGAGAATAGGTGTGTGAGTCAGAGGGACACAGAACCTATTAGCTTGACTAATAGATTCAGTGCCCTAAGAGAGGAAGTAACTGGAAGTGATATGACTGATGGGGGTGGGGGTGGAGTTCGAGTGACTGGTAGTTTGAATGAGAATAGGAGTGGGGATGGAGTTAGGTCTGTGGGGGTTAGGAATAGGAGTCTGACTGAAGTGCTTGTGATGGGTGATTTGCGAGTTAGATATTTAGATAGGAAGTTGAATGCAAGTAGATTGAATGGTTTGAGGGTGTGTTTGCCGGGTGCTGGAGTGAGAGATCTGTCTGATAGGTATGAGGAGCTGGTGTCTGGCTGTGCAAGGGATGCGGTTGTGATTACACATGTAGGAGTGAATGATGTGAAGAAAGTGGGTGCATGTGAGTTACGTGAGAGGTACAAGAGGTTGATTGAAAAGGTGAAAGAAAGTAGAATGAAAGGTGTTGTGACAGGTGTGCTTCCAAGAATGGATGTTGGGGTAGAATGGATGTCTCGTGCGATTGGGCTGAATGATTATGTGAGGAGGATGTGTGAGATGGAAGGTGTCATGTTTGTGGATGTGTGGGATAGGTTTGTTGGAATGAAAGAAATGTATGCGATGGATGGACTGCATTTGAGTAGGAGGGGGGTAGATGTGTTGTGGGAGGAGTATGATCGTGTTATTAGGTCTTTGCGGGCGGGAAACTAGATACTAATAGTGGTCAGGGAATTATGAGAGGACATTATAGTACTGAAAGTAGAATGGACTTGGCAGATAACAGAAATAGGTTCCAAGGCGATAGAGGTGAGGTCATTCAAGCTTCAAGAGGTGCTTCAGGGATAGGGGGGTTAAATTGTTTCTATACAAATGCTCGTAGTCTTAGAAACAAGAAGGATGAGCTATTTAGTTATATTAGCAATGAGGATATAGATATATTATGCGTTACTGAATCATGGGTTAATGAAATAGAATTTAGTGACACTATAAGTGAATTTGATTTACAGGGCTATAATATGTACATTAGTCAAAGGACAGGTAGGATTGGTGGAGGAATAATTATCTATATAAAAAACAACATTGTTTCAAGTTTAAATACTTCAATAAAGCAGGATGGAGTTGAGTCACTTTGGATAGATATTAGGTTCAGTAAAAATAGAATGGTGCATTTGGGAGCTTTTTACAGGCCACCTGGGCAGACTGATGATATAGATGAACTAATGATAAGGGAAATAAGTAAGGGATGTGAAACAGATGCAGTTATTATTGGGGACTTCAACTTAAACTCTGTGGACTGGGAAAATATGATAGGTAGGGATAGAACAAGTGGCAGGTTCATAGAATGCTTTGAGGATAATTTTTTGAATCAATTTGTTAATGAGCCAACGAGGGGGGACAATATATTAGATTTAGTACTTTCTAACAGTGATCATTTAGTTCAAGAATTGACTGTTGGGGAAGCATTGGGAAATAGTGACCATCAGATAGTTCGTTTTAACTTGGGAATTGAGAAGGGTAAAATAACTGAGAATGCTGAAAAAGTTCCAAATTTTCATAAGGGAGATTATGTAAAACTTCGAAGCTTGCTAAATTTGGTAGACTGGGATATAGAATTCAGAGGTAAAAATGCTTATGGGATGTGGGATACTTTCAAGCATATAATAAATGTAGTCCAAGAACAATGTATCCCAATGAAGACCATTAGGAACAAAAGTAGGAAACCATTATGGTGGAATCAGGAGATAGCTAGAAAAATTTCAGAGAAGAAAAGGGCATATAAAAAATTACAGGTACAAAATAATATTCAAAATTTAAGTGATTATAGAATGGCTAGGAATGAGTTAAATAAGATTATAAAGAAGAACAAAAGGGTGTCAGAAATTAAATTAGCTCAGGATAGCAACAAAGATCCTAGAAAGTTCTTTAGTTACTATAAAATTAATAACAAGTGTGGCAGAGTTAAAATAGGACCTATCAAATATGAAGGGTTTGTGAGAGAAACTGATGAGGAAATAGTTGAGGTACTAAATGGTCATTTTGCATCAGTATTTACAAAAGAGAAACTAAATAGTCCTATGTATAGTACTCATGGGTCAGGAAAAGAGGTGTTTACTAACATTTGTGTGGATCGGAGGATGATAAAAGGACTAATAGGTGATTTAGATACTACCAAGGCCTCCGGCCCTGATAATATTCATTCTAGGATACTTAAAGAAGGGGTAGAAAGTATCTCAATAGCTCTGGACAAGTTATATACTAGGTCATTGGAATATGGAGAAATACCCGATGATTGGAAGAGAGCAAATGTAGTCCCCATTTTCAAGAAGGGTAGTAAAGAGGATCCAAATAACTTTAGACCGGTTAGCCTAACTCCTGTAGTCTGTAAAATTCTTCAGAAAATAGTTAAAAAAGGGATTTGCCAACATCTAGAGAGGGAGGGGTTAATCAGCGATGCTCAGCATGGGTTTAGATCAGGTAGATCATGTTTGACTAACTTACTAGACTTTCTGGAGTTTGTAACAGATCAAGTAGATAAGGGAGAGAATGTAGATATAATTTACTTAGATTTTAGTAAAGCATTTGATAAGGTACCACATAGGAGACTAGTTCATAAATTAAAAATGATTGGGATATGTGGGGGGGTTTCAAATTGGATAGCTGAGTGGCTGAAAGACAGGAAGCAAAGGGTAGTGCTAAATGGTGTAAAGTCAGAGTGGAGGGATGTTATCAGTGGGGTTCCTCAGGGATCAGTTCTCGGTCCATTATTATTTGTCATCTATATAAACGATCTTGGGGAGGCAGTTAATAATAAAGTGTCAATTTTTGCGGATGATACCAAATTAGCAGCTGTAGTTAAAGATATTGATGATAATTTTAAAGTGCAGGGGGACTTAAATAAATTGTTATCCTGGGCACATAAGTGGCAAATGACTTTCAACCTTGATAAGTGCAAAGTTATTAACATGGGAAAAGATAATAGAGAATTTAACTATGAAATGGATGGGCATTGGCTGAGCTCAGTAGAGGATGAGAAAGATCTAGGAGTAGTAATAGATAAGTCATTAAGGTTTTCTAACCAGTGTATTGAAGCAAGAAATAGGGCAAATAGAGTGCTGGGTTTTATTAAGAGAAATGTTAGTTACAAAAGTAAGGAGGTTATTCTTAAACTCTATAACTCTTATGTTAGGCCACATCTAGAGTACTGTATACAGTCATGGTCCCCACATTTTAGACACGATATTAACCTTCTTGAGTCAGTGCAACGGAGGGCAACAAAGATTATTCCTTCCCTGAGGCACCTTGAATATGAAGATAGACTGAGGGTATTAAATATGTTCTCGTTCGAAAGGAGGTGTGTGAGAGGGGATATGATTGAGCTCTTTAAAATTTTTTCCGGGATAGATAAATTGGATGTTAGCAAGTTTTTTGAGTTAGATGATGGAAATCGGACTAGAGGTCACCACTTGAAAATTAAAAAGCAAGGGTGTAGGTTGGATTTAAGAAAATATTTTTTCACCAATAGAGTGGTAGACTTTTGGAACAAATTGCCGCAGAGGGTAGTAGGTAGTCCAAATCTAAATGTATTTAAGAGTAGGTTGGATGAGTTTATGGGAAGGGAAGGTTGTAATGGTTCCTAAGTTTTGTATATATTAATATTGTTTGTATATATCTATAGCTGCATGATTTAGTTCTTGACAAGCCTTGATTGGTGATACCCTTGTTTCTGGATGCAATCCTCTGGATGTAGTTTTCCTGGGAGTTTGGGTGCCTTGAAAAAGAGGCCGCTTGACTCGGATGACCTATGATGAGCCCTTGTGGCTTTTGTCATCCGTTATATTATATTGTGGGGGACTTTGATTTTGTCTTCCCCTGGTGATGGTGCTTTTTGTGGGTGGGTTTTGACGGAGTCGGATGACCTTTGATAGGCCCTTGTGGCTTTTGTCATCCGTGTAATTATGTTATGTTATGTTTATGTTATGTTACATCTATGTTGTGACAAGATCAATGCCCATGACTGCCCCCACAAAATTCCCAATGCTGTAGAAGCTTTGGGAGGAAGGGGACGACAAACCTTTGGTGATATCCTCCTGGAGGGGAGAATCTTGGGCAAAACCATCAGCGCAACTGGTATGAGTTATATTAAATTAACATAACATAACATAACATAATTACACGGATGACAAAAGCCACAAGGGCCTATCAAAGGTCATCCGCCTCCGTCAAAACCCACCCACAAAAAGACCCATCACCAGGGAAAGACAAATTCAAAGTCCCCCACAATATAATATAAGAGATGACAAAAGCCACAAGGGCTCATCATAGGTCATCTGAGTCAAACGGCCTCTTTTTTAAGGCACCCAAACTCCCAGGAAAACTACATCCAGAGGATTGCATCCAGAAACAAGGGTATCACCAATCAAGGCTTGTCAAGAACTAAATCATGCAGCTATAGATATATACAAACAATATTAATATATACAAAACTTAGGAACCATCACAACCTTCCCTTCCCATAAACTCATCCAACCTACTCTTAAATACATTTAGATTTGGACTACCTACTACCCTCTGTGGCAATTTGTTCCAGAAGTCTACCACTCTATTGGTGAAAAAATATTTTCTTAAATCCAACCTACACCCTTGCTTTTTAATTTTCAAGTGGTGACCTCTAGTCCGATTTCCATCATCTAACTCAAAAAACTTGCTAACATCCAATTTATCTATCCCAGAAAAATTTTTAAAGAGCCCAATCATTTTCCCTCTCACACACCTCCTTTTGAACGAGAACATATTTAATACCCTCAGTCTATCTATATATTCAAGGTGCCTTAGGGAAGGAATAATCTTTGTTGCCCTCCGTTGCACTGACTCGAGAAGGTTATATCGTGTCTAAAATGTGGGGACCATGCCTGCATACAGTACTCTAGATGTGGCCTAACATAAGAGTTATAGAGTTTAAGAATAACCTCCTTACTTTTGTAAGTGACATTTTTCTTAATAAAACCCAGCACTCTATTTGCCCTATTTCTTGCTTCAATACACTGCTTAGAAAACCTTAATGACTTATCTATTACTACTCCTAGATCTTTCTCATCCTCTACTGAGCTCAGCCAACGCCCATCCATTTCATAGTTAAATTCTCTATTATCTTTTCCCATGTTAATAACTTTGCACTTATCAAGGTTGAAAGTCATTTGCCACTTATGTGCCCAGGATAACAATTTATTTAAGTCCCCCTGCACTTTAAAATTATCATCAATATCTTTAACTACAGCTGCTAATTTGGTATCATCTGCAAAAATTGACACTTTATTATTAACTGCCTCCCCAAGATCGTTTATATAGATGACAAATAATAATGGACCGAGAACTGATCCCTGAGGAACCCCACTGATAACATCCCTCCACTCTAACTTTACACCATTTAGCACTACCCTTTGCTTCCTGTCTTTCAGCCACTCAGCTATCCAATTTGAAACACCCCCACATATCCCAATCATTTTTAATTTATGAACTAGTCTCCTGTGTGGTACCTTATCAAATGCTTTACCAAAATCTAAGTAAATTATATCTACATTCTCTCCCTTATCTACTTGATCTGTTACAAACTCCAGAAAATCTAGTAAGTTAGTCAAACATGATCTACCTGATCTAAACCCATGCTGAGCATCGCTGATTAACCCCTCACTCTCTAGATGTTGGCAAATCCCTTTTTTAACTATTTTCTCAAGAATTTTACAGACTACAGGAGTTAGGCTAACCGGTCTAAAGTTATTTGGATCCTCTTTACTACCCTTCTTGAAAATGGGGACTACATCCGCTCTCTTCCAATCATCGGGTATTTCTCCATATTCCAATGACCTAGTATATAACTTGTCCAGAGCTATTGAGATACTTTCTACCCCTTCTTTAAGTATCCTAGAATGAATATTATCAGGGCTGGAGGCCTTGGTAGTATCTAAATCACCTATTAGTCCTTTTATCATCCTCCGATCCACACTAATGTTAGTAAACACCTCTTTTCCTGACCTATGAGTACTATACATAGGACTATTTAGTTTCTCCTTTGTAAATACTGATGCAAAATGACCATTTAGTACCTCAACTATTTCCTCATCTCCTTGGCCTGAACTCAAAGGTTTAAGGCTTGATTGACATCTCTCTGCAGGACAGGGATCATCAAGATTGTCTGAGAACAAAATGAGAGCCATTGGAGAGTTGGGGAGCTGCTGCCTGGACATATGCATGCACATAATGCATTGTGTATGGTGTAAAGAGTGGCATCTCCTCCACATCAACAAGGAGGCTCTGTGTAAGGGATGTGCAGATGGCACCAGTCACTGACTAGAAACTGGTATACTGAACACTACAGTGAGAAAATCCATGGCACAAGTACAAGAGACCCTAAAGGCTGTAAATGTGCCTCCTAAGTTAGGCATCAGTCTAATACAAGAACAAGGAATTGGTGCGAGTCCACCCTATCCCCCCCCAAAAAAAATTGAAAGTATCAGAACCTTGATGGTCTCACTGTTTAACTCTGTGAAAACTATGGTGTTCTTGACCTAATCTCCCTCTTGGTGGTCATCTCTCTCTTAACGATGCTCTACACATACTAATCCAGTGGGTTGGAGTCTTGGGAGTTGGTAGGCCAGATGTTCAGTGATATGGTCAAAAAAATTGTCTGACAGCCAAAACTGGGTCCTCCAGCTTCTATGGCAACAAGTATAGCCTTCCAGCAGCCACCTCCTGGATCCATGGCAACATGTAAATTGTCCAGGTACTTGATGTAATCCTGCATCTTGAGTCTGAGGCTGTCCATGAAGATAAATGATACTGACCACCTTAAACACCATGATTTGGACTGAGAATTTGGTCTTCATGACTCTCAGTACATCTTTTGGGGACACAGCAAGTCAGTAGTCATTTTGCAAGTTCACCACCTGGTCCTGGCAGAAATTCTTCTTGGCTGAGAAGAACCGAAGCATGCCAAGCTTGAGAGGACACAACAGTTTGTTTACAAGCTTTGCAGCACAATCCTTCTTCTTTTCCATCATCTGTGACAAATTTAGTTATTTTTGTATTAGAATGCTTAGAGTGAGGTTTCTGAGCCATCATACCTTTGTAATCACAGCCTGACTAATCTCTTTCCTGATACAAAGCACCATCTAAATTTTTTGATTGCTTCCTTCAAATAAGATGCACAACAGAATCTACTGTGATAGGAAGAAGAGAAAGCCAATGTCAGATAATACACAAATACGGAATTCAGAGTTACCACTGGCAAAAAATTACCCACTGCACCCTTTATATATATATATATATATATATATATATATATATATATATATATATATATATAATTCCTACAATTAAAAAGAGAAAAATAATGCTTGGATATAGTCACTACAAGAACAACACATTAACACTGCAACCATTCAACCAATTTAGTGACATCTGCACTTACTAACAAGAGAAACTCAACACAGCTTAATACATATTGACTACATGCCTGACACACACACACACACAACTCGAGAGAATATCTGCAAGTACATAGATTTCTGGAACCATGAGAAAACCCTATCCAGTAAGGCAGAGTTAATAATAATTTGGCAGAGGTTTAATAACCCCAAGCTTTTTTATGAGGCCTTTTATTATTCACTGGGGACCTAGAGGTTTAATGGCAGATTTAAATCAAGAATCACTACAGTATATGCCAGCCATTGTGAAATTGAATGGAATTGGGAATCCATCGGGAAACTACTTGCCCAATATCGTTTATTTTTCCTTAAATCAGAAGCAATCGTTTAGGCCATAGCCCAGGGCCATCTTCACAGCATTATAGACCCCCGGGCAAAGCCGCGTACACAAATTTACACAGTAATATTGCAGTAAATATTTATAGTTTAATATAGTCTAGACTACTGTGTAATAGTATTTATTTATTGCAAGTCAATTAACATACACAGGTCAGCATGAGGCCCCTATTCTCATGAGGACCCCGGACAAATGCCCATCAGGCCCATGCATTAAGACAGCCCTGCTATAGCCAGTTAGCAGAGTTCATAGCTGAAATCAACTATGGGTAGAGATGTAATTCAATGAGTGAATAATTTGTATATTACATTTTTTCTTATTTAATATAATATCTCAATAGCTATAGGTCAGGGCCAACAATATATTTAATATTAATACACAATCAAGCTGATTAATACAATCTATTTAAAGTTTTATACCCAAATAATGCCGTTAATGCATATTATATCTTACCTTAGCTAAATTTGATAGGTTCCTTGGCTTATTAATTTCTCTTTTGGGGTCAATGGTGGTTTCAAGTTTATCAGGAAGAAGATAATGAACTAAATTTGATGACCATATTTGTAAATTATCTTTAAATACTTTGACTTTACTTGGTATATTCCTACTTTCATTTTCTTTTTTTTTACGATACATCTCTAATTTTTTTATTTCTTCATCTATGGGAGCCATTTTATATATATAAAAAAAAATACTCTATTCCATTTGCTGAGACCAAAAGGAAAAATATACAAATTGATATATTAAAAATGAGTATTTTATTTTCATTTTCAACTTTTACTATTTTCTTACAAGGTAGATCACTACATATCTACACCATTAGATAGCTATAACCTATAGGTCTACAGATGAACTGGCCTTGCACATTTGGGTCAAGAAAACATTTTAAATTTATTCAAAACATAAGAAAATGGGCTTTGAGGATTCAAACTAGAAAATAAAACACCAACTCTGTTTTAGTTTATTTTTTTTTTACATATTTGGTAGAGCTGGTAGAGCCTGGAGGGTCTTAAATCACCTATTTATGCTGAACAACCATTTGCAATCACACACACAAAGCCTTTAAAAAAACTCTTCAGACATCACCCTCTTCTCACCTGACCAAGCCACCAAAACAAACTGGCAATCCCACAATGCATTAGCCTCCAAAGGCCTATTATTAGGTTATATTAAAGATCACACACCCAACACCATACAAACAGTAAGGAAAAAAATAATAAAATTAGTAAGAAAATCCCCACCCCCAAAACTGGAACTAGAGTTGTGCCAAAAACTCGGCATCGGCACCGGCTCGGCAAGAATCGGCGAAATTTGTGAGAATAGGCATCGGTGAAATTTTGCCGATTCTTTGCCGATTCTTCGTCAAAATGTTAGCTTTTTATAAAGTTTTGGTGGCTGAATTGGGCTAGACAACATACTTTGTATTACTAGTTATTACAGCTTTATTAAGTAACACCTTTATTGTTTAATTCTGGTCAGATTATAATATATGCTTTTAGGGATGCTTGAACGAAAGTAGTAAGCTACAGTGATATAATTACTAAAAAGTTTTAAAAAATACTGAAACATAGGATTTTTCTAATAAATGTGGTTTCAATGATTAGTATTTTTTCTTTTGAATTTTAAGTCCTATATAGCGGTTCACCTACTCAGGGAAGTTTTATGGTGTTCCTTATCCATGGACATTGTCCATTTATCATGATATACTGCCCCCGTGTCAAAATGTATAAAGAAACTAAAAGAGATGAAAACAGTGGATCCGAATGGCTTCAATCCGAAACGAGATAAAGTGCTAACTAATAAAAAGAAAAGTGTAAATATACTAACAAAATGGTTAAAAAAAACGAAGTAAAAAGTAAAAGAAAGCAGTGAGTTAAGAAAAATAAAAACAAAAATGCACCACCAGAAAAACAATAAAATAAAAGAACTTTGGCCAATAGCCATATCAAATATCTCGTATATAAGAAATGTGAAAAAAAATAATAATAATAATAATAATAATAAGAGGGGTCAAAAATTAAAATTGAAACAAATGGCCTTCGGGAGGTGCCATTGGAAAGGTTATACTTCAACACTCAACTAAACTATAAAAAGTAAAATAACCTACCTAACATGCTGACACAAACGTCTCTTCAGAGTGATGTACAATCAAAATTATCGTCAGTGAATATAAAAACCTTAGGTTTAGTAACGAAATAAGGATGTAAGAAACAATGTATGTGCAGAAAAGTCTAGTGACCTTGAACAGGGTGTCTTTATTTATCGAAAATATTGTTGCTGTCATTGTAATAGTTATATATATATATATATATATATATATATATATATATATATATATATATATATATATATATATATATATATATATATATATATATATATACATATATATATATATATATTATTTATGTATATATATATATATATATATATATATATATATATATATATATATATATATATATATATATATATATATATTTATATATATTGAACGCTACACTTGCAACTTGTTTTTATGTGTGTACGACTGACTTACCGGACGGTGGCCACGCCTCCTCCCTCCCCTCCCTCCCCTTCCCCCCGGCTCTACCCTAACGGTGGCGCGAGAATGAAAGCGCACATGCAGGTAATTAACAACCAAACCCCAATTTACCGTAATCGGGTCGAGCACTATGTTTGCAAAGCCAGCAGCAAAGAATCAAAACACTAACTCCCACAGGGAAGGAAGAAGCTGAAATTGTAACTACCAGAAAGTGGCCATAGCCATAAATACATCGGCGAAGAGACGCCTGTTTTAACCAAGAACAAAGTTAACCCCGCTGCATAAGCAGTATTGACAACCCGAGACGCACAATTCCCTAATTGAAATGGGTACAGATGCTATTTTTAATTTACGTAGTTTACGTTAGAGATTTGAAGAGGCCTAAATTTCCCCTCTAAAGTTGTTAGTACGCAAAACCAAGTCAGCGAAAAGTTCCCCCTTGAGCTAACGCCAAAGTAAAAACAAGAAGCTAGGCAAGTCATTTGTCTCCAAATAAGGTTAACCTCCACACGCACACCCCGCAGCAGCGATCCATCAACCTCCTCCCACGTTAATGGCTATATATATAGAAAGACTAAGCGAAAAGAAGGAATTCAGACAGAGTGAGCCCCAGAGAAACGTTCTGTGTTCCCACGTTCGTTATAACCCAGTTACGAACCCGAAAATATAGCTATTTTCGAAGCCGATCGTTCCCAAGAGTACCCAAAAGAAACTAGTAAAACGATAAATTCGACAAAGTTCTACCGAGCAAGGAAGAAAATTTCTCGTTCTCGACGAGAGTATTATTCAACCAGAAGAAAGATTCCTTAATCTAAAGGAATACCCATTGGGAGCCGTAGATAAGTAAATCGACCGGAAACCTCAGAATTTCCACCTACGAACGCGCAACTAACCAACGCCTACCTTTTTGGCTTGAGAGAATCTACGCCAGTTATAAGAACATAAGAAAAGAAGGAGACTGCAAAAGACCATTCATGGCCTACACTTGGCAGCTCCTGTTCCAGTCAACACACAAAAGATTTCTTACCAGAGAAAAGTCATCAACATTGTCACCCTTTACAGGAGTTCGTCAGATCTAATCTACAATATACATAAAATGCATCCAGAGGATTATGTCCATTCATGCAACCGCAAAATATAATCTCCCCACTCCTTAGAAAAATATATACATATGTACATAAAAAAGTCAGTCCCATCTAGCAGCTTCATTCATATATTTATCTAATCTATTCTTAAAACTACCCAGAGAGGAGGCTTCTATCACATGTCTAGTGAGCCTATTCCATTCATCTACCACACGATTTGTAAACCAATTCCTCCCAATCTCCTTCCTAAACCTATACTTATCAAGCTTAAACCCATTGCTACGTGTCCTGTCATGTTCATTAAGTATAAGAACCTTACCCAGATCCCCTTTATTATATCCTTTTACCCATTTGAAGACTTCAATCAATTCTCCTCTGACTCTTCTCCTTTCTAATGTATGTAGATTTAGTTTTCTGAGCCTTTCACCATAAGGTAAGTTCCTTAGCCCACCAATCATCTTTGTCATCCTTCTCTGCACAGACTCAAGCAAATCAATATCCTTCCTATAATATGGTGACCAAAATTGTACTGCATAGTCTAGATGAGGCCTAACTTAGCATTTAGGCATTGCTTTCTGGGACGAAGGTCTGAACTTACCAAAATACCCAAATCCCTCTCACAATCGGTCCTCCCTAAAATTCTGCCATTTAATTTATAACTATTCAATGGATTATTTCTACCTATACTAAGTACACTACATTTGTCTATGTTAAACTTAATTTGCCATTTCTCGGCCCAATTGGACAGAATGGTCAATTCCTCCTGCATTACAACAGCATCAGAATCAGCCCTAATGGCCCTACCTAGCTTAGTATCATCAGCAAATTTACTCAGGTTGGATCTGCCTACCATAGGCCCAAAACCGCACCGAGGCGGTGACGTTACGCACAGCCGTCCAACCCTTGAAAAAAATAGCGGTAACTAAAACATTTTTTTAGTATTTTGTGGAATCTATCCACAGTTCACATTGTTGGGCGATTATTGAATTCGTTAAAATGAACGGTGGCCCAAATTTATCTGGGTAGCCCGTTGTAATATTCCTTTAGTAAGCCAGTGATTTGAATTTTTTTTTTAAGATTAACATTTGCGTATTTAATGGAGTGTAAATTAATTATTTTATGAGTCAAGCCTTATATTAATTAGCGAGTTAATTTTTTAAAACTATTTTTTTTGTTTTGATTGATTAGTTTGTTGTAAAATATACTACTATTTTTGGTTAATGTTTTCATCTATCGCTTAAACGAAAGTGTTGGCAATATTAGTAGTCATAATTCGAGATTCTACCTTAGTTTGTGATATTAATCCCTTGAAGCGCTAATAACTGCCTTAATCGAGTACATACGAGGTGAAGGGCACCATCTTTTAACCTCCGCATTGGTCAAAAATATATATAAAACTACTACATAATAAATTGGTGTCAGGTTTTAGAGGTTTATAAACGACCCCCTCCCCCCAAAAAAAATTAGTTAGTCGTTTTGCCCCTTGTTGAAAAGGAACAAATTATCGCCAAATCGTCCAAGGATAGGTAAACACAATAGCAAGATAAATTCGGGTTAGAATTTTTGTGTGTGGCTAATTGAAGGTATTCAACCCGTCAAGGGGTGAAAAGGGAAGTTTTGTTTTGGTGTCGATTGGTAACCTAGTTAATTTAAAAAGAGAGGTTAGGGTAGGTTAGGTTAAGCAGAGCGCTTAGTGTTTAGTGGTGGTATAAGTTCTGTTCGCTTAAGTAGGCCCCTTATCAATTAATTGAAAATGTTACCGCGCCCCTCCCGTACGAAACATCCCTTTTGTCAGCGCCTTATGCGTTCCCCTCAGATCCACCAGAGTGCCTGGTGAATTGCATAATAGATATGAGATCACCCGGAAGAGTAAAATTCGAGTCTGGGGCGTTAAATGGTCATCCCTTGAAGAACTCTTACCTGGTCTAATGCCAAAAAATATTGATCGTAATTATGAAAAAGATTTCCTTGCCTATGAGAGAGACGACGATGCTATGTCAAAACGTTAGTAACGCCATTATTGATTGTCGATAATGGACTTAATACTCGTACTCGTAACAGGCCGTTATCTTGCGAGCGAGTCAAGAACAAACAGCGTGCCCAATACCCGTTTCTGAGCCAATTTTGGAAAGGGCTATAATCCTACATTTCTTCAGTATATCGATGACTTTGAGGTAACGGGAAAAAATAAATAAAACACTCTACTCCAAACTACTATCTGTAATGCACGCTATCGATAAAAACGGCGTATTTTTGTCATTATCGCCACTTTAAAACAATGAAAAAAGTATATAGATTTTATAGGGATTTCCAAAATTGGCTTGTATACTTGACTTTCTCATTTTTTCAATAGTTTGATTGGTCCCCCTTTTCGATTTTACTTTCGTGAATACTTTTGTGTTCTCTCCCTTTTGCACAATGGATTGTGGTTCCCTGTCAGGACTGTAGCCTTATTTCGCTGTGCATGATGCCATTGTCCGGTGTTTTAAGAAATCTACCATCCTGAAAAATCGTGTCATTTATCAATTCCTTGATAAGGAAATTTACCCACCTTCTGCTTAGTTTAGAGATTATTTATTGATTTTTTACTTTATTTTATTTATTGGCCTTGCCTTTTCATATACGCCAATGGCCTGATATATTAAATATGAACAATATAGTGGGAAAGGGGGGTTACAGTTGGGGACAGCACTCCCGTCTAAGAATTACGGCGAGTTAGTGACGGGTTTGCCCATAACGATTAATTTGGACTGGGCTAGGTTAGGCTACTGGCCTTAGCTTAGAAATTCTGACCAGTAGGCCTAGCAATCGGTTAGCGACCAATATAGCAGCGAAGGAGGAGGGCACTGCTTATTCCGTATGGGGTGGATTACAGGGCCGTAGCACCGTGTCAGATATTTGGTGAGCTTCTGACCGGTTCACCCGTGAAGGTTAGGTTGGGTGTGGTTAGGGCTAGGCTAGTGGTTGATCACCAAAAAGTTGAAAAATTACCTTGATCACTTATCTTACTGACCTGCCCCAAATGTGGATGGCTAAAGGTCATTGGTCATAGGCTAACCTACGAGTAGGTCTATGTGGAAATATTGCCATCTATGAAGAGAGTACCAATAACCCAGGAGCGGTTGCTTTCTTTTCCCTACACCTTCAGGAGGAAGACGCCCTCCAGAAATTAAAGACACATATCGAAGTATCCTGGGTCGTGTACTTTCAGAATATAAATGTTCATGGGGGCTATCTCCAAAATCTTAGGAGTTCGTTAAGAAACAGACAAACAGGAGCTACAACTTTATTATAATATATATATATATATATATATATATATATATATATATATATATATATATATATATATATATATATATATATATACAGTAAACCTTCGATATAAGGAAACGAAATATGAGGAAATCTCCCGACTGCTGTTCAATCCACTCCTGGACGGCGAGCTGGAGAGCTTCATCGTTCCCAAACCGGCATCCACAGCCTTGAGCTGGCGGAATAAAAAGTAGTAGCTAGGGGCCAGATCTGGACTGTAGGTGGAATAGTTGAGCTCCTCGAATCCGCACTCGCACAGGGCAGCTTGTAAAACTCTGGCCTTGTGGAATTTGACGACGTTAAAGTGGATCATGGAGAGTGAGGTTTCTGAGGACCCAACGGGCAGAGACCTTGGTCATGGCCAAATTGTCGTGGATGATGTTGATAACACTTCCATGTGATATTCCAAGTTCTCGCTCGATTTCTTCGACCTTCACCCGTCGATTTTCGAGGATCATCCTCTCCACACGGGCCACATTGTCCTCGTTGGTCACGTTTGACGGGTTTCTGGACAGGGGTCATCTTCAAGGGACTCACGACCATAGCGGAACTCCCTATTCCAGCGAGCAATGGTTGCATAGGAAGGGGCGGTGTCGGTGTACACTGCAACCATGCGTTCATTGATCTCTTTTGCATTCTTGCCTTCCTTGGTCGAAAATTTGATCACTGCGCGGGGCTCAACCTTCTTCATTGTTGAAAAATTTGTGACTGACGACCTGCGATCAGCTACTGCTTCTTAAATACACGAGGCAGGAGCGTGTGGCTGCAGGTCGTGACTTGTCATAACTTGTCCTAACACCCCCACAAACAGCCATCCCCCTTCCTCTATTTTGCCCTACCGATTCGCAAAACTTATTGACCGCCCCTCGTATTTACGTATGCAGATTAACGAACGAACCATCGTTATTTCCATCGCTTTTAACGACCATTGGGTTTAACGAACTTTCGGCTTTAACGACCCCCCCCCGCCCCAATATAGTTCGTTATATCGAGGGTTTACTCTCTCTCTCTCTCTCTCTCTCTCTCTCTCTCTATATATATATATATATATATATATATATATATATATATATATATATATATATATATATATATATATATGAATTCGTTGCGTTTGTGTGTATGTGTTAGTCTCTCTCACATACTCACACCCACACCCTGTTTTCAGACATAGATGCAATCTAATATATTTTTACATTAATAATTCATATTATAATACATTTTTCAGGAAAATTTCTTTTTAGTGCCTCATTGAACAGTTAATTATTTCCGTAATGGCTCACAAAGGACAAACCAAGAGTGTTGTGTGGCGATTATTCGCTGTAAATGAAGATGACCAAACAAAAGTCTCCTGTACAATATGTAACAAAATATTGTCACGAGGTAATAAGAATGAAAAAAGTTCTTTTACTACCACCAATATGCAAAAACATTTGAGGACTTAACATCAGGAGCAGCTGGAGCAAGAGCAGGAGTTACAGGCACAAGAGCAAGCTCAAACTGCACAAAAACGCACAATGAGTGATTACATCACTACAAAGAAAAAGACCAAAGGTGATTGGAGGCCATCAGCAGCAAGCAGTTCGCATTCAGAATTGCGCATAACATTAGAAGAAACCCTTGAACTCAAGAAGATTTGGGACATAAACAGTGATCAATCTAAAATAATTCATACTGCTATTGGTGAGATGATAGCACTCTAAACTTCATTTTCAGTTGTTGAAGATATTGGATTTACAAGACTTATGAAACTGCTGAAACCCAATTATCAACTGCCCTCCAGAAAATATTTTACTACCAATATTATTCCCACTTTGCACACCAAAGTAATGACCAAAATCCAAAGCAGGATTAATGAAGCAAGCAACATGAACTTTACCACAGACATCTAGACGAACAATGCTGATGCTTCATTTATCAGGTAATAATCAACAAGCTTCTAAGTTTCAAATTTTAATGGCCATCAAGATTGCTTACTCAAATAATGTACAGAGTTGTTATTTAATAACTATGTTAAGTAATGTTAAATCATGAGTTATTTTAAATTCAACAGATTAGGTTTTTAACTTATTTCATGCTATTAATATTAGACAGTTTAGAATAAACTAAAAAGTAAAAATCTTTGACGGTATTTCTATTTCATTCTTTTCAGTTTACTGGCAAATTGCATCGATGATAATTTCAACCAGTCATTAGTTGTCTTACGAGTGAATCCATTTTCAGATTCACATACTGCAACTAAAATATGTGACACTGTTCAAGCTGTAGTCGATGATTACAAAATCCCTCCCCTTACAAAGTCCACATGATCGTTCATGACAACACAGCAAATATGCTGAAGGGAATTTCAATTACTGGATTTAACAGGCTTAGCTGTTTTCTTCACACCAACCAATTGGTCATAGATGATGCAATATTCGAACAGCGAATGATCAATGACATACTTGTAATTGCATATTGCCGCCAAATAACAGGGCATTTTAATCACTCGATGTTAGCATACACTAAACTTGAAAAGCTTCAAATGCAGCATAATTTGCCCAAACATAATTTGATTCAAGATGTGTCCACTCGTTGGAATAGTACATACCTCATGCTTGAACGAATATTGGAACAAAAAATGCAATTGCTAACTACTGTGCAGAAGTCCCAAATTTGGCAGTATTTGATGCCAACATATGGGCACTAATTGGCAAATGCTCAAGCCTGCTCAATTTTTTTCATCTAACAACACAAAGGTAATATATATATATATATATATATATATATATATATATATATATATATATATATATATATATATATATATATATATATATATATATTGCTAAAATTTACTAGCAATCAAAAGGCTTTCTTTTACGAAGAGATTCACTGGAAGATATTTTATCTCTTGAAAAGTTTTTTATTTTTATATATTTTTCTTTTTTTATTTCCGGATAGAGTTTACGAAGGGGATACACCTTCATCTTCGGCCTGGTGCGTGACCTAAAATTGGTATTAAAGTAAGGATATGGAAATAAATAAAATAAAAAAGTCTCTGCAAAAGAGATAAAATATCTTCCACGGAAGCTGCAGTTTTCTCTTTAATATCAAGCAAATAGATAAATAGTGGGAGGAGTTCGTTAACAATACAATTATAATTGACAGTTCAATTATCATTTGTTAATCTGTGACGGGTTAACTCTGTCAGATAATAACTGTTAATTATTTAATATTTATTTTTAATTAATTATTTATTACATTATATTATATCATAAATTAATTATTTATTACGATTATGATTTATAGTTTAATATTTTACCATGTAGCCAGTTAATAAATATTAAATAGGTAAAGTTCGTCAGCATCTTTATCTACGGTACTGAACGCACATTTGTCTCAGATATTAATTATTTATTACTGCCTTTGTTCACAACCTACAAATTACAAAATATCAATGCAATTCTTTTAATTTATTTTTTCAGGCTGAGTGGAAGGACAGCCAATGCTTCAGAAATTATTCCACAAGTGAGAGTCTTGAAACATGCCATAACCAAAGCTATATCAGATTCAAGGTTCAGTGGATTGGATAGCACGGTCAGCGCAATCTCACAATCAATGGAGAGCAGATTTGCTAAGTATGAAGCAAACGAAGATCTAATAGCAGCGACCATGTTGGATCCAAGATATAAAAATAGTCTTTTCAAAAGTTCTGAATAATGTTCAAAGAGCCATTTCATTTCAATCCAGAATAAAGAGAATTATGAAGGCTTTGAAGAGAATGTAACCTCTGCCTCCAATGACATAGAACCTACAAATGAAAATTAAAACGAGGAAGCTGGAGCAAGTGCCGATCTTTTTTTCTTTGACTCGTGTTTGAATGATTTGATAGCATCATCAGAGTCAAGTATCACCACAAATGTTGAAAAGGAAAACAAGAAGAAACTTCGCCGGCAATCTTCATCTTCACATGCTGTTAGAAATGAACTTGAGAAATACTGTTAACTACAATTGGAACCACGAGATACGGATCCATTAAATGCATTTCCTGGGCTTGGAAAAGTTGCCAATAAAATGCTTTCAAAGGAGGGGGGGAGGGTGTAGCCAATACACCTACCGTAGCCACTTCCGGTAAATAAGAATAGACCCGGTGCTACCCTTTTGATCAAAATTAAGATAATGATCCCCTGAGTGTGTTTTAACTCAGTAAAAGCCAGTCATGGGTGGACTTATGTAATATGGAGAATTGAGCCAAGTGGATTACTCATCAATTGCCAAAGGATCGTCCAAAATAGTTAAAACACACAGATACAAAAATAAACTTTAATATTCATAAATTAGAAATATGAAATAGCATATATATATGTATAAATATGATTAATCTTCGTAGTGAATTGGTAAATATATATAATGTCATGGGGATTACACTTGAAATCTACTTACTAGGATGCTTGCGTCTTAATTGCACCGGACAGAATGAATTGAATAATATCACGGAATTAAGCACTGAATTAATCACTTGTAATACTCGAGGTTATGAGCTCGAGATGAAAATTCTAGTTAACGATTAAACTGGTGAAGGTAGGGGAGGGGATAATTCACGTTAACGATACCTTTGAGTTGGTAAGTATTTGGAGAATGACGGTAAATGTCTTCTTCTTCTGACGATATTCGCACTTAGCCCAGTCGTTCGAGGTTGCCGAATGTGGGGAGTAATCCTAGACCGGTGTCCTGATATAATGATCCTAGGCCGGATCGCGAAGGCGAGTCAAACTGTGACTCAAATCGGAATTCTTCTCCTCGAAGTGTCCGTTCCGATTATTGGCACCTGGAGTGGGTAGCCAAAAATGATTACCTAGCTGCGTCCAGGGTAATCCGCAGAGGGAGGTCCTGTGTAACCTCTGACTCTGAAGGGGGGAGGGGTCTGCGAGAAGTTTAGCACCTACAAGTACCCTGATGGCAACAACAAATTCCCCGAAGTTTCTTCCTTGCAACGGGCGAACTGTTTCATTTGTGGGACTAGCTCCACATACAGCGTAGGTCCAAGATCTTCGGCCCGACTCCAGGGAAAATTTCCCCTTTTATTTCCCTTAAAAGCTAAAATCGAGAGAGAGACTGGATTCTCATAAAATTCCTATCGTCGCGCGAAAAGATCTTTCGTCTGCCACCAGGACATGCCAAACATTCACACCTCGGTGCCATCCGAGCTTTCCTCGTCTCAAGCCGCAGGTTTGTGACGTCGCGAAGTAACTCGGGCCTTCGTCGGCTGGCAGGTGACTTTTGAGGCAGACATATTCCTGTGTGTCCGCCCGCGAATTTGGTTATCTCAAAGCGCGAAAAGGGGTGAAGGGGATTCGATGCGAAAAGGCGAATTTGGAATAAGGTGGGAGGGGGGGGAGGCACGCAACTGTGTCGGTGTATTTATGTATGTACTAATGCATGGAGGTATTTAGACTTCTACAGGTATATAGGCTATTCCTAATATGAAAGGAAATCAAATATATTCTGTAAAGATCCATATTCATTTTGTATCCTAAAACCTTCCATCAAAAGCTATAAAATTCCATAAACACAATGGCTATTGAAAAGTAAAAAAAAAAAAATACTCCATTGCTTTGTCTATTGGTTTCTAAGTTCCAAGCTTCCAACAGCCTAACAGTTGAGTAATATAGTTATGGAAACTAAATATAAAGTATCTAATAAATTAAGCATAATACACTAAAAACAAATATTAGGCAGAATCGGCATCGGCAAGCATTTATAAATAAGAATCGGCATCGGCAAAAATTTTAGAATCGGCACAACTCTAACTGGAACCAAACAAAACATTACAAAAGGAAAAAGTGAACTGTGCACAATGTGTTATCTCTCATACCATGTGGTTTATTCCAACCTGCCCAGCTGTGGAAAAATACACAGCACCTGGTAGAGCTCCACTGACTTCAAAAATAGGGGATAAAGTGTGGAAGCCAACCCCTTCTTCAAACTTGGGGCCATTTGTCTACATTTGCATGGCCCCAGCATGATATGAAGTGTGCTCCAAAAAGGTCAAACACAATACTCCCAGCATTGTAAAAACTTTGGGAGCGGAGGAATGGTGACAAATAAGTCCAAAGTGGTACCCTCCATGGTTGTGACCTAGGCAGAACCAGAGACGCCACTAGGTTATCCGAGTTTTGTGGACATAAACCCAAAGAGCTTAGGTTATGATTGGCTCTCTTGGTGGGATATGCACCATTAAGATTGCTCACAGATGTGAGAGCCATTCGTGAGTGAGGGAGATGCTCACTATGAACTGTACAAGAGCATAGTGCACTGCGCAGAGGAAGTGGCATGTCTCAGCAGGCTCAAATCAGGGATGTATAGAAGGCACCTGAATTATATATCCCACCTGATCTGATTTAGCAAGTTGCTTAATTTATCGTAATTGCTCCTATAAAAAAATGGAGTTTTTGTGGAGTTTGTTGATCTTCTAACTTTCACTATTCCCAAAGTAAAATGAACCATCTGATGATCACTATTTCCCAATGCTTCTCTGATAGTCAATTCCTGAACCAAGTGATTATCATTTGAAAGAACTAGATCTAATATATTGTCATCCCTTGTTGGCTTATTAACATTCTTCCTTCTCCAAATATCATTATTTTGCACTTTCCTCTGCTAAATTTTACTCTCCATCCTTCCCCATTCTCTTATGCCCTAGTAGGCAGTTGCCAAATGGGCTCTACAAAAAAAAAAATCTTTTTTCATACTGGTACACCACATTCAAAAGTCTCTGCAAACCCTCTGATGTTTCACTAACCAGAACTATGTCATCTGCAAATCACAGGGTTGTCAATATGCGATCTCCAACCATGACTCCTTGAACTTCCCTCTTAACTCTCCCCAAAAGTTCTTCAATGAAGAAGCTGAGACATGGTACACCCTTGTCTAACCCCGATGTCATTCGCCATCCAACCTGTTTCTATATCTTTCAGATTGAGTTTGATTTTATTATTCTCATATAGTTTTTATGTCATATTTTGAATATTTTCATCCATCTCCAAGTCTCTTAGTCTTGCAAACAATTTTGTTCTATCAACTTGATCAAAGGCTTTCCCTATAACATAACAATTTCACTGATGACAAAAGCCATAAGGTCTTATCAAAGGTAATCCTCATCTGTCAAAACCCACCCAAAAAATGAATCCATAGGATTGTATCAGATTATGCATCTACAATATACAATTTAAACAATTCATATGATTGTGTCAGATCATGCATTTACAATATCTAATTAGAACCATACACAGGAATGTGTCAAAAACAAAAAGCATCATCATCAAGACTCTTCAAAATCCAAACCAATCATAATATACAATAATAAAAAACTGCATCCAAAGGAATGAGTCCAGAATACCCTAAAGTTAACCCTCCTTCCTCATATAATCATCTAATCTGCATTTGAAAACATCAGATGACAAACTATTCCAGTAATCTACCACTCTATTGGTGAAAAAATATTTTCTAACATCCAACCTGCACCTCTGTCTTTTAATTTTTAGTGGTGATTCAAAGTCCTATTACTACCTTCCAACTCAAATCACTTGCTAATATCCAACTTATTCATCACAGAACAGATTTTAAAAAGTTTAATCCTATCTCCCCTCACACATCTCTCAAATGAGAACATATTTAGTACCCTCAGTCTATCTTCATATTCAAGGTGCTTCAGGGAAGGTATTATTTTTGTTGCCCTCCTTTGTACTGACTCTAGCAGGTTGATATCATGTTTAAAATGTGGTGACCATGCTTATATACAGTACTTTAAATGTGGCCTAACATACGAGTTGTAGAGTTTAAGGATAACCTCCTTACTCTTGTAGCTAAATTACTCTTTATTGTATCATAGCACCCGATTTGCTCTATTTTTTGCCTTAATACACTGCTTTGAAAACTTCAGTGACCTATCTACTACTAGGCCTAAGTCCTTCTCATTCTCACCTGAATTCAGCCAATGCCCATCCATTTCATAGCTAAATTCCCTATTATCCCTTCCCATATTAAGAACTTTGCATTTTTTAAGGTTAAAAGCAGGGTTGAAAAAAATCGGCTTTTTAAATAAAAATTTAAAAAATCAATTTTTTTTATTAAAATCAGATTTTTTTTACTAAAATCATTAACATCACAACAATGTAATGTTACATTTATAATAATTCTTAGCAATATTTTCTTTAATTTCTAGGACTTAATTTTGATTTATAAGTTCTGATTTCAGAAGCTGAGTTTCTCATTTAACTTGTTTTTGACAGTGCCAGAAAAGGTTATATGAATTAATAATTTTGTTTTAATCAAGGATTATTTGGGCGATACCGGTGTTAGTAACTGGTAACTTACATATTTTAATAAGAATAGAAGTATCACACTCTTAATCACTCCTTTTACTTAGTCATGTATCATGGTTGGCAAGGATTAAATCAAACTGATTTAATCAGATTATAAATAAGTGATTTTTTCAGTAAAAATTCATGATATTTTCAATCTAATTTTATTTATTTTTATACCTTTTTTTTTAGGAGTAAACAAACTAAAAGATATATGGTTTGAAGGATTAGAAAAACTTATGGATGGCATTGGCACTAATTCATTCATTTTTATTTTTGACACAATTTTCAGCCTGAACTGTAATTATTATAAGTAGAGATATTGCATGAAATAAGCATTATGTATCCAGTAGCTAATATTGCTTTTAAGGTATAATACATGTAGAAAAAAAGGTAAACATGTAGAAAAAGGAAACATGTAGAAAAAAAGGTAACATGAAGATTGGCGGCTCGGCCAAAATAGTGAATTTTTGTGGATTATATTTCGTTCACCCGTGCCTGAATATTCATGTGCGTTTGAGTCCTATTTAGAACATTATTCTATAAACAATTAGGATTATAGACTGGGGGGCTGTAACCCCCTCCCCCAATTGATTGAAACTCAGGATTATCGTGGAGTGGTCACCCCATTGTGTTTACCTCCACATGAGCCGTCCCCTTAAATGTACTCCAAAAACGTGAAACATATTGGAATACGGACAAAATAGTTTACGTTCCATCGTTCAAGCCGCCAATCTACATATTTACCCCCCCCCCAAAAAAAAAAAAAAAATAAAAATAAAAAAAATAAAATAAAATTAAAAAAATAAATAAAAATATTTAAAAAAATCATAAATAAAAAAATCAAAGAAAAAAAGAAAACATACTCGTAAAATGTTAGTCATTTTTTTTGTCCATTTGATCTTTTAAAAAAATAAAATAAATAGCTAACCTTGCCATATATGTATAATTTCTGTATTTTTGAATTCAAAAAGATTTTAATCGATGATTTTTTTGTCTGATTATAATAGATTAAAATCGATTGATTTTAATTATGACAACCCTGATTAAAAGTCTCTGCCACTTCTGAGCCCAAGCTAATAACTTATTTAAGTCATTCTGCACTTTAAAGCTACTCTCCACTTCTTTGACTACAGCTGCCAATTTAGTGTAATCAGCAGAAATTGACACTTTGCTATTTACAGCCTTCCCAAGATCATTTATATAAACTATGAATAATAGAGGGCCTAGAACGGATCCCTGAGGTACGCCACTGATAACGTCCCTCCACTGTGACCTCACCCCATGCGCGTTTAGTTGAATGAAAACGTTAGAACATTATTCTATAAACAATTATTATTATATACTCGGTGCCCCCCAATTGATTGAAACTCAGGATCATCGTAAGCGGGGGCCCCGCAGTGATAAACCCCCCACGAGCAGTCCCCTTGAATTTACTCCAAAAAGGTGAAACATAATGGAACACGGACGAAATATTTTGGGTCCCATCGTTCACACCGCAAATCTTCATTTTGAATTTGAATTTGATGTAATAAGAAATAAAATGTGTGTTAGGTATATAGAGATTAAAAAAAAGTTGAGTTTTGCCCTGATGTAGAGGGCATCTCAGGTTTATTCTTGTGTTTTGTCTTCTCTTCCTCCCATTTGTTATTGTTGGTTCATATTTTTGTTTTGTTTATATATATATATATATATATATATATATATATATATATATATATATATATATATATATATTAGGAAAAATTATTGCAGTAACGCAATTAATTATGCGGTTAAAAGGCTATTTTTGGCAAACCAGTCTTCCTCAAAGCCTTCGGAAGGAGCTCTTCTCACATTCACGAAAAGGTAGCACTTAAAATAGGCGTTCTCTCAGATAGCCAATTTTAAGTGCTACCTTTTCGTGTATGTGAGAAGAGCTCCTTCTGAAGGCTTTGAGGAAGACTGGCTTGCCAAAAATAGCCTTTTAACCGCATATATATATATATATATATATATATATATATACACTTTTTTTTAATTAAATTAAATAAATACATTTTTATCTTTCCTCCGTCGTGGCATTCAAGCCTTTCAAGTTTTTTGTTTGCTATATATATATATATATATATATATATATATATATATATATATATATATATATATATATATATATATATATATAATTTTTTAAATAATAATTTGATAATCCTTATTTTACCGGCGTTTAGGATATCATTTCATTTTTCTTTGGTTTGTTTTAGTTCTGGGCACTTCGCCTCTTTTTCTTAAATTTTTAATACAATTAGATGGTTGTGTTATTCTTGTTTATGTATATATTCCAATTCGGTTTTCTCGGGAGCAGTTTCTTCCAATCGGGAATAGGGCTTGCCTGGTGGCGCGTCCCCTAACTGCTCTTGGAATATCTAGGTCGAGGTTCAAGTTCGGGAGTATTTCTTCTTCAATCTTCTCCCAGGTCTTACACCCTAGCCTTTGGATTTCCATATTCAGTGGATTCAGCCCTGTTCTTGCGTGCATATCTGTTTGTTGAATATGGTCCATCTTTTATGCTCCAGCTATAAGCAGGGCTGCTTTTTTCTGCACTCTCTGCATTTGTCTGAAAGAGGTGGAACTCGCAGCCTGCATGATCACTGCCGGGTACACTAAGGTCGAGCGTACCAGAGTAGTGTATAGTTTCTTAAGATTTTTGGAGATGATGCTTTTCAATCTATACGGTTTTTCGAGTTGTATTTTGGCTAGGGAGATTTTGCTATTTATGTGCACTTGTATCCTTTTGATGTTAAACGCAGACCTACGACTTTGCCTTCATTTCCGTACGGGTACACTTCGCCGTCCACTAAGACCTGGAACTTTCGGCGGTTAGTCTTGATTTTCCACTTTCGTTCGTATCGACTGATGTTATCGATTTCGATGGCTGTCTACCTTGCTTGAAATCCAGCATGTATTTAGTAACTGAGGATGATCTGTGTGATATCATCTGCAAACTGCAGATACATCACGTCCTTCCCTACTGGATCAGGTAAGTCCAGTGCATACACAGAGTACAACAGCGGACTCAGTCAGCCACCTTGTGGAACACCCGCCTCAATTTTCAACTAGGGTTCCTTGTAGCCCTCGATCGAAATTTGGGCTTTTCCCTGCATGATGTAGTCACAGAGGACTTTTTCCAGGATTGGATTTAGCCAAACCTTATCGAAGGCCTTTTGTACATCTCGCATCACCACGTCTACGTATTTCCTCTCAGCTTTAGAGCGGGCGAGCTTTTCGGTGAGAAGGGCAAGGGCTGTGTCAGCCCCCCTTCTCTTGCGGAACCCATGTTGCTTAGGGCTGTGAGCTTCCAGCTCGGTCAGCTGGTCTTGTAACCTGCTGGCTAAAAGCTTTTCGTAAATTTGCCTATAATCTCCAGGATAGATATTGGCCTGTAGTCCACAGTTGATCGGGCTTCCTCCCTTTAGGTATAAATATGATTTTAGCCGGTGGGCATGCACCAAGTTATTTTTAGTGATGCCCGTCCAGCCTTGTGCCTTTTGTTTAAAGGTTTTTATGACTACCGTGACCTTTTCAGGTGTAGTTGGTCGGCCATGGTCTGCCAAAACCCTCCCTTCATCGACATAGGCATGTGGGAGCGTGCGATGAAGAATCTGATGAAAATCTTCAATCAGTTAGCCCTCAAATTCCTTGTCGAATTCCGCATTGTCTTCTGGTGGTTTCGGGAAGACTTCTTTCCAGAATGTGCGCAATCTCTCTTCCCAAACGCCGGGTCTTCCAAGTAGTCATCGCCCTCTTTAATGCGAGTCTTTTCTCTACTTAGAACACCTTTTAACTTGTTCACAAGTCGCTATAACACATCGGCTCTCACCTCGCTGTCTACTTGTTCAATCAGGCTGTCCCAGATCTCAGCCTGTTGCTGATTAATAGTCTACTTTAGTTCTTCACTCAGGTGTCGTAGCAGCGAGCTTCTTTCCGGATTTGTACCTTATCTCCTGATTTCTTCATAGACCTTCCTGTACACTAGCGATCTCACTCATTTCCTCGGTCCATCTGGGTTGTGGGAGAGTTTTGTACCTCTTCATTGGTACACTCTCGCGATCCGCCTCGATGATGTGGGCAGTTATCTTCTCCAGCTCCTCCGTTTAGGTCGGTTGTTTCAAATCTAGCAAGGATTTCCTTGTAGCATTCCCAGTTGGCCGAAGCGTAGCTTTTGCGAAGAGGAATTGGAAACTGGATTGGCGCGAGTGAAATGGTCATCAAGATCGCTATGTGGTCGCTGGGGACTGTTGGGCCTGGCTCACTACGGCAATTGAAGGGGAAGCCATCGCTTGTCATGATTATGTCGGGCTTTGTTGCTGCCAGAACGGTGATATAAGTCGGAAAATCCGGACTTATTCGCTGGATGTTTTTCCTTCGCATAATCATTTTCAACTTATGGCCTCTTTCATTCGTGTTACAATAGCCAGTCGTCCGGTATCTGGCATTGAGGTCGCCCCCAAGGAATACCATTCTGCCGTGGCCAAACAGTGTGTAGAAGCTTGTGAGAGGACGGTACCTTCGTCGAGGTGATTGGTATGCTGCCGCGATTGTGAGCTTAGCTACTATAGTGTACAGCTCTACCGCCACGAAGGACCCGTCCAGATCCAGAAGGTGACTGAACGAGAGATTCCTTCTGACGGCAACGGCTGCACCGTCATACCTCTTCTGAGAATAGTTTTTCGAAACCACTCTGTGGCATGGTATCTTTAACTACTTGTTGGTCGTATCGAAACCATGCTTCGTGATTGTATGATGTTGGAATCAAGCACACCGAATATGTTTCCGTATGACGTGGCTTTCCCCTCCCATCCATTCACATTTAGGATCAAGATCCTTAACCTGTTGTTCTGGTTTTCCATTCTCTGTTTTGGCTTTTGTGTTTCTTAGTTCTTTTGAGTAATAGATTTACGCTTCCCGTTCCTCTTCTTTTTGAACTCTGCTGAAGAGAGTTCAATAAATGTTTCCCGGTAGAGGGCGACGTTCTGGTTGTATAGGGCTTCACCAACCGATTCTTCCTCGCATTGAGCGTCGAAGTCCCATTTTTAATGCTTTTTCTTTAATCTCACACAATTTTGTTTACGTCTCAGTCCTTCGGGTACGGGAATTGTTCGCTAGCGTCGATGTAGAGGTTAATTTGGTCTGCATCTACCTTTTTCTTTGTTCCACCGTTACTTTTTTTGCGTTCTCTGAGTCTGAGTTGTATGTGCTGTCCGTGGTGTCAGAGGATTCTGTTTCTTCCTTTTCTTCATCCTTTGGGTTGGTCGAGTGTACTGCTTTTGCGACCGCCTCTCTCTCTTTTTTGGCCTCAATACTTGGGTCGAGCCGTCTATTTTCGTCTTCTTTTCTCTTCTCTTGACTCTTTACTGACATCTATTTGGGATTCAGCTGGGGTTGCAATACGTCCCCTGAAGGAGGTTTATCAGGGAACCACATTTCACTCACGCCGTTCTTAGCGAGCATTTGGCTTAGTTCCTTAGCGATTACTCCTGGTTGGGTTAGGTTCCTGACGTGAGCGTTTAAGATGTAGGTCAGGATCTTCGTCGAGTTTTCGTTTTAGATTCTCAAATAAGTCTTTTTGGTTTCTGCTTCTGTGAAGACTGCTTTTGCCGCCTGAGCATATTATGTATTACTCTTGCGTTCTTGCTCGTCTTTCTTTTGCTGCACCTTCTTCTTTATAAGCTCCTTTTTCATTGGGCAGGCCATGGCCATGGAACGATGTCCTTGGCCGCAGTTTGCACACTTCTCCCTGGGACTGCTGCAATTCTTCCAGTGGTGACCTGGCTCACTGCACCTTGAACAGATCTCCTGCGGCTTTGTACATTCTTTTGTCGTGTGCGTCTCCATCTTATACCATCGGAAACAGAATTGTATGGGAATTGTATGCTCCCCACTGATCTTTGCATTAAAAAGCAGTAATCTTTTTTTCCTTTGCCTTTTGAGCCATGGTTGTCTCGGAGAAGACAACCTTAAACACGTGAGTATATTCCAAATTGTCCCTCTTATTCCAAAACTTAATAATTTCGGATACTTTGGCCCACGGTTGATTTTTCGATATTTCTTCTTTTATCTGTTCCTTAGAGTGCTGTCCTATCCAAGGGCCCAGTCGTCGGCAGACGACGCTCCTGTGCGTTAGGATTTGCGCTGGAATTGCCGGTTGTAGGCCTATTTCACGGAGCGTTCCGACTGCCTATTCTTTTGTAATATTCTCCACATCCTTCTCCTTCTCACATATCGCAACATAACCTGTTGGGACTTCGAGCAGTCGGAGCATTGCAATCTTCAACTTTCAGTATACTACTTCAAAGACCTTATCTCGGCTGGGCCTGCTGCTTCCGCTGATGGTGCGCAGCTGGATCCGAATGGTCCCATTTTTCTCAATTTTCCCCCAGGGGGGTAGCCCCTAGGGATGTCTTTTTCTCGAGGTGTCTTATATGAGGCTTCTGGTAGTTCGTCGCTTTATTGAATGTATTCCCTTTACCTGTAGTGTCCGCTTCTTCTTCTTGTTAGAGCGCTTTGAAAGCCGCCCCCTCTTCGTTGCAACCGAGTTTCCATGAACATGAACTACGGGATGGAATGGATGAATGATGAGAGGTGAGCCAGGGAAGGCCCATCAGATAGGTGAAATGTGGCGGACTTAATGATGGGTGGTGATCGAATCAACTACCATCACCCGGGGGTGGGGGGCAGTCTGCGGTTTGGTTAACGATGCTGCTTCCGACTTACACAGGAACGGTTAAATGTCCTCCTGTGGTCCTGGCTGGAAACTACCCTTAGAGAATAGAGCGAACTCTTGCCCAAACCTTTCAGTGTTTACCGTCAAAGATACCGGACATATAAAACTAAATTCAATATACCAGCCAACTACCATTTGTTACCCTTGAAAGTGTAGCGCTCATGACATCTAGTATTATCGAACTTTGATTTATAAAGCACGTAAGTTTAACTCATATTTGAATATTACTTATATAACCAAAAACATAAGGTTGCCGCGGTTACTCCAAGATAGAAATTGGTGTGAATTTGATAAGGTGATTGAAAGTATACAGTGAAATCGCTCTGATATTTTTGTCAAAGCAGTATCCTATACGTAAATATAGCCGCCGAAATATTACTAAATCAATATTATTATGTAAATTTGCATAGGCTATGCTATTCTTACAAATATTTAGGGTCTCCGTCAACTATGTCAAAAAAGGAATCTGCCGTAGATAACGGACGAAAAAGTCCGGCATCACTTGCAGATTTTTAAATGACGGACATGTTCTAGAAATATCATTTAAAATGATTCATTGTGATTTCTATAAATAAAGAAATAAATTAGGATCAATGTGATTATATTTTCTATTGAATTTAAAAGCTGTAAGCGAGCCCGTTGTTATTATGAGCATGTATATTGTCAATCTTTTTGTGATCCTAAGCTTTTTACTCTTTCATTACAGGATGGAAAGAAACTTTAACAAAGATAAACTTGCTGCTGCTCTTGCCAAAATAAATTCGAAACGGACTCATTTACCAAGCAGCAAGTTTCAAATACAGAATTCCCCGCTCAACACTGCAGACAAAATAAATTTAAAATATATTGAAGGGAAAGATAGACCTGGTAATGCTGGACGTCTAATTTTCTACCTTAAATTTTAATTGAAAGTAGGATAGGAGGTTATAGTCCAATCGGTCGACCGTTCATTATATATTCACACTGCCAAAAAATTAAGATAAAGAAACAGGAATAAATTCTATCGTAATATTTCACTTTGGATTTCACTAAACCTCTAAAATCTAAACAATTTCGAGGTTGAACCCAGCCAAAACTTTGTTGAGTTTTCAGATTCAGATAACGTTGTGTCGATTGCTATAAGAACCAATGTAACGCTAACTTAAAACCTAACCAAGTTTTTGCTGGGAAGTAAGCCTAAAGATTCGTCTGTCAGACAAAACGTTGCATTTCGTTTTTGCGGTTCGATAGAAGCGTAGTATAAAAGGGTTTAAAATTCGTATTACGTGCGGTAAAGAAGTGAATGTACCCAGGAAAATTTTTCTACAGGTCTGAAGTAGGAAATACTTGTAAGATATATGGTTTCCCACAATCCATACACCAAACATAAACAAATATATAATCAAGTACATTACGTGTGTAGTGGTTTCATCCCTACAAGTTTGTTTATAAATTTCTTCCCAAACAAATATATATATATATATATATATATATATATATATATATATATATATATATATATATATATATATATATATATATATATATATATATATATATATATATATCGGGAATGTATCAACTGGCAACATTTCCTTTTTCCATGCGTACAAAAACCCAGGCATCGCCCCATTTGAATTGTGCTCCCGTCGATAACAGGTTGGTCAAAATTTAAGTATAATTCTTAGTTTGATTTTCCCCCTTTTTGTCAAACTTAAATTAATTATGTGTATTTTGTCAATTACACACCCCAAAATTCCCGTTAACCATTATCATAGACATTTCGCTCATCCCAGAACTAATTATCATGGACGTTTCGCTCACCCCAGAACTACTTATCATAGACATTTCGCTCACTCCAGAACTAATTATAATAGAACTTTCGTTTACCCTAGAAATAATTCATCTCACGCTATATATATTATAAATTTCGCCTTATATTCAATATATTGTAATCGGCATATCATCCCTAATTTATTTATACATCATATAGTTTCAATTATCAATCGCCAATTTTTCTATTTAATAATTGTCCTCACAAACATCATCACAATTTTCAAGTCTTCCCATTAAGCGCATTTTCTATTCATTGATTAATAACGTCGCCTGTTTTCAAAACACCATAATTGTCGTACTGCAAAGATTCTTAATTTTGTAATTCAAAGGACCTAAATAACTTATTTATTTATACATCATATAGTTTCAATTATCAATCGCCAATTTTTCTATTTAATAATTGTCCTCACAAACATCATCACAATTTTCAAGTCTTCCCATTAAGCGCATTTTCTATTCATTGATTAATAACGTCGCCTGTTTTCAAAACACCATAATTGTCGTACTGCAAAGATTCTTAATTTTGTAATTCAAAGGACCTAAATAACTTAAGCTCTCCCCATATTATATTACCTCAACTAAGATATTAAAATATTAGATTTTTCAAATAAATAAATTTTTGTCTCGTTCCCCAGATTCCCTAGGCTAATTACCATTAAAAACGTTCAACTTATTATTAACCACTTCATAAGCCACACACAACCACTCTAACGTGGAACCCACATTAAACTGCATTACAACTTCTCAAATTTACAACGAACCTGCAATGTCCCACAATACTTTTTGCGTAGGGGCCAGTCGCGTAAATTTTCAAAATGCTTCGGGTGGTTGTATTCACCCCATTTAATAATTTTAAAAATACTACATAAGAATGTTTATTCCAGGACTTACATTAGCTCTTACTCCTGGACAAGAACAACGACTTGCACAGTGGATCAAAATGATGAGTGCCATTGGTTATGGTAAAACGAAAAAGGAAATTCCACAAATCTTCAAGGGTATTCTCGATCAGGCAGAAGAACCAAACGACGAGAACGCTGAAAAAAAATGCCTGTTCAAAGATAACCTCCCTAGTCGTGGTAATATATATACATTTTTAAATAGGTTTCCTGAGTTATCAGCAAGAACTCCTGAGCATCTGGGTTCACAACGTTCGAATATAGCTGAGAGAGATATTAGACAATGATTTGCATCTCTAGATGAGTATTTGGAAAATGAGCATGGTATTTGCGCTCAGGAGTTTCTCAGGGAAGAAAACGGTTCTCGCATTTATAACGTTGACGAAACACGGTTTCCTTTGGCTGGAACAACATCAGGATTAAAGGCCTCTGGTATATTTTGCAAACTGATGGTTATTTTTCCTGGATTAAAATCAAGGTGCAGCTTTATTGGGTTAAATGAAGATGACTACCATTTTGCTCATGTTGACAAATCTATTTGAACTGTATCTTACCAAAGTTCTAAAAGTAACTTTTCCTGTAATTTTGTTTTGAGATGGCCACTCACCTCACATCAACCTTACCGTCTCGGAGTTTTGCACTGAAAACAGATAATTTTGTATTGTTTCCTTCCGCATTCCAACCATATCTTGCAGCCACTTGATGTTGCAGTATACAGTCCTCTAAACAGGTACTGGAATAAAAGTGTGAGGGAGTATGCTGTAGACCACACCGAATCAAGTGTGATGAAAGCTTAAGTTTTCCAGGTGTTTGATAGAGCTTGGAGAAGAGCAGTAGAGAAGCCAGAAAGTGCCACGGCAGGTTTCAGGGCGTCTGGACTCATTCCATTTAATCCTGATAATGTTGACCGCTCCTAATTGGTTTAAAAAAATGTCATCGAGTCTTTTCAGCAGAGACGTTCCTTCTGTGCTTATGCTTCTTTAGCAACAGCAATGGGGAAGAAGATTGGAGTAGCTAGATGCTTAAATGTTTTCGATAAACACCTCACAGATGAAATAAAAACAAAATTTGATCAGTGGCTCCCAAGTGGTAATATTTCACACGATGCCGAGAATGATATACTGTGGAAAGTTTATCGCGACCTAAAAGCATTGAACAAAGAATTGTGCGAAAAAAAATTTCATCTTTAACTAATCAGACACCCCGCGCTAGTGTTTCTGCTGCTGAAAATAACACATCATCCTCTGATACACATTTACATTCTACGCCACAGAGACATAAATTTTCAGTTCACACGGCCTCAAGTATTTCCAACCCGTCTACTTCGGTAGAAAACCCTATGATGCCATTCACAGTACTGTCCACTTCAACCAATATTCAGGGTGTTTCGAAAGATACTACATCTCGAGGCAAAAGTCATGCCAAACGTACAATAACTTTTGAAAAATGGGAAAAGTCTCGCTTTAAACAAGATCTTGTCTTTCCTAAAAAAATTAATCCCCCCCCAAACGAAACGTTAGAAAGTCAGATAGGCCTCCAGCAATTAGCGGAACAGAGTATATGACTTTTCTACGCCAAAAACAAGAGGAAAAAGAAAGGATACAAAATGAATTACCAAAACAAAAAATAAAGAAGAAAGAGAAAGGAAACGAAAAGAGAAAGAAGGTATGAAATGTAAAAATGCGCAGTACCAGTCTGAATCTGTTGAGGAAAGTTTTCCGGGGCTCAGTAGTGGAGAGACCGAAACTCTATCGGACTTTGAAAATTGCTGCTATGGCTGTTTAGAGAATGATCGAATCAATGAGAAAACGCGTGGATAGGTTGTTCTGTTTGTTCTCGGTGAAATCGAATAGTTATTCTTTAAATGCAAATTTTGCTTTAAAAGGAATCGCATACCTCAACATGCTCACGCAGATAGATAGACAAAACGGAGACGATAATCATTTTCTCATTTATATTTACAATTGTTTCAGTAAAGTGCCCATTTGTTAAACTGATAAACATTTTTTAACCAAAGATACTATGTAAACTCCAAGTTCTCAATAAAGGTGCTTTCAGTTTTATATATTTTTTATTTTTCAATTTGTAATACTTAACTTTCGTGTCTGAAATTTGTGAGCAAAGCGTCCGCCATCTCGTGTCATGCAGTTATAAGTGTCCGTCAATAGTGACAAGTATTTGTAACATGTCCGGTCATAATGAAATTTGCTTCTGAAATTTCTATTTCATAAAACTTCAAATAAGTCTCAAACTTCATATACTAATATAGTCATTATATATCACTTAACAAGAAAAGCATTAATAGAGGTTTTTGTCATAACCGAATTATTACAATGCCCACAAAGTTAGCTATCTTCCCGAACTTAAATATATTACACTGAAAAATCCAAAATGGATAAAAGTCACTCAATAGAGAGCTTGATGAGAACACGTCCGATCGCTACCGAGAAAGCAGACATATAGCACACCCCGCTTGTTTTCTTACCCTCTCTATTACATTCCATAGAATATAGAGATTGTCTAGGGCTCTTCTTTCATTCCTAAATCCATTTGTCCCAACTCCAAGAATCCTTCACGTTCCTCCCACTTCTTTAGTTTCTTTGTTATGATGCTACCAAACATCTTTCCTATCACACATTATGGCACTGGCCTGTAGCTATCTACCAGTTTTTTGTCTTTATTACCACCTTTGTTGAACAAATTAATCCTACTTTTCTGCCAAGTCTCAGGCACCCCTCCATTCACTAGCATATCATTAAATAGGGTTGTCAGTAATTCTTTTATCCTTTCTGCCCCATATTTCAGAAATTCACCAACTATGCTATCTTAATCCATTGCCTCATGATTTTTTAACCTTTTCAACCCATACTCTATGTCCTTCCTGTTGATTCCTATACGTTAATCCTCTAATTTTTGCACTGCATACTGAAGTTCCTCATGAGGGGCATTCAACTACATTTGCTTTTTTCTCAACACCACAAAAATCACAAAATACATACACACTACTTACATCAATGGGCATACTCACTTAATCCAAAGCAACAGTGATACTTAGAAAACTGTTCAAAACCTTTTAATTAAGCAAACAAGAAAAGTGTAGACAAAAAGAGGGGAGAAAATTACGCCGCTCTGAAACGTAAACAAACGGGAGCTATTTCACGATTTAATTGAAAATATAATTAAAAATTCCTTGAATATTTTGTCTAAAACTCAACGTTAACTATCTTCCCGAACTTAAATATATTAATACACCCCAAAACAAAACAAAACATTGTAGATACATGATCTGACACAATCCTATGGATGCATTTTGCGGGTGGGTTTTCACAGATGCAGATGACCTTTGATAGGACCTTGTGGCTTTTGTCATCTGTGAATTTATGTTATGTTAACAAAACATAAAACGTCACTGAATAGAGAGTTCGCTGAGAACACGTCCGATCGCTACGAAACAGTTATTCTTGGTTAGGTGTGTTCGACTGATTGATTAAATCTGTTTTATAGGTGCTGAAAACCTATAAGGATATTGGCACCATAAAATTATATTCGAAGATAGTCACCATCACCTCTTTAGTCTAGGGACTCCACTCGTAGACACTCAAGAATAATAGAGAGAAAGGTGTGTTCGACTAAGTTTTTGTATTTAACCACAAAGCTAACGTAATTTTCTCAAGTAAATACAAACATAAGATTGTCATTGAGTACCTTATCATTTTCTTTAATGTTTGAAGAGGTTCGGATTAATAAGCATACAATATTATTACAAGATTGAAGAAAAGTAGAAGTACTGATGCAAAGACGATACTTCAAAACTGAATTGAAGCACTCTGGCGGGATCCAGTTTCTTCAGAGGAAACACCATTGATAAATAAATAGAAAGAAAGATGCTGAGTAAGCTGTATCTAGGTTTCCTAGGCATAGAGATGGTATAAGAACATAAGAAAGTGACTCCACAACAGACCACTAGGGTCCAACAAGGTGGAGCAGACCCCCCCCCCCCAATAAATAATACAGCTTTTAACAATATAAACAAAAAATGAGCTCATATGTTGCTCCACTAATGAGCAATGACATTCATCTCAAACCAAACCCCCACTATAATTTCATTATCCTGGGCACATAAGTGGCAAATGACTTTCAACCTTGATAAGTGCAAAGTTATTAACATGGGAAAAGATAATAGAGAATTTAACTATGAAATGGATGGGCATTGGCTGAGCTCAGTAGAGGATGAGAAAGATCTAGGAGTAGTAATAGATAAGTCCATTAAGGTTTTCTAAGCAGTGTATTGAAGCAAGAAATAGGGTAAATAGAGTGGTGGGTTTCATTAAGAGAAATGTCAGTTACAAAAGTAAGGAGGTTATTCTTAAAGGGTGACAATGTTGATGACTTTTCTCTGGTAAGAAATCTTTTGTGTGTTGACTGGAACAGGAGCTGCCAAGTGTAGGTCATGAATGGTCTTTTGCAGTCTCCTTTTCTTATGTTCTTATAACTTATGTTAGGCCACAGAGTGAATGTAACTGAATGCCGTGTGTGTTTTCTGGAAGGGGAGGTTAGGAGGTTGAGTGGGGAATGTAAGAGGTTGAATGATTTGGTGTTTGAGGTGAGAAGAGATGCAAGTGTGCGATTGAAGGGTGAGATTAGTGCTAAGAGGGTGGAAGATAGGACTGGGAACAGTGTTGAAATTGTGAGTGATGATGAATGGTGGGTGAAAATGGATAGGATAGATAAGTTAGGAGAGATTAGGTGTTTGAAAAGGAAGGACATAGAACCTGTTAGGTTGTCTAACAGATTCAATGTCCTGAGAAAGGAAGAGTGTGAAAGTGATTTGCCTGGTGTGACTGTGGATGAAAGCAGGATGGGTGGTAGTGTGACTGGGCTAAGGACTTACCTGGAGGCAGTTGTACAGAAACCAGGCAATGAAATCAATTCAGGAATAGATTCAATGATATCAGTTAGTGGAGACAATAATCACCAGCAGGAAGAGATTACAATTGAAGAGGAGTATGAAAGAATAATTGAGCAATTAATTACAGGTCAGATGATTAACATTCCTTATAAGGAGATTAGGACTAAAAATAATGACCCAAAATGGATGACAGATAAAATTAAGCATTATATTGGCATTAAAAAGGGCATTTATAGGAAAATAAAAAATGGAGAGGATCACTTAAGGCAGGGATATAATGAACTAGCAAGAGATGTTAAAAAGTTAGTTTGAGTAGCAAGGAGAAATTATGAAATTAAATTGGCAAATAGGGCAAAGGAAGATCCTAAAAGTTTTTATCAATTATACAAAACTAAGGTTAGAGATAAAATAGGCCCACTTATAGATTCCAATGAAGAATTAGTGAGGGATAGGGACTCAATGGCTGGAATGCTAAATGACTTTTTTCTCTCAGTATTTACACAGGAGGATACTCTAAATATACCTGAGGTGTCAATGATCTTTCAGGGTAATGATGAAGAGAAATTAAAGGATATCTTGATCACAAAGGAGATAGTGACAAAGGAAATTGATAAAATCAAAAGTAGTAAAGCACCCGGTCCTGATGAGGTCTTTCCTAGAATTTTGAAAGAATGTAAGGATGTGTTAAGTGAGCCCCTAGCATGCATCTTTAGAAAATCATTGGAGAGTGGCATTGTGCCAGTGGCATGGAAGAAAGCAAATGTGATACCTATATTTAAGAAAGGGGATAAAACAAATATGTCTAATTACAGACCAGTAAGTTTGACATCAGTGGTAGGGAAAAGGATGGAATCTATTATAGCAAGGAATATTAGAGATCACTTGGATAAGCATAAGTTGATAAAAGAATCACATCATGGCTTTAGTAAGGGTAAATCCTGTCTGACTAATTTGCTTTCTTTTTATAGTAAGGTGTATGAAGCAGCAGATAATGATGAAAACTATGATATTTTATACTTGGACTTTAGTAAGGCTTTTGATCGAGTGCCACACTTACGGCTTCTGAGCAAAGTTAAAGCACACAGGATCGCTGGCAGTATATTTAGGTGGATTCAGTCATGGCTTGGTGACAGACTGCAAAGAGTTAGTATAGATGGAGTTAAATCTGAGTGGGGGTGTGTTAGCAGTGGAGTTCCGCAAGGATCTGTTTTGGGTCCCTTGCTATTCTTAATTTATATTAATGATCTTGACATAGGTATAAGTAGTGACCTGAGTAAATTTGCTGATGATACTAAGCTAGGTAGGGCCATTAGGACTGATTCTGATGCTGTTGTAATGCAGGAAGAATTAACCATTCTGTCCAATTGGGCCGAGAAATGGCAAATGAAGTTTAACATAGACAAATGTAGTGTACTTAGTATAGGTAGAAATAATCTATTGAATAGTTATAAATTAAATGGGAGAATTTTAGGGAGGACCGATTGTGAGAGGGACTTGGGTATTTTGGTAAGTTCAGACCTTCGTCCTAGAAAGCAATGCCTAAATGCTAAGAATAAAGCTAATAGGATATTGGGATTCATTAGGAGGAGTGTAAGCAATAAGAGTGCTGAAGTCATTCTAAAACTGTATCTGGCGCTAGTTAGGCCTCATCTAGACTATGCAGTACAATTTTGGTCACCATATTATAGGAAGGATATTGATTTGCTTGAGTCTGTGCAGAGAACGATGACAAAGATGATTGGTGGGCTAAGGAACTTACCTTATGGTGAAAGGCTCAGAAAACTAAATCTACATACATTGGAAAGGAGAAGAGTCAGAGGGGAATTGATTGAAGTCTTCAAATGGGTAAAAGGATATAATAAAGGGGATCTGGGTAAGGTGCTTATACTTAGTGAACATGACAGGACACGTAGCAATGGGTTTAAGCTTGATAAGTATAGGTTTAGGAAGGAGATTAACATAATTTCACGGATGACAAAAGCCACAACTGCCTTTCAAAGGTCATCCGTATCCATCAAATCCCACCCACATAATGCATCCATAGGATTTTGTCAGATCATGCATCTACAATATACAATTTAACAATCCATAGGAATGTCCAACCATGCATCTACCATATATAATTTAAAGCCTCCATAGGAGTCTGTCAAAAACAAAATCAAAGTCCCCCAAAATATACAATAAAAAGAAACTGCATCCACAGGAATAAGTCAAGAAACATATCCACATACCAAAAAGTAAGAAATTAACCCTCCATCCCCATATAATCATCCAATCTGCGCTTGAAAACATTCAAGTTTGGGCTGTCTACAGTCTCAGGTGGCAAACTATTCCAATAATCCACCACTCTGTTAGTGAAAAAATATTTTCTAACATCCAGTCTGCACCTCTATTTTTTAATCTTTAAGTGGTGGCCTCTAGTTCTATTACTACCTTCTAACTCAAATAACTTGCTGAAATCCAATTTATCCATCCCAGAAAAGATTTTAAATAGCTCAATCATATCTCCCCTCACACACCTTCTTTCAAATGAAAACATATTTAATACCCTCAGCCTATCTTCATATTCAAGGTGCTTCAGGGATGGTATTATTTTTGTTGCCCTCCTTTGTACTGACTCTAATAAGTTTATATCATGTCTAAAATGTGGTGACCATGCCTGTATGCAGTACTCTAAATGTGGCCTGACATAAGAGTTGTATAGTTTAAGGATGACCTCCTTACTCCTGTAGCTAACATTTCTTTTAATGTAACCTAGCACCCTATTTGGGTCATTCAACAAGGGACATTTAGTCACCATCACCGATTTTGATGAAAATTGGTATACAGGTTGATTTTGATGAGAGAAAAACATAAGAACATAAGAACATAAGAAAAGAAGGAGACTGCAAAAGACCATTCATGGCCTACACTTGGCAGCTCCTGTTCCATTCAACACAAAAGATTTCTTACCAGAGAAAAGTCATCAACATTGTCACCCTTAACAGGAGTTCGTCAGATCTAATCTACAATATACATAAAATGCATCCAGAGGATTATGTCCATTCATGCAACCGCAAAATATAATCTTCCCACTCCTTAGAAAAATATATACATATGTACATAAAAAAAAGTCAGTCCCATCTAGCAGCTTCATCCATATATTTATCTAATCTATTCTTAAAACTACCCAGAGAGGAGGCTTCTATCACATGCCTAGTGAGCCTATTCCATTCATCTACCGCACGATTTGTAAACCAATTCCTCCCAATCTCCTTCCTAAACCTATACTTATCAAGCTTAAACCCATTGCTACGTGTCCTGTCATGTTCACTAAGTATAAGAACCTTACCCAGATCCCCTTTATTATATCCTTTTACCCATTTGAAGACTTCAATCAATTCCCCTCTGACTCTTCTCCTTTCAGGGATGGTATTATTTTTGTTGCCCTCCTTTGTACTGACTCTAATAAGTTTATATCATGTCTAAAATGTGGTGACCATGCCTGTATGCAGTACTCTAAATGTGGCCTGACATAAGAGTTGTATAGTTTAAGGATGACCTCCTTACTCCTGTAGCTAACATTTCTTTTAATGTAACCTAGCACCCTATTTGGGTCATTCAACAAGGGACATTTAGTCACCATCACCGATTTTGATGAAAATTGGTATACAGGTTGATTTTGATGAGAGAAAAACATAAGAACATAAGAAAAGAAGGAGACTGCAAAAGACCATTCATGGCCTACACTTGGCAGCTCCTGTTCCATTCAACACACAAAAGATTTCTTACCAGAGAAAAGTCATCAACATTGTCACCCTTAACAGGAGTTCGTCAGATCTAATCTACAATATACATAAAATGCATCCAGAGGATTATGTCCATTCATGCAACCGCAAAATATAATCTTCCCACTCCTTAGAAAAATATATACATATGTACATAAAAAAAAGTCAGTCCCATCTAGCAGCTTCATCCATATATTTATCTAATCTATTCTTAAAACTACCCAGAGAGGAGGCTTCTATCACATGCCTAGTGAGCCTATTCCATTCATCTACCACACGATTTGTAAACCAATTCCTCCCAATCTCCTTCCTAAACCTATACTTATCAAGCTTAAACCCATTGCTACGTGTCCTGTCATGTTCACTAAGTATAAGAACCTTACCCAGATCCCCTTTATTATATCCTTTTACCCATTTGAAGACTTCAATCAATTCCCCTCTGACTCTTCTCCTTTCCAATGTATGTAGATTTAGTTTTCTGAGCCTTTCACCATAGGGTAAGTTCCTTAGCCCACCAATCATCTTTGTCATCCTTCTCTGCACAGACTCAAGCAAATCAATATCCTTCCTATAATATGGTGACCAAAATTGTACTGCATAGTCTAGATGAGGCCTAACTAGCGCCAGATACAGTTTTAGAATGACTTCAGCACTCTTATTGCTTACACTCCTCCTAATGAATCCCAATATCCTATTAGCTTTATTCTTAGCATTTAGACATTGCTTTCTAGGACGAAGGTCTGAACTTACCAAAATACCCAAGTCTCTATAAAATACCCAAGTCTCTCTGCAAAATACCCAAGTCTCTCTCCAAAATACCCAAGTCTCTCTCCAAAATACCCAAGTCTCTCTAAAATACCCAAGTCTCTCTAAATACCCAAGTCTCTCTAAATACCCAGCCCTCAATTTTGAATAGCTCAAAAGTTATAACCTGTCAAAGTTAAGAAAAATTGTCAAATTTCTTGATACCAGCATTGATAAAAAAATTATTTCTCCCTTATTATAGCACATAAAACAATGAATTATGTATCTTTTTTAAGCTTAAGGGTTGCTCTAAACATTTTTAACAACAAAATTAATTTTTGGTAAAAAAAAATTTGTTTGACCTTAAAGGTCAACTTTTGACCTTTAAAAAAAATATATTGGTATCAATAAATTTTTGTGTAATTTTTTTTTATAAATATATATGCCTTTAGACTACAATATAAGATAAATTTCATTCTGGGTTTTTCATTATATCAGGAGTTATGATCAATTTTGTAACCACTGGTATGGCCATTTTTTGCTATCTTCACAAATAAATTTTTTTTATATGCATCTTTGTCATATTAACAGAGTTACATCATATTCACAGAGTTAGTTATCAATTATTAGATGCCTAAGTATTATATTTGAATGCTTTTAATATATACTTGTGTATTAGAATCATTAATTCTATAGATATGTGTTAAATCCTACCTACAAGAAAAAATGAACTTTCAGTAATTTTTTATTTAAAATTATAAATATTTTTAAAGCTACCTACCTATGTATTTAATTTATAATTTGCTATGGTCAATGGTGGCAGAGCCACTACCAACAGTTGGCTGTCTGGCTTTGTTCTGGAAGGTTGTCTTGCAGGAAGCTCTTGATTCTCATTGTAAGATTGGGATATAATACTGATTTGGGTGTATAGTTTTTCTTGTATTTATTTAATACATCAATCACTGTGTAATAAATACATTAGTGATTAATACTTTTGGGGAAGATAACTGGCAGCAATCCTGAGCAAGAATTTTTTTTGGTGAGTGTTAACTTTTTCCTTAGTAAATTTCTGAGAGTATGGCTGTTTGTATAGATGGTGAGAGCATGCCGTTTGAAAGTAGTGTGTATGTGGTGTGTGATGCATGTGGAATTGAAAGGAGAGTGAATGTAACTGAATGCCGTGTGTGTTTTCTGGAAGGGGAGGTTAGGAGGTTGAGTGGGGAATGTAAGAGGTTGAATGATTTGGTGTTTGAGGTGAGAAGAGATGCAAGTGTGCGATTGAAGGGTGAGATTAGTGCTAAGAGGGTGGAAGATAGGGCTAGGACTTGGAACAGTGTGGAAGTTGTGAGTGATGATGAATGGTGGGTGAAAATGGATAGGATAGATAAGTTAGGACAGGTTAGGTGTGTGAATGAGAGGGACATAGAACCTGTTAGGTTGACTAACAGATTCAATGTCCTGAGAGAGGAAGAGTGTGAAAGTGATTTGCCTGGTGTGATTGTGGATGAAAGCAGGATGGGTGGTAGTGTGACTGAGAGCAGGAGGGAGGGTAATGTTAGGCCAAGACAGAATAGGAGAATGACTGAGGTGCTAGTGATGGGTGACTCTCAGATTAGGTATTTAGATAGGAAGTTGAGTCATAGCAAGTGGAAGGGAATGCGAGTTTGTCTGCCGGGTGCTGGTGTAAGTGATGTTTGTGAGAGGTATGATAGGCTGGTTTCTGGGTGTGAGAGGGATGCAGTTGTGATTACGCATGTGGGAGTGAATGATGTAAAGAAGGTGGGTACATGTGAGTTACGTGAGCAGTATAAAAGGTTAGTTGAAAGGATGAGTAAAAGCAGGGTAAAAGGTGTTGTTTCTGGTGTGCTTCCGAGATTGGATGTGGGGGTAGAATGGTTGTCGCGTGCAATTGGTTTGAATGAATTTGTGAGGAGTTAGGATTGGTGTTTGTAGATGTCTGGGGAGGGTTTTACGGGAATAGGAGGTTGTATGCGATGGATGGGCTCCATCTTAGTCGGGCAGGTGTTGAGGTTCTATGGGGGGAGCTGGATAGTGTGATTAGGTCCTTACGGGTGGGAAACTAGAAGCTGTTAGAGGTAAGGGAATAACAGGAATAGAGGGCAGGTGTAGGAAATGGAAGGGATGCAGAGATAGAGGAATAGCTAAGGGAGAGGGCATACTGATGCGTTATAGGGGGACTAATGCACAAGTGAATGAGCAGATAACTAGGAATAGAAAAGCACGATGCAATGAAGATGGGAATAATAAAAAAACCTTAAAAATATACTACACAAATGGTCGGAGTATAAGGAATAAGATAGATCTCTTAAGAGCATTAGCGAGTGAAGAGAATTTTGATATAATTGCGATAACAGAGTCATGGCTTGATTTGGCAGGAAATCACTTTAAACCTAAGGTTGAGATTGAGGGCTTTAACATGTTCCATACAGATAGGAATAGGAAGAGAGGAGGAGGGGTTATTATTTATATTAAAGATAATCTCCAGTGTTGTGTAAACAGTACAATTAAATTAGATGATAACACAGAGTCATTATGGCTAAATGTAAAGGAAGGTAAAAACAAGCTTGTCATAGGATTATTATACAGACCACCAAATCTTAGTAAGGAAGCTTCAAATCTTCTGTGGCAGGAGATTGAACGGGCATGTAGAAGTAAGCATGTGTGTATAATGGGCGATTTTAATTACAGAAATATAGACTGGGAAGCTCTTGTGGGTGATCAGGAGGCTGAGGAATTTTTGAATGTTGTCCAAGATAATTTTCTGAGGCAGATTATTAACGAACCCACTAGAGGTAATAATATACTGGATTTAGTTCTGACAAATAGGGAAGAAGTTATTAAGGATACTGAGATTGGAGGAAATTTGGGTAATAGTGACCATTGTGAAATTAGATTCAAGATGAAATGGAATGGTATTGATAGTAGCATGAACAATGTTAAAATTCCTGACTTCAGAAGAGCAAATTATAATGGGCTAAGGACTTACCTGGAGGCAGTTGTACAGAAACCAGGCAATGAAATCAATTCAGGAATAGATTCAATGATATCAGTTAGTGGAGACAATAATCACCAGGAGGAAGAGATTACAATTGAAGAGGAGTATGAAAGAATAATTGAGCAATTAATTACAGGTCAGATGATTAACATTCCTTATAAGGATATTAGGACTAAAAATAATGACCCAAAATGGATGACAGATAAAATTAAGCATTATATTGGCATTAAAAAGGGCATTTATAGGAAAATAAAAAATGGAGAGGATCACTTAAGGCAGAGATATAATGAACTAGCAAGAGATGTTAAAAAGTTAGTTAGAGTAGCAAGGAGAAATTATGAAATTAAAGTGGCAAATAGGGCAAAGGAAGATCCTAAAAGTTTTTATCAATTATACAAAACTAAGGTTAGAGATAAAATAGGCCCACTTATAGATTCCAATGGAGAATTAGTGAGTGAGGGACTCAATGGCTGGAATGCTAAATGACTTTTTTCTCTCAGTATTTACACAGGAGGATACTCTAAATATACCCGAGGTGTCAATGATCTTTCGGGGTAATGATGAAGAGAAATTAAAGGATATCTTGATCACAAAGGAGATAGTGACAAAGGAAATTGATAAAATCAAAAGTAGTAAAGCACCCGGTCCTGATGAGGTCTTTCCTAGAATTTTGAAAGAATGTAAGGATGTGTTAAGTGAGCCCCTAGCATGCATCTTTAGAAAATCATTGGAGAGTGGCATTGTGCCAGTGGCATGGAAGAAAGCCAATGTGATACCTATATTTAAGAAAGGGGATAAAACAAATATGTCTAATTACAGACCAGTAAGTTTGACATCAGTGGTAGGGAAAATAATGGAATCTATTATAGCAAGGAATATTTGGGATCACTTGGATAAGCATAAGTTGATAAAAGAATCACAGCATGGCTTTAGTAAGGGTAAATCCTGCCTGACTAATTTGCTGTCTTTTTATAGTAAGGTGTATGAAGCAGCAGATAAGGATGAAAACTATGATATTTTATACTTGGACTTTAGTAAGGCTTTTGATCGAGTGCCACACTTACGGCTTCTGAGCAAAGTTAAAGCACACAGGATCGCTGGCAGTATATTTAGGTGGATTCAGTCATGGCTTGGTGACAGACAGCAAAGAGTTAGTATAGATGGAGTTAAATCTGAGTGGGGGTGTGTTAGCAGTGGAGTTCCGCAAGGATCTGTTTTGGGTCCCTTGCTATTCTTAATTTATATTAATGATCTTGACATAGGTATAAGTAGTGACCTGAGTAAATTTGCTGATGATACTAAGCTAGGTAGGGCCATTAGGACTGATTCTGATGCTGTTGTAATGCAGGAGGAATTGACCATTCTGTCCAATTGGGCTGAGAAATGGCTAATGAAGTTTAACATAGACAAATGTAGTGTACTTAGTATAGGTAGAAATAATCCACTGAATAGTTATAAATTAAATGGGAGAAATTTAGGGAGGACCGATTGTGAGAGGGACTTGGGTATTTTGGTAAGTTCAGACCTTCGTCCTAGAAAGCAATGCCTAAATGCTAAGAATAAAGCTAATAGGATATTGGGATTCATTAGGAGGAGTGTAAGCAATAAGAGTGCTGAAGTCATTCTAAAACTGTATCTGGCGCTAGTTAGGCCTCATCTAGACTATGCAGTACAATTTTGGTCACCATATTATAGGAAGGATATTGATTTGCTTGAGTCTGTGCAGAGAACGATGACAAAGATGATTGGTGGGCTAAGGAACTTACCTTATGGTGAAAGGCTCAGAAAACTAAATCTACATACATTGGAAAGGAGAAGAGTCAGAGGGGAATTGATTGAAGTCTTCAAATGGGTAAAAGGATATAATAAAGGGGATCTGGGTAAGGTTCTTATACTTAGTGAACATGACAGGACACGTAGCAATGGGTTTAAGCTTGATAAGTATAGGTTTAGGAAGGAGATTGGGAGGAATTGGTTTACAAATCGTGTGGTAGATGAATGGAATAGGCTCACTAGACATGTGATAGAAGCCTCCTCTCTGGGTAGTTTTAAGAATAGATTAGATAAATATATGAAAAGCTGCTAGATGGGACTGACTTTTTTATGTACATATGTATATATTTTTCTAAGGAGTGGGGAGATTATATTTTGCGGTTGCATAAATCGACATAATCCTCTGGATGCATTTTATGTATATTGTAGATTAGATCTGACGAACTCCTGTAAAGGGTGACAATGTTGATGACTTTTCTCTGGTAAGAAATCTTTTGTGTGTTGACTGGAACAGGAGCTGCCAAGTGTAGGCCATGAATGGTCTTTTGCAGTCTCCTTCTTTTCTTATGTTCTTATGTTAAGATACCTGCATAACTGCTGGTATCCCCATTGCCTAAGGGGCCACTCCTGATAGCTCGGCAAAAAAGCCACAGGTCCCACCCAACCTCCCAAAATGAATTTATTCTTTTTATAATAATTTAGGAATCAATTTTTTTCTGCATTATTTCTGTTGATTTTAATTGTTCATTTTTAGATAGTTTGTAAGTTCTTCCTGTTGCTGTTACAGGCTCAACAATGCTCAATATGTCATCTAATGGCAATACTAATACATCTGGTTTTCTTGGATATTTAAATGAATTTGATGGTCCTTCTGGTTCTAGGAATGTTATTTTAACAGTCATTTTCTCAACATTGGTATCCAATACACACCCTAAGTACCATTTGTCATCATACTTAGCAGTGACAAATCCTTTTACATCCTCCAATAATATTGCCTCTGTATAGGATATTTTCACTTTCTTGAATTCTGATGCAGATGATATTGTTTTCACTCTTAGTTCATTTTCATTAACTGGCTCAAAACTGTGTAATTTTTGGGTACCAATTATTGCAGAGGCCTGGTCAAATCTTTCTTGCAAATAATTTTTTTCTTCAATGTATTCACTATTTGGGACATATGAAAATTTGATTCCCTTAATGTGTCTTTCAGCAAAATCAAAGAGCTGTTGAGGAGTCATTATCTGATCATTATATGCTCTTTGCAGGCTAGCTTTTGCTGCTAGTCTTTTTACTGTGCCCCCTACACCATCGCATGGTCCTTTTCCATGAGATGTAGCAAAGAAATGCCATTCTGCTTCCAATCCAAAATCTGATTTATGGTGACATAAATTAATAAAGTTTTTAAAATTTTTATATTGTGACGCAGCTCCATCAGAAAAATATATAATTTTTGTTATTGGGAATTTGAGTTCTTTTTTAAAAAATTCAATAAGTTTTTTTTTAAATAAATGGACTGCAACAGTGTCATGCTTCAAGCAGTTTGAAATCACAACAAAACTTATGTGTTGTGTTTCCCCAGCTTCTTTGTAGTAGGAAAGAAAGGGATGTAATGTAGCTTGGGAGTTATTCCAGTGGTACCCTTGTGCTGCATCCTGAAGAAGGAATGAGTAATTTTCAGCAAAATCGCATACTACTAAGATTTCACCATCTTTTAGTTCTTCTTTTTTAGTTGAACAAAATTGTGCCTGCTTTTTTGCTATGAAATCATGTTTTTTTAAATTGAGAAGACTTAAGGTAAAAGTGTCTATAAATTCTTCAGTTGTTCTTGAAACAAGCTCTAAAGTTGAGCGATCAGTTGAGAGCCACTGCTTGTAATTTACCTCATCAATCATATTGTCATCCAAAATTTTAGTAACATATAGTTTTAGTTCGTCTATTTTAGAAAAACATTCTGAGCATTCATCAAAATAGCACTCATAAGTTGGAGGGTCACATGTAATGAATGATAGACATGTTTTGTAATCATCTAAATGCAGGTCACTGTCTTTTGTCAACTGTGGTAGCCTTGTACCAATAATCATCAGTTTAACATTTTGATGATGTGTGCAAACACACACACTGTGAGTTCCTGCACCACCAGCTAATACACACTCGTTGGGTCTCAGCAAATTTTGAAAAGCCAATCTTAGTGTCTGGGTATTTTGTTTTAAATAAATGATAAATTTCTTTTAAATTTCCCAAAATTAAGTATTTTTGTTCATGAGTTTTCTGTCCATCTTTTCTAACACTCTTGAAATCTTTTTTCCCTGGCATAATTCTGCTTACTTCTTCATTTTTATAAAAGTCTTCTACTACTTTAATTGTTTCTGATGGAAATGTACCTTTTCTTTTGCTTGGCAATGACATTATTCCTTCTTCCATTGCTAGTTTTTTAGCTTGTCTGGCCATGTAATTAGTAACATTAAATTCAGATTTAATTTTGGATAAGCTCCAGCTTTTTGGCAAAACAGTTAAGATTTGCAGCTGCTCAGACCTTTTACTAGTAGTTTGAAATTTCTCCTTCAGTTGATTTATCATTTCTTCACCATCTTTACTTGATTTTGTTCTAGAAGACTCTGGGTCTTGATCCAAGGGTAATGGATATTTTGTTGCAGAGCCTACAGTTCTGAGTTTACTTGAAATGGATTTTTGAATTTTATTCATTTTATCTGAACTATATTTTTTTACTACATCCATTTTAAATTTCTTGACTGGTGACTCTCCAATAGCTATTAATGATTTATTTAATTCAGTTAATGCTTCTTGTGATTCTTCGTGTTCAGTAATTGGCTCAATTTCCATTCTTTCTTCTGAAAGGCTTGGATTCGTATTTTGAGATGAAGAACTATCATCATCAGCTATCTTTTTTCTGCAGTTATCACAGATTTTTTGGTCCTTAAAATTTTTTAATTTTGGATATTCTCTTATTAAGTCTTCTGAAATTAGTCTCAGATTTTTCTTTATTAATTTTTTGTGACCTTTGTAAGGATCGTTGCAATACTTAATATTTTAAAAATGCTTTCTCTTCTCATCCATAATAATTTGTTAAAATACAAATAATTGGTAATGCAAATTATTAATTACTTTTTAATCTAAATATTAAACTTTCTGAAAAAAAAGAAAATTTTTTAAATTAGCTTTCATAGTTTATAAAGTAACACCTAATAGGTAAAATTTATAACATAAAAATAGGTAAAAATTGGCATACCAATGGTTACAAAATTGATCATAACTCCTGATATAATGAAAAACCCAGAATGAAATTTATCTTATATTGTAGTCTAAAGGCATATATATTTATAAAAAAAAATTACACAAAAATTTATTGATACCAATATATTTTTTAAAGGTCAAAAAAACTTTTTTTATCAAAAATTAATTTTGCTGTTCAAAATGTTTAGAGCAACCCTTAAGCTTTAAAAAAATACATAATTCATTGTTTTATGTGCTATAATAAGGGAGAAATAATTTTTTTTCAAATGCTGGTATCAAGAAATTTGACAATTTTTCTCAACTTTGACAGGTTATAACTTTTGAGCTATTCAAAATTGAGGGCTGGGAAGTGTCTCATTATTTTTCTCTCATCGAATTCAACCTGTATACCAATTTTCATCAAAATCGGTGATGGTGACTTAAAATTTCCCCCAAAATTGGTTGATTTCATATGGAATGACCCATTTGCTCTATTTTTTGCCTCAATATACTGCTTTGAAAATTTCAGTGACCTATCTACTACTACTCCTAAGTCCTTCTCATCTTCAACTGAATTAAGCCAATACCCATCCATCTCATAGCTAAATTCCCTATTATCTCTCCCCATGTTAATAACTTTGCATTTATTAAGGTTAAAAGTCATCTGCCACTTCTGAGCCCAAGCTAACAACTTATTTAAGTCACCCTGCACTTTAAAGCTACCCTCAACTTCTTTGACTATAGCGTCCAATTTAGTGTCATCAGCAAAAATTGACACTTTGCTATTTATACCTTGCCCAAGATCATTTACATAGATTATAAATAATAAAGGGCCTAAAACTGATCCCTGAGGTACGCCACTAATAACATTCCTCCACTTTGACCTCACTCCATTCAGTACAACTCTCTGTTTCCTATTTTTCAGCCATTCAGTTATCCAATTTAAAACCTTCCCACATATCCCAAGCAGCTTTAATTTATGAACTAGTCTTCTATGTGGAACCTTATCAAAAGCTTTGCTGAAATCTAAGTAGATCACATCAACTTTCTCACCCCTATCTAACTCTTTAGTTACATAATCCATAAAATCCAGTAAATTAGTTAAACACGATCGACCTTTTCTAAAACCATGCTGAGCATCATTAATTAACCTGAAACTCTCTAGATGATCAGAAATTCCCTTCTTAACCATCTTCTCAAGAATTTTACATACTATAGAAGTTAAGCTTACCGGTCTAAAGTTATTTGGATCATCTTTGCTTCTCTTCTTAAAAATTGGCACTACATTTGCCAATTTCCAATCATTTGGTATTTCTCCATACTCTAGTGATCTAATAAATATCTTCTCAAGAGCTACTGCAATACTTTCTACACCTTCTTTGAGTATCCTAGAATGAATGTTGTCAGGGCCAGATGCCTTACTAGTATTTAACTCCATTATAAGCCCTTTAATTTCTTCTCTGTCTATATTAATAGAATTTATCACTACTTCCCTTGACCTAGAATTATCATCAATTAGTCTAACTGGTTTCTCTTCTGTGAATACTGAAGCAAAATGATCATTAAGGACCTCTAGTATTTCCTCATCAGATTCTTTCAAAACCCCTTCATATTTAATAGGCCCTATTTTATCACTGGTAGATTTATTATTGATTCTATAATAGCTAAAGAATTTTTTAGGATCTTTATTATTATTTTTAGCTAAATTAATTTCTGCTGTACTTTTGGTCTTCTTAATAATCTTATTTAGTTCATTTCTGGTTGACCTATAATGGTTTAAATTATCTAAACTATTCTCACTTTGGAATCTCTGGTATGCCTTTTTTTTCTCTGAAACTTTATTAGCTATTTCTTGATTCCACCATAATGGTTTCCTACATTTCTTCCCAATAGACTTCATCATAGTCTTAAAAATATACCACATCTCATAAGTATTCTTTCCATGGAATTCTATATCCCACCTAATCTGATTTAGCATGCTGCGTAATTTATCGTAATCTCCCCTATAAAAATTTGGAATTTTTGTGGAGTTTGTTGTTTTTCTACCCTTAACTATTTGCAAATTAAACAACCATCTGATGATCACTTTCCCAATGATTTCCCTACACTCAATCCTTGAACTAAGTGATCATCATTTGAAAGAATTAGATCTAATATATTGGCACCCCTTGTTGGCTTATTGACAAATTGGGTCCAAAAGTTATCTTTAAAACACTCCATAAACTTACAACTTGCTCTATCTCTTCCTATCATATTTTCCCAGTCTACAGAAGTTAAATTAAAGTCACCCAGAATAACTGTATCTTCTTTGCATCCTTTACTTATTTCCATAATCATTAACTCATCGATGCAATCAGTCTGTCCTGGTGATCTTTTTAAAAAGCTCCCATTTGTATTTTCCTATTTTTACCAACCTTAATATCTATCCATAATGATTCACCTTCTTGCTTTATAGAGTTATTTAGATTTGAAGAAATGCTATTTCTGATATAAATAATCAACCCACCACCAGTCCTATCTCTCCTTTGACTAATGTACATAGTATAACCTTCTAGTTCAAATTCACTGACATTATCATTAAATATATTTTCATTAACCCATGATTCAACTATTACATATTATATCTAAATCTTCATGAATGATATAACTAAATAATTCATCCCTCTTATTTCTAAGACTACGAGCATTTTTGTAAAGACAACTCAGCCTACCTATTCCTGAAGCACCTGAGGGCCTATCTCCTCTGCATCTCCTTTCTCTCCTTCCCTGACCACTATCACTACTCAAGTAATTTAACCCTAAAGCACTTCCATTAGCCTGCCTACCTTCTACAAATCTGTGTTTGCTTCCTTTCCCTGCCTTACTTTGAGCCATTAAATTTCCCTGACCACTATAAAAACCTAGTTTCCCGCCTCTAAAGACCTAATAACACTATCTAATTCCCGCCACAAAACCTCAACCCCATCTCGGCTCAGATGGAGTCCATCCATCGCATACAAACCCTTATTCCCATAAAACCCACTCCAAACATCTACAAACACCAATCCTGACTCCTCGCACAAACCTTTCACATATTCATTCAACCCCATTGCACGAGACAACCATTCCATCCCCACATCCATTCTCGGAAGCACACCTGAAACAACACCTTTTACTCTACTTTCACACATCCTTTCGATCATCAGCCTTTTATACCGCTGTCGTAACTCACAAGTACCCACCTTCTTTACATCGTTTACTCCGACATGTTTAATCACAACTGCTTCCCTCTCACACCCAGACACCAACCTATCATACCTCTCACACACATCATTTACACCAGCACCTGGCAGACAAACTCTCACTCCCTTCCATTTACTTTCACTCAACTTCCTATCTAAATACCTAATCTGAGAGTCACCCATCACAATCACCTCAGTCATTCTCCTATTCTCTCTAGGCCTAGTATTACCCTCCCTCCTGCTCTCACTCACTCGACCTCCTATTCTACTTTCAGGCACTGCCACACCAGACAAATCTCTTTCAAATTCTTCCTCTCTCAGGGCATCAAATCTGTTAGTTAGCCTAACAGGTTCCATGTCCCTCTCATTCACACACCTAACCTGTCCTAACTTATCTATTCTGTTCACTTTCACCCACCACTCATCATCACTTACTTCACTTACTGCTTTCTCTCCAGTTCCTGTTCTAGGCCTAACTTCCTCCCTCCTGGTCCCAATCTGACTCTTCAAACGTACACTTGCATCTCTTCTCACTTCAGACACTAAATCGTTCAGTCTCAAGCATTCCGCATGTAATCGACTCACCTCTTCAGTCAAAGCACATACACGGCACTCAGACACATTCACTCTCCTCTCTACACCACAGACATCGCACACTACATATGCACTACTTTCAAAAGGCATACTCTCTACATCCAAACAGTCAGCCATACTTAAACAAGAACAATAATAGAAACAAAAACTTACAAAACAACAAGAATTTGACCCGAATTTGTGCGCGCAAGTTTAAAACCTGCTAATCAAGATGGCCACCAAAGTAAACAAAAGTCACTTTCTCACCAAAACAAAATAACCACAATTTAACTTTGTTATATTAACCAAATATATGATCTAATAACTTAATATTTATGTTTACTATGTCACACACCCAAGTACAGCAAAAAATCAAAATATTCTGAGAGCTCTACAAAACATGTGCTACCTGTTCGAAGGTCAGTTGAGGAATTGGTTTACAAATCGTGTGGTAGATGAATGGAATAGGCTCACTAGACATGTGATAGAAGCCTCCTCTCTGGGTAGTTTTAAGAATAGATTAGATAAATATATGGATGAAGCTGCTAGATGGGACTGACTTTTTTTATGTACATATGTATATATTTTTCTAAGGAGTGGGGAGATTATATTTTGCGGTTGCATGAATGGACATAATCCTCTGGATGCATTTTATGTATATTGTAGATTAGATCTGACGAACTCCTGTTAAGGGTGACAATGTTGATGACTTTTCTCTGGTAAGAAATCTTTTGTGTGTTGACTGGAACAGGAGCTGCCAAGTGTAGGCCATGAATGGTCTTTTGCAGTATCATTCTTTTCTTATGTTCTTAAATTCCAAAAAACTCAATAAATTTGTTAAACACGACTTTTCCTTTCTGAATCCATGTTGGGATTTATTTCGCAGATTAAATTAAGTAGCATGATTCTCAATTTGGCCCTTAATCCATTTTTTTAAATATTTTACAAATCAAACTTGTTAAACTTACAGGACAATAATTACATACATCTTCCTTACTACCATTCTTAAATATTGGGACAACATTAGCTAATTTCCAATCCAGAGGAATTTTGTTGTACATAAGAGATCTATTATAAATCATACTCAATGGCAGGGATATTAAATCACTTATCTCATGTAACAATCTTGATGGAATTTCATCAGGACCAGCGGCTTTATTTATTTTAACCTGCTTAATAATTCTCCTAACTTCTTCAGGAGTAATATTTATACTTTCATTCATTATATGGTTTGGGACACAATTTATACTGGGATCGATAGCTTCTTCTTGAACAAAAACTGAACTAAAATATGAATTTAACTCTTCCACAATCTCTTCATCATTTTCTATGGATACTCCATTCAACTTGAGAGGCCCTACTCGACCTTGGGGTCCTTGTTACATGTTCTTGCCAGATTAATCTCAGCCTGTCGTTTCTTACTTCTAATTAGTTTTTTAAGATTGCTTCTCATATTTTTATAGTGATTAACGTTTTCCTCATTACATAATACTTTGCATTTGTGATGGGCATTTTTCTTTTTTTTAATCATACTACTGACTTACATAAGAAAAGGAAGGAGCACTAAAAGCCACTGGGGCCTGTCAAGGTGGACCTTAAGTTTATATACATATCTCAGCTAACACTATTTTGTCCAAAGCCTGATGTCAAATATTTACAAATTTACAAACCCAACTATATACACAATTTATAGACTATAGAGTCCAAGTCAGTGCTGAGCAATATTTATAAGTGTAATCACAACTGCTTCCCTCTCACACCCAGACACCAGCCTATCATACCTCTCACACATATCATTTACACCAGCACCCGGCAGAAAACTCTCACTCTCTTCCATTTACTTTCACTCAACTTCCTATCTAAATACCTAATCTGAGAGTCACCCATCACAATCACCTCAGTCATTCTCCTATTCTCTCTAGGCCTAGCATTACCCTCCCTCCTGCTCTCACTCACACGACTACCTATTCTACTTTCAGGCACAGTCACACCAGACAAATCTTTCAAATTCTTCCTCTCTCAGGACATAAAATCTGCTAGTTAGCCTAACAGGCTCCATGTCCCTCTCATTCACACACCTAACCTGTCCTAACTTATCTATTCCGTCTACTTTCACCCACCACTCATCACTTACTGCTTTCTCTCCAGTCCCTGTTCTAGGCCTAACTTCCTCCCTCCTGGCCCCAATCTGACTCTTCGAATGTACACTGGCATTTCTTCTCACTTCAGACACTAAATCATTCAATCTTAAGCATTCTGCACGTAATCATCTCACCTCCTCAGTCAAAGCACATACGCGGCACTCAGACACATTCACTCTCCTCTCTACACCACAGACAATCGCACACTACATACACACTACTTTCAAAAGGCATACTCTACATCCAAACAGTCAGCCATACTTAAACAAGAACAATAATAGAAACAAAAACTTACAAACAACAAGAATTTGAACCGAATTTGTGCGCGCAAGTTTAAAACCTGCTAATCAAAGTGGTTTCATACCCTTCAAATTTCTAATAGCTTTTAAAGGAATATAATCTTTTTGAATAGATTTGATGATTGTTGTGAAAATAGTCCACATTTCTATTATGACCTTATCTTTAAAAAGGGTAATCCAATTAATGCCTTTTAACTTTTTTCCAATTAAATTATAATTAGCTTTATTATAGTTAACATTTTGACTTCATTTTCTACTAATTGTTCTTCAAAAATTAAAGAGAATCGAATGATACTGTGATCACTCTCTCCCAAGGATTCACCAACATTTACAGACAAAGCGTATCTAGAAAAAGCCAAATCTAATATGTTGTTTTCACAAGTTGGTGCATAAACATTCTGACAAAGAAAATTATCTAGAAAGCAATCTAGAAATAAGGAACTAATTTTATCCTTTTGCCTTTCGCATCAATAGTCTTAACCCAGATTAACTCAACCTTATTGCTTTTTTTAATGTCAGTCTGGAGACTACTATAGAGTGAATTTTTTACATATACCAATAAACCCACCCATTTTATTCTCTCTTTCATATGATTATAAATTGTAACCATCTAGGGAATATTCTGAGATATCATCATTAGAAATACATTTACTTATCCATGTCTCAGTAATACAAACTATGTCTAAACATTCCTCCAAAATATAACTATGAAGTTCATCTTTCTTATTTCTAAGACTTCTGGCATTGGTATAGAAAAATTTCACTTGAAGTTGACTCTTTCTGTTTTGAACCTTATTTTTAATAGATTTAATTTGATTTCCTGCATAACATTTACCATTTACAACAATATTTCGAGTGACAGACTTGTCAATTTCATATTTATCTAAACCTAATAAATTTTTACCTAATATTTTTGTTTCAATTTTAAGACTATTTGCTAGAATCTTTTTACCATGTGTATTTAAGTGCACACCATCAGAATTAAAGAGCAGCTTATATCATAAAAGGTATCCCATAAATCTATGAAATTAACATTAATCTTACTACATTCCTCTTTAAGGCAAGTATTTATTCCAATACCCTTAGAGTACCAATATGTACCTTTATTTATTCTTGGAATAATTCCATTCAATGAAACAGAAATATTTTGACCCAATCTTTTTATTCTTAAATAATTTAGAAGCGACTCATATCTACTCATTAATTCCTCAGATGGACAGTGATCAATATCATTTCCCCCAACATGAACATTGATCTGATCATCATCCTATATTTCAATCTCCCTTATATTACTTTTGATTTGGTCTACAGTTGCACCCGGGTAGCAATAGACCATATTTTTACTTGGTAGGTGATTTGATAAGTCCCTCACTTGAGAATCACCTATAATGTTTGAGGTACAAGGCTTAGGCTTATTGGCTTTTGTTTTATTATTAGTCATTTTATCATTAATGATGAACAAATTAGTAATGAATTGATCGGTATCATCAAGCTGACCTGTTCCTATACTTTCAGCATTTTTGTCTAGCTCTGAGCTAGGCTTGTCAGTTTTAATTTCATTATTAGTCTTAATTTTATCTTCTAACTCAACATCCAAAGGGTTAAACTTATTTGTTATATTTATTAAATTTTTCTGATTTATTGTATTATGCCTATAAGATTTATCCAATTACTCTCTGCCCAAGGCCTATATTCTATAACTTCTATTGAATGGACAGAATCAGACTAGGAATGGCCAGGCTCAATTCTAGTCTCCAGTTTCTTTTCCAGGTTCTCAATTTCATCCATATTTTTACTTGGTAGGTGATTTGATAAGTCCCTCACTTGAGAATCACCTATAATGTTTGAGGTACAAGGCTTAGGCTTATTGGCTTTTGTTTTATTATTAGTCATTTTATCATTTATGATGAACAAATTAGTAATGAATTGATCGGTATCATCAAGCTGACCTGTTCCTATACTTTCAGCATTTTTGTCTAGCTCTGAGCTAGGCTTGTCAGTTTTAATTTCATTATTAGTCTTAATTTTATCTTCTAACTCAACATCCAAAGGGTTAAACTTATTTGTTATATTTATTAAATTTTTCTGATTTATTGTTTTATGCCTATAAGATTTATCCAATTACTCTCTGCCCAAGGCCTATATTCTATAACTTCTATTGAATGGACAGAATCAGACTAGGAATGGCCAGGCTCAATTCTAGTCTCCAGTTTCTTTTCCAGGTTCTCAATTTCATCCATATTTTTACTTGGTAGGTGATTTGATAAGTCCCTCACTTGAGAATCACCTATAATGTTTGAGGTACAAGGCTTAGGCTTATTGGCTTTTGTTTTATTATTAGTCATTTTATCATTTATGATGAACAAATTAGTAATGAATTGATCGGTATCATCAAGCTGACCTGTTCCTATACTTTCAGCATTTTTGTCTAGCTCTGAGCTAGGCTTGTCAGTTTTAATTTCATTATTAGTCTTAATTTTATCTTCTAACTCAACATCCAAAGGGTTAAACTTATTTGTTATATTTATTAAATTTTTCTGATTTATTGTTTTATGCCTATAAGATTTATCCAATTACTCTCTGCCCAAGGCCTATATTCTATAACTTCTATTGAATGGACAGAATCAGACTAGGAATGGCCAGGCTCAATTCTAGTCTCCAGTTTCTTTTCCAGGTTCTCAATTTCATCACACAAAGTTTCAAATTTGTTCTTTACCATTACATCATTTCTATTTATAAACTGCATTAATTCACTAGTGTTAGGACAACATTCATTTTGTTTTGTTTTCCATTTACTTTGTGGGCTTTTCAAATCGATCTCTACAAGCTTCATCCCTACATATAATTTGTTATTTTCTACCTGCAAAGTTTCTACTACTTTACTGAGCTTAGAATTTTCTTCTTCTATATTTCCTATCCTTTGTTCAAACTTTAGTGAGGAGAGAATCATCTTTTGCAATGTTTCACATTGTTGTGTTAGCCTCTCGACTTCCTTACTTAGTTCACATATTTTGCACGCTTCAACTGTTATTCTCCTTTCATAACCACAATCAGTACAACCAATATATACATTATCTACAGAGAGAATATTGTCACTTACAACAGTCTTTACGTCTTCCATCCTTAAGTACCAAGAAAGTAAGGTAAGGTAAAGAAAAAGGCAAAGAAAGTCTTAGATTACTAAGGTGGTTATAAAGAGATAACCAGGTTAGTCAAAACTCACTAATGCGTCTAACAATTTATCACACACAATAATTAAGATTGGAAAAGCGTGGAGTGTTACAACCACTCAAAAGAAAGTTGAATGCGGGAATGAAATGTTATTTTTATTTTCTATAACAAAATCTTCATAAGATTGTAGCGGGCCGAAAATCTAAACTAACCCCCAATCGATCCAACCCGCTTCCTACACTATCCGGATGTGAGAAATCGAAGGAGAATGAAACGGATTGTATATACAGTCCCTTTACTTACAAAAAAAATTTACAAAATATCTACAATAGAGAGGGGGCGATTATATTGGAGATCTTACTTTTTGGCCAAAAATACAAAAAGAAAATCCTATATATATGAATACTATTTAATCTATCCTAATAAACATAAAAAATCAAACAACCAAAAAAAATCCTGACTACAACAGTCAATATATACACAACAATCAAGGCCTCACTTTATACAAAGAGGATGGGAAGATGTCCAGCCACCTGCCACTCGAGCGAGCAAAATGCCTAGGACTTACAAGTGTGGCGCCTCTGCGCTTGATGGAAGATAATGACTTTAAAAAAAAAGCTTACGTGGCTATTATAAGCCCTCCTTCATTAAGCTATACTAATGGCCTTTATTTATTAATGATAATATAGCTTTCCAGGATATAACGCTTTGTTTGTAATATAAGGATATACGAAACTAAGTCCTATCTTTCCAGAATATGAGGCCTGGAAAGAAAGAAAAAAACATGGTAATCATTTTTATACATAAAATAAACAAAAAAAAACAAACCCATTCCCATTCACACACATTCTTACAGAGGGAGGGAGAGGGTACTGAGAAAAGGGGTGGGAGAATGGCCCTTTTACACACACTCACATTCGCCCCACCACACCCCTCCTTCCTTAAGCCATTCGACCAGCCACTCACTAAACCCTTTCAATCACTCTTCACGGTACCACTTGTGCTCAATCGCACCCTTCTGCACCCATTCACACTCATCTACTGGTCCCTGGCTACGCGTAGCAATTAGTCGGGGTTGTTCGTCAGTCGTCCTGTCAGTCTCATCGTCACTATTTATCATCTCATCAACCATACTCTTAGCCCTCATTACCAGTTCTCCCATCTCACGACAGAATTCTTTCATACTCTTCCGTTCAGAACCCTCACTCTTCATACCCCCATTCATCAGCTCCTCACTCACAGCTCTCATCCAACTCAAGGTACATTCTTGCGAAACAGACAGGTCATTCACATCCCCTGTATTCTCAACAGGCATACCAGAAACCCCTTCGACTGGTTCCCACCAGAAACCTGAAAAATCAGCCACTTCATCATTCACTACATCAAACTCACCCCTACTATTACCATTCATAAAACCCGAAAAATCAGCCACACTAGGTTCATTCTGCCCAAACACACTATCATTCATACTGTTCCCAAAACCAGAAAAATCAGGCACAGGCAGCTCACTCACTCGTCTACTTATACCAGCCAAATCACTCACCTGTTTACGCAAAAACTCAATCTCCCTTTCAAGATCCCCCATACCAGAAACACTCTGCTCAGACTTACTTTCATTCGTACTTGCATTCTTCCTTTCACCCTTCTTTGTACGCTTTCTACTCCTCGAGACTAAGACTAGCTCTTTCCCAGACAGATCCATACTATCACATTCAATCTCATCATCATGCACTTTACCTCTCTCTCTACACAGTCCATACACTGGATGGCTCACCAGGTAGTCAGGAGGTTCTCTCCATCTCCTTAACTGACTCTGATGAGCCCGCACTCTCTCAGTCATGCCATCATTCAAACTCTCCAAAACATACGTCACTCCATTTTCCCAAACCCTCACAACTCTATAAGGTCCATCAAACTTCTCACTCATCTTTGATACATTCAACCTACCCTTCACTTCTTTCACCTTCAATACTTTTGTACCTAATTCAAATGAACGGAACCTTTCATGCGCCTCACGCCATACACTCTGCTCACTTTCACTCAAACGAAACCTATCTTTCACTCGCCTTTCAAAATTCATCACAAACTGACATGGGGACATTCCAGTTGCACTATGCACAGTTGAATTATACGCCCACAACACTCTCCCCAGACACACATCCCAGTCATTCACTGTCGTACTCATCATTCTCAACATCTCACACAAGGTTCTTATAGTCCGTTCAGCCAATCCATTTGAAGACGGTACATACGGAGTTGTTCTCACATGCTCCACACCATTCTCTCTCAACATTTGCTCAAACACTTCCCCTACAAATTCAGGCCCATTATCACTCAGACATCTTCTAGGCTTCCATACACACATAGGAAAAAACAACTGCTCAACCACACGCGCAACAGTCACACTCCTTTTATCTCTCACAGGCGCTGCATACACAAACTTACTTTTATGGTCAACCATCACAACCATACCAACATTCCCAGCACTCGTATGCGGCAAAGACACACAATCAATCACTACCAATTCAAACGGTTCTTTCGCATCAACTTTCAACATCGGTGGTTTCACTTGCACACCTTGCACCTTTCGCTTCTGACACCTTTCACACGTAGTTGCAACATCATTCACAACAGTTCTCAGAAACGGGTGGAACACATGCTCCTTCATACACTCCCACAGCTTAAACCTACCCATATGCCCATAATTATCATGCACAACCTTCACCAGACCAATCATACCAACTAAGGACATCACAGGTACATACATATCATCACCACCCTTCACATGCCTCACAAAATATACAACATCCATACAAACAACAAAATCCTTAGCATACCTTTTAAAATCACTTAAACACTCTGGCCATTCATTCAAATCAACACGCATCATTACACACCTCTTCAACTCACTAACAAAAGGACACATCTCTTGCATCTCTAGAATATCATCATCACTTAAAATCTCATTCTCATCATCCATGACCAACTCAATCATACCGCAAAACTTGACAACATTCTTTGCACACTCATTCAACCTCATCACCTCACATTCACCTTTCATAAGACGATCCTTATCAGCATCCAAAGACAAATCATTCAATCTCATAAAGTCTACACCAAGCAAGAAACAACAAGGCATTTGCTCACCTTTCAGAATCACAAAGTCATGCTTCACATTCACACCATTACCCAAACTCACTTTCAGACTAACCTGTTCCCATGCCACTATCGTGCCATTCCCTAATCCACTTATCCGTAACTTCACAGGTTTATGCTCGCAACATCTAAACTCTTCATACTTACTCAGAATATTCTCATTCACTAAAGACACTTGCGCTCCAGTATCAATCAAACCACAGAACAACCTTTCACTAACTTTCACTCTCGCTTCCATCATATCAGGTCCACCATGTTCGCAATACACAGAAGGAACAAGCACACCAACATCAGCACTGATATCTACACTGTCATCAACTCCCATATCATCACTCAACACACACTCATCTTCATCCAGACAATCATTCTTCTCTCTTATATATGAACACTTTTCAATTACCCAATTGTAGTGCACACCGCTCAAACATTGCAGATGTACCACATTAGGATTCAAACCCTTCATCTTCTCATCCTTGTACACAATTGGCCTCTCACCACCAAAGTGCACATAAACAATCACTCCATACAAACGACTCACTACAATCAACACTTCCTGAAATGGCGGGACCCCTTGCATACACATCGCTCTCAATTCTTTCATGAAGTTCCGCACCTTTGCCATACCAATGCTTTCAGGCTTACTACACACTTCATTCATTACCTCCTTCCTTAAATCATCTACACTATCGGGCACTCTCACATCTACTCCATCACTCTTCAAATCTTGCAAACCATTCCATACACTCTCAAACAAGGAATCACCACCACCCTTACTCTCTTTTCCATTCATAATTCCTTTCGGCAAATACTCAGGATCACTCACTCCACACACATTTTCATCATTCGTACCAGGATACCTTGACATCAAATCAGCCACTCCATTCCGTTCACCAGGCACATACTCAATCACATAGTCAAAGTCACTCAAATCTTCCAAAGTCCTTGCAATCCTACTATCAGCCCACTTCATACGCTGCAAATACACAAGAGGTTGATGATCGGTTTTTATCACAAACCTCACACCATACAAAAATGGACGCAACACTTTCAAACAATATCTTATCGCAGCCAGCTCTCGTTCCACAGTCGAATACTTTCGTTCTGCAACATTCATAGCCTTGGATACATACCCAATTATTCGCCTGACATTCTCTCCATTCAAACGCTGCTCTTGCATCAGAAAACCTCCCATACAATACCCACTCGCATCTGTATACAATTCAAGCATTTTAGCATTTACACTATAATCTGGGTAAGCTAATTCAACATCTTCAGCCGCTGCCTCCTTCAGTCTCTCATACGCCTCATTCATCTTATCATTCCACTTGACAACCGTACTACCTTTCTTGCCCATCCACTCAGTCAGAGGCTTACTCACACCAGAACAATCACGTATAAACTTTCGCTGAAACTCAATCAAACCCAAAAATGACTTCAGTTGCTTCACAGTCACCGGTTTAGGAAACATTCGCACCTTCTCAACATACTTCGATGATTTACGCAATCCATTCTCACTCACCATATGCCCAAGGAATTCCACTTCTTTCGCAAACCATTCACACTTCGCCACTTTCACCTTCACACCAACACTCTCCAACGTTCTCAACACATCATTCACCAATCTCATATGCTCCTCAAAAGTCTCAGTCATAATCAAAATATCATCTATAAACGCAATCACATTCTTACTCGCAAACTTACTCAACACAACATTCATTGCCCGATGGAAGGCTCCGGGAGCATTAGCCAACCCAAAGCTGAGGTTCCGGAACTGGTAATGCCTCTTTGAGGAAGAGAAGGCAGTTACTGGCCGGCTCTCCTCAGCAATGGGCATCTGGTAATACCCCCGTACCAGATCCAGCTTCGTAAACCACTCCATCCCATGCATACTATATACACACTCAGATACCACACACATCAGAAACCTTTCTTTCACAGTCCTTTCATTCACCTTTCGATAATCCACACACAGACGCAATCTTCCATCCGGCTTACGTACAGGTACAATTGGACTATTTTCCATGCACTCTCACTCTCCTCAATCACCCCCAATTGCTCCAATTCCAAACACTGCTCCTCAATCTCTTCAGCAACCGGACATGGGAAATGCCTCGGCCGCTGATAGATTGGGGAGTCCTCCTTCAGGACAATCTTGAATTCCGGGAGCTTTGCAACCCCGAAATCCAGATCACCCTTACTGAGGGCTCCCTTTCGCTCAAATATCATTCGATACACATCCTCCCTTTCATACTCAGTCAAACATCCATCCAATTTCACCATGTCCTTCACCTCATTATACATCCATTCACATGTCTTTTCATTCGCAACATTCACCCTGATATCCGTACTATCATCCATACCTACCTCATTGACAGTGGAGAGGTGGCCCAGTACATCTCCAACTTGGATTCCCCTCACCTGCCCTTTCACACTGGGGTCTGCCTGCACACATACAAAAGGATCATTCATTCTCATCAAGCCATCAAACACACAAGCAACACGCCTTACCTTATAACACGCATCCTTTCCATCCAATATCACAGTGTTCTCACTCACATTCAAACTAACATCCTTACTCCAACTCACTCTAACAGACACCCTTTCACCCTTCACAAGCCTTACACTCTCCATAGCAGTCACCTCAATACCAGTAAACACACTCCTCAAAACGCTACCATCTTTCCCTACATACAACTTATACACCCCATTTTTACCAATCTTTCTCTCAATCTGATCACTCGCAGGATGCACAACCATACGATTCATTTTCATAAAATCATAGCCCAAAATCACACCATACTCACTACTCACCTTATCAATCACAGAAAATTCACATTCATTCATCATCATACCATGCATTCGAACAGGTGACCTTATCATTCCAATCACAGGCACTCTCCTATTACCAATACCTACTAAACTACCCTTGCACTCAGACAGGAGGGCTTTCTCGCTAAACTTGTCATACACATCTTTATACACCAAGCTCGCCTTGCATCCAGAATCTATTAAAGCCAAACACTCAATTCCATTCAACTCCACCTTCACACTCAGACACTCATACTTCCTACCAGACAGCACTTTCACACTAGACAGACTTACCAACACATTACTCACACTCATGCACCCAGAGGATACTTCAGCAGGTACCCTCTTACCATTCAGTTTCCCGCTTCAGACTTTCCATTCACACCTTGCGCTCTCAGTCTAATCCAACACTTTTCACTTGAATGTCCTTCCATCGCACAATAGCTACATACATTCCTCTGGTCACGACACATCCTTGCATAATGACCAGCCTTTCCACAATTACCACATGCATATTTCATACTTTCCCCAGCAGTTGCTTCACCATTCAACCTCGGACAATCTTTCTTCAAATGGCCTATTTCTTTACACTCGAAGCACTCTTTCACACTTTCCTGGCAATCCTTTATCATATGCCCTTTCTTACCACACCCAAAACACGCACCAGATGTCCACCTACATTCTGCCAACATATGACCTTTCCTTCCACACCGACAACATTCCACAATCTTTCTCACACCATTCGGTCTCTCATTTGCTGGGACATACCTCGGTTTCTCTCTCATATATCCGTTCCCACGCTTGAAATTCATCTGCCCCCTTCCATTCGACCACCCTCCATTTGCCCATCCATTCTGCCGGCCCAGGAAGTTTGACATCACTCCAGCTGGTGCAGCCTTCAGGGCATCCCTGTAGCTGACAAACTGCCGGGGTGGATGAAAGCTCCTGGGCTTCTTACCCCCAACATTCACACTGTACCATCCATCCTCTTCTAGATCGCTTTCATCATCAAATCGTCCATCTTCTAACAGTTCCAACACATCCTCCCACATCAACCGTTCACCTGTCAGTCTCACTCTCTCCTTTCTCTTTCCACCCAGCCATTCACTCACCTTTCGTGGGATCGTGTCCAAAAACTTCCTCATGAGTGGCTTACATTCATTTACATCATCATCACCATACCTCATTCTTGCCATACTCTCAAGCCTATGTGCATACATATTCACACTTTCACTCTTCCCCATTCGAGCCTTCTCAAATTCATTTACCCTTTTATACTTCACACTCTCTTTCATTCGTTTCACCTGTCCAATCATCCGCTTCTTCACCACATCGTACCTTGGTTCCCCCACACTTGTAATCACGCGGAAAAACTCCAATACTTTTCCCTCCAAACATTCCCCCAAAACATTCATCCAGTATCCCTTATTCTCCGGGTACTTGAGCTTACAATATCGCTCAAATTCCCCGAAGAATTCTTCCACACTTTTCCCACCATGTAACCTAAATCTATCTATCTTTGGCACTTCCCTTATCAAAATACCCTTTCCCACATTCACTTCACTCTCACTTGAGCTGCCTTCACTCTCACTCATATCAATCATACCATCACTCTCTCCTTCATCCGAGTACAATGAGTCCACACTCTTGCCTCTTACCTTCCTATCCTTCCCCTTTGCACCACTCTTCCTTCTTCTCTTGCATTCAACTCTCTTCCATTCTCCGTCCTTCCTATCACTCATAATCACCCTATCCTCTCTAGACTCGCACACACTCCCATTGATCCCATTAGTCTTATTCCCTTCAGTCGGAGCAGGGGTCAAGGTCGAGGGTCCTAGGGCCGGTCCTGACCCCTTCATCATGTCATACAGGTCCTGCATCCGTCGGTCCGTCTGATCCTGTCGGTCTCCCATTTCCTTCTTCATCCTATCAGTCTTTTCATTCATCCCTTTTATTTTATTCTCCATTCCCCGTAACATTTCACACTCCTCTTCTTTCTTTCTCAACTCCAGTCTCAATCGCACTACTTCTTCATTCAACGTTTCTGCTACAGCCATTGTTCCCAAGTTAGTAAAAAAGATAGGAGAAGGGAAAAATCACTCAAACTACTTGTCACACTAATTGGGTATGGACTGCAATCCAATCCAGTCACGCTCCCAGTTTCGAAGTCTCACGTCCCTATTCGGGCGCCAAATGTAGCGGGCCGAAAATCTAAACTAACCCCCAATCGATCCAACCCGCTTCCTACACTATCCGGATGTGAGAAATCGAAGGAGAATGAAACGGATTGTATATACAGTCCCTTTACTTACAAAAAATTTTTACAAAATATCTACAATAGAGAGGGGGCGATTATATTGGAGATCTTACTTTTTGGCCAAAAATACAAAAAGAAAATCCTATATATATGAATACTATTTAATCTATCCTAATAAACATAAAAAATCAAACAACCAAAAAAAATCCTGACTACAACAGTCAATATATACACAACAATCAAGGCCTCACTTTATACAAAGAGGATGGGAAGATGTCCAGCCACCTGCCACTCGAGCGAGCAAAATGCCTAGGACTTACAAGTGTGGCGCCTCTGCGCTTGATGGAAGATAATGACTTTAAAAAAAAGCTTACGTGGCTATTATAAGCCCTCCTTCATTAAGCTATACTAATGGCCTTTATTTATTAATGATAATATAGTTTTCCAGGATATAACGCTTTGTTTGTAATATAAGGATATACGAAACTAAGTCCTATCTTTCCAGAATATGAGGCCTGGAAAGAAAGAAAAAAAACATGGTAATCATTTTTATACATAAAATAAACAAAAAAAAACAAACCCATTCCCATTCACACACATTCTTACAGAGGGAGGGAGAGGGTACTGAGAAAAGGGGTGGGAGAATGGCCCTTTTACACACACTCACATTCGCCCCACCACAAAATCACAGAGAGAAATATAGAAAAAATAGCACAACAAAAAAAGGGGGGAAATAATAATAAAATGAATAAAAGAAAAGGAAATAAAATTAGTTTCAAAACAAGATGGCGCTTGTTAAATTTACCCTATTTCGTGATTGGTCGATATCTATGACTTCACTTGTGCGTAAAAGTTAACCTATTTGTTGATTGGTTGAAATACGTGATACCACTTGAGCTTAAAGAAAGCACTACACTCTGATTGGTGGAGACAGATTTCAAATTTGTAACAGGAGTCGCCGATATGTCAACACTTATGAAACTCTTTAAGTAATTAATTTATTCTAATCACTCTTAAAACACTTATATACACAAAAAACGAAACTAATAAGAAACCTATTATTTAACCATGAACTTTTTAGTCCAAAAATTGTTATATTCAAATCACTTTATGAATCACAAATCGGAGCTCGCCGTTAACATATCCAATCGTAAACAGGGAGGTTTTGTGCAGAGTGTTGGAGAAGGTAGGACTTAGTCAGAAAATAGTTAACATTGTAAAGAGCATGTATGTAGATACTAGAGCAAAGTATAGACTAGGAGATATAGAAACAGGATGGGTGAGGAGTGTGAGAGGCATTAGGCAAGGGTGTATCCTCTCCCCCACACTGTTTAGCGTGTACACTGAGGAGTTAGCTGCTAGGGTAAGAAGATTGAATGTGGGAGTAAGCGTTGGAAATGAAAAGATATGCCTGCTGATGTACGCAGATGATGTTATTGTGATGAGTGAGACAGCAGACAAGTTACAAAGGTTGCTAGATGTTGTAAATGAGTATGGCAGAGATTTTAGAGTTAGTTTCAGCAAGGAGAAAAGCCAGGTGCTGACAGTAAATAGGTTGGAGAATGATGTGGGGGCCACATGGAAAATCAGAGAAAATGTTCTAAAACAGACTGTTTAGCTATGGCAATATCTCTTGCAATGCACGTATCTGCTGCAGAAGATGTAGTGGCTTCCACGACACTGATGGGTGTGCCAGGGAGGAACATTGCCTCTTTTGTGGTTCCGGTCACCGTCCCACCTCTAAACAGTGCCCCACTTTTTATCGGGCAGTGCAACTGCAGGAGACGCAGCACCAACCTAACAGCTCAATTCTGGATGTCTCCGGCCCCACTCTCGCACCTATCTCTACCCCCATTCCTGTTCCCACTAAACCCCTTAGCCCTATTGTAGCAGAATGCCGCTTTTTAATCACTCCACACCTGACACTACTTTTGTCATGGTATACCTTGTAGAACGTGAAGTACGCTTTGATCTAAGCATGCTAATTTTGTTGTTTTAAAGAAGCGCCATTCCAAACACGTAAGGATATAGAGAAACGCACAGGAATTCTCCAAATAAACTTATATTTTAAATTTAACAAGTTTACTACACAAAAACTAAACATGAACCACAGAAATACTCTGAATATTAAAATACACAATAATTACTTCAATTAACTTGACCCTCTCACCAAGTCTTACCTCGGCTCCCGTTAGCCTTCAAGCTTGAGAGAAACGCGTCTCCAATTTCTTACACTTGAGGTGAAATTGAATATACTCTCGTAGGGAAGATCTTGCAGCTTAAAGCAGTTCAGCTTTTCATACAGATGAGTGGCGAGGGTTTGTGGTTACGAGCCTGGCCCGGATGTTCTTGTGGTTACCGTCTCGGGTCTCCACTGAGAGAGAATGGGAGGGTGACGATTCCCCTACACCTATAATAAATATTGTCCCCTTAACTGAACAGGGCCACAAAATACCCAAAACACGACCTTGCCACTCTCCCAAGCCTCACTCTATGGCTTTACCACGCCGCTCCACCAGGCCCTCGCTCCCTGAGGGCCCCCCCAGGAGGGGCTGATCTGAAATGGCAAAATTTGTACCCCCAACCCCCTTACCCAGCTTTTCCTTATCAAAGACTTCTACACACTCCTCACAGCCCCGGAGCCAGGAGCACAGCAGCATTTGCCCTCACTTCATAGAACAGGCCCTCCAGCCTTCCCTTCCTCACTTTCAGCACAGCATGCTTCGACCTTTCCATGGTCTGCTTTTATCAAAGGCACTTAATTTCTCCAACCTTTTGCTTTCAGGACACAGCTTCAGTGAAAGTCTATGTCGGTGCCTACCAGGACTACTTTCCTTCCTGATGTCACTCACAATATGAACGACTCACCTGCCTCCCACTTCATCTTCTGGAATGCCTGGTCTTTGTACAGGAAACTTCCAATTTTCAAAACCACCCTTTCCTCTTATTCTCCTCTTGTAGTCAGTGTCTGTGAGACATGGCTCACAGATGCCTTCTCTCTTTCTTTCCCTAACTATTCCTCTTACAGGATGGACAGGGGAACTGGCGGAACAGGAGGTGGCCTGCTTTTGCTAGTCCACCAGTCCCTTCCTTCTAGCTCTCTTACTATCACTTCCTTCCCAGGCAGTGGATTAGAGCACCTGGGAGTGACTGTTATCTTTGATTCTGGGCCCTTAAACATCCTTCTGATATATAATCCATGCTTGGATATTTCCCTTCAGGAATTCCAGTATCTGTTCTCACAACTTCCCTCCCCAGCCTTAATTATGGGTGATTTCAATGCCCATCACAACTTCTGGGAACTGGCCCTCCCCAGAAGCTGGAGAAACCGTTCGGGTGTCTCACTGCTGGGTTTCCTGACCGACTGTGATTTCCTCTCCCTCCTTCCCCACCTGGCCTCCCTACCAGGATTGATCCAGCTTCAGGGAACCCTTCCACCATAGACCTTTGCCTGGGAATGGCCCACTCCTCCTCACCACTGTAATAACTGGCCCTTACATGGGGAGTGACCACCTTCCTGTTGTCATTTCTTTTCCCTTAATGCCATCCCCCCTCCCTAATCATGCAGACCTCGTTGGTCCTTCAAAATGGGAGACCTGGTTTCTTTTCTTTTCAGCTTGAATTAAATTCACTCATCCCTCCCATGACCCTCCCTTCAAATGAAAAAAAATTACTTACCTTTCTGAAGCCTTGATGACTGTGGGGGCTCACCACTTTCACCTTGTCACTTCCTCTCCTAGTCACTCCTTTCGAGTCCCTTGGTGATCATGGAAGTGTGCGGTGGCCCTTCAGGTCAAACGTCATGCCTTTGCAGCATGGCAAAAGAACCCCACTCCTTCTCTCCGCCAATGCTTCTACTATTTGGAGGCCAGGTGCAAGCGTGTTATCTTTGACGAGAAACTCTCTGCCTGGGCTTCCTTAACTGCCTCCCTGTCATTTTCCACCTCAGTCTCCCGTACATGGTTTTTCTTCAGGAAGATTGTCCACCTACAACCCCCATTCACTTTCCCGTTAACCCTTTGAACGCCAATGGGTTGATATTTACCCATACCTTGAGAGGTCCGTTGGGGGTCGATTTAGACCCATCAATATTTTTCATTTATTTATAAGCAACGTTTTGATATATATAGCTGAAAACGTTAATTTTATATGCACACACATATGTATATATGCCTGATGTACAGTATATAAAACTTCCTAAGATATACACACTATGTATATATATATATATATATATATATGTCAAAGATGCCGAAAAGATGTGGTAATGGGTTGAACGGGTGGGTTTATAAACCAAAGGAGAAACAGAAAGGATAGAATATAGAGCAAAAGACCAAGAATAATATTGGATATAGGATTATTGGGTGTTTGGGCCAGGAGGGCATACAAATCCTCCAACACAGGGATTATTTCATAAAAGTGCAAAGTCTTTTCCTACTTGAAACACCAGAAGTTGATGGAATTGAACCATCATCTGTGCGACTCATCGCGGTTTGATGCTCTGTTTATGGACGAAAAAACGGTTGCACCACTGTTTGAAATTCAAACTCATTATAGAAACTATAATACCGGTCTATATTATTTACGATCTTTTAAAATATAAGTACTACGTTTATAGTATAATAATAAGGTGTACTAGCTGAAACTGTAAAAGAAAACAGGGTTTTTACGTGTTTTCTATTTTGAGAAATAAAAACTAAGATTTACCCCTTTTATATTCCTCTGAAAATAGCGCATAAATTCTAAAGTTCCCCATCAAATTTACATTAAACGATTGACAGAAAATGACACTTTTAGGGCATCTAAAATATATTACAGTGAATCGATAATTCCTTCTGGAATCTTCTATCAAAAAATGGTAAATTATCTCATTTTACCGGGATCTAAATGCAGATTCTGGATCGACCCATTGGTGCTCAAAGGGTTAATCAGTAACTGTACCCTTCTCTCCACCAATGCCCCCAAAATCTAGTGCCTTGCGGCCCATATCCACACCACACGCGGCTCTTAAGACCATGTGCCCCCACCTGTGTTACCCTCTTCCTTACACTCCAGCCATGAAATTAGCACTGCTATTACTACCCAGGAACTTTCCTCAGCTTTGAGATTGCTGTCTCAAGGAAGGGCGACAGGATTTGACACCATACCAAACGAGTTTCTCCGGTGCCTCCCAGATGCTCTGAAACAGCTCCTTCTAGACATCCTCAACACCAGTTGGCTGTCGGGGGTTTTCCCCTCGGTGTGGCATTATGCCATCACCATCCCTATCCCTAAACCTGGCAAAGACCCGACAGAGGCCTCCTCCTATAGACCCATTAGTCTCCCCTCCAACATCACTAAAGTTCTAGAACACATTATACTAAATAGGTTAACCTGGTGGCTGGAATGCAGACACCTCCTTCCACCCAACATGTTCGGGTTTTGCCCTCACCGGGGCACCCTGGATGCCCTGCTCTTACTGGAACATTGCATCCAGAAAGGGTTCAAAGAAAGGCACTTCACACTAGTAGCTTTTCTAGACAAAGGGAGTTTTTGATTCTGCCTCACACAATGGAATTATTACTAAACTAGCCCACCTAGGACTCGTAGGTCGCCACTAGAATGGGTTCAGTCTTTTTTAATGGAAAGATCCTTCTCCTTGGTGATTGGTGTTACCTACTCTAGGTTCTACCCAGTCGCCAGAGATGTCCCTCAGGGATCTCCACTCAGTCCTTTGCTTTTCAATGTCCTACTTTCCTACTTCCCTTCCCCTCCTGGCACACAAGCACTCCTCTATGCTGATGACATCTCCCTCATTTGCTCTGCTTCCACCATCCAATAGGCCCAACTTACACTCCAATGGGGGCTTGATGTCGTCCATTCTTGGACTTCTCGTTGGGGCCTGACAGTGAGTGCCCAGAAGTCCAGCCTATTGTGCTTCACTAGAAGGCACATACCCAACATCCCTATGGTCACCATTGATAGTTCCCCTATCCCCTTTAGTCTAAAACACAAGTTCCTCAGTCACTGTTGGATGGCCCCCGGTTAACATGGAGTCATCACATACAGTACTTGGTGACCTCATGCGTCAAGAGGCTAAATATAATGAAATCCCTAACAGGTGTCAAGGGGGGTGCGGACAGGCATACTCTCCTTCGCTTCTACCTTACCTAAATCTGGAGTAATTTGGACTACAGATGTGAGGTTTATGGGGTGGCCTCACCCTCTCTTCTACACAAATTGGAGGTCATTCAAAACTCAGCAATGCGCATCACTTTAGGAGCCCTTAAGTCCTTCCCAGTCATAGCCCTTCAGGCAGAATCCTCACTACCCTCATTATCACACAGACCCCTCACCCTCCTTGTCCGCACCTACACTAAATTTGCATCTTTCCCTATTGGTCATGCCCTCCATTCCCTCCGACATGGCAGAGTGCCACCTCATGACCCCTTGCCATATCAGGCCCACACACCCTTTGTAGACAGAGCTCTCTCCTGCTTTTCAACCCTTCAGGTGACACCTCCGCCTTTCCTCACATTTAACAAGACTTTGCCGTTGGTCCCTTGGTTCTCTATCTCCTCACTCATCTCCCTGACTCTTCACATATCAACACACTGGTCTAAGTCCGGCTGCCCAGTGCAGGGCAAATCTCTCTTCAACGCTTTACTCCACACACACTATGGAGACCACTTCCACATTTACACCGATGGCTCCTGCCTTCCTGACCCTCCGCCCGTTGGTGCAGCAATGTACCTCCCCTCCAAGTCCCTTGCCACTGCATCCATTCTCACAGCTGAACTGTTTGCCATCAAAGAAGGACTCCACTTTGCCATCTCCCTTGCTGCCCCTTGCCCAATTGCCCTCTTCACAGATTCTTTCACTGCCCTCCAACTCATTCAATCCCACTGCCCACACTCCTCATCGACCTCAGGACAGCTTGCCAGCAACATTGGGACACAACACTGACCAATGCTCTACAGAACACTTCACTGAGATACATCCGACAGGACACAAGACACCACTGGTGGGCCTATTTCCCCAACTGGGCCCTGGACACGGCTGTGACCAGACTAAGGATTGGCCACACCCGCCTCAATGCTCACCTACATAGGCTGGGCATAATCGACACCCCCCCCACTACCCCTGGTGCCCCACACAGCTTGACACTCCTGAACACCTGCTACTGCACTGTCCACATCACTACTCCCACTGTGTGGCACTCCTTCACCCACGGCATGCCCTGCAACCCCACAGACCCACACTGGCTGATCTACTAGGTGGCTCCACCAATCCTAGCTTGGCCTTCAAGAAGCTTAACCTTACCAGGACCTTCCTAAAAAAATCTAATCAACTCTGCATTTAGATTAAAACTTAACCTGCCTACCACACCTTTGGGGCACCAGAGGCTGTGATATCACAGCCTGAATGCCCCCAACAAAACACCAAGAAGAAGAAGAAGGAAACACCATTGAAATGGAAATATGAAAAAATAGGAATACTGGTTAATGAGAGATGGCATCCACCTCCAAAGTACGAGGACCAGCGAACTAGTGAGAGAAATAAAGAGGTCGGTAAATATGTAGATTGGCAGCTCGAATGATGGGACGTAAACTATTTTGTCTCTGTTCCAATATGTTAAACATTTTGGGAGTAAATTTAAGGGGACGGCTCGTGTGGGAGTAAACGCAATAGGGGGACCACCCTACGATGATCCTGAGTTTCAATCAATTGGGGGTGCCTGGGGGGCATAGCCCCACAGTATAGCATTTTTCTAAAAAAAAAATGGCGCTGGGTATATTTCAAATAGGACTCCAACGCGCATGAATATTCAGGCAGGGGTGAATGAATTATAAACAAACAAAAATCCACTTTTTTGGCCGAGCCGCCAATCTACATGTTTACCAAGAGGTGGACTTGGGCACTGAGGCAAGTGGAGCAGGTCAAGTGTAATTATAGATAGGATAGAGGACCAAAGCGGCCCTGGGTAAATACAAGGAAGAGGAGAGAGGAAAGCGGATACGAGAGAGTGAAGGTAGGATTCTTGAACTGCCAAGGAAGGGTCATAGGCAAGAGAGAAGTGATTGTAAGGGAATGCAAAAGAGCAGAGATAAGAGATAATGGCACTAGCAGATACGAGGGGTGGTCAATAAGTTTTGCGAATCGGTAGGGCAAAACAGAGGAAGGGGGATGGCTGTTTATTGGGGTGTTAGGACAAGTTATGACAAGTCAGGACCTGCAGCTGCATGCTCCTGCCTCGTCTATTTAAGAAGCAGTAGCTGACTGCACATCGTCAGTCACAAATTTTTCAACAATGGAGAAGGTTGAGCACCGTGCAGTGATCAAACTTTTGACCAAGGAAGGCAAGAATGCAAAAGAGATCCATGAATGCATGGTTGCAGTGTACACCGACACCGCCCCTTCCTATGCTACCATTGCTCGCTGGAATAGGGAGTTCCGCCATGGTCGTGAGTCCCTTGAAGATGACCCCCATCCAGGACGCCCATCAGATGTGACCAATGAGGATAATGTGGCCGTGTGGAGAGGATGACCTAAAAAATCGACGAGTGAAGGTCGAAGAAATCGAGGGAGAACTTGGAATATCACATGGAAGTGTTATCAACATCATCTACGACAATTTGGCTATGACCAAGGTCTTTTGGAAAACTAACTATTGGGAATTGGGCATGTAGAGGCACACCTCTACAGCACCACCACTCTATTAAATTGCAATAGATAATTAGTACTACCTTTTGTAAAGTGTGCCTGGGATTGAAAAGTTTGGTAATAATGCCATTAAGTTATTGTGAGTCCTGACAGACCAGAAAGGGCTTTGATAGCCTCAAGACGCGACCAAATCACATTATACTGAGCTCTGAGGCACCAGCCTTTTTTGGGGGGGTAAGACGTCTGCTTACCTTCGGAGTGATTAAGAGGCCAGGGAGCCAGGCTTATAAGTTGCCTCTTCTCAAACTATTATAGTGTTTATCATAATTGGACACAACATATTCGAGTAAGCCATTCCATTTATTTACCACCCTAACACCAAAAAAGTGGCCTCGCTTTGCACAATAATATTTGGTCTACATTAGTGTTACTCATTGACTCAATTCCCTCTCTAACCCCCTCATTATATTCAGCTTGTGACCCAGGTGGCTTATATACACACCCAAGAAGTACTTTCTTATTGTTAATGTACACTGTATTTACCACTGCTTCAACATCGTCCCAAGCTTCATTTTAGATTATTGTAGAAGTTAAACTTTTTTAACCATTATTAATACACCCCCACCATCTGTACCTTTATCCCTTCTGTAAATATTGTATTGAGGAAAGTGGATGATATGTCTATTGGTTTAAGTTTTGTTTCTGTTAAAGATATTACATGTGGATTGTTTAGTTCAATTGCTATTTCCAAGGAATCACACTTAATACTACTATTTACACCATCTATATTAGTATACATACATTTGAGGTCAGTTAATCCTAATATCTTCTTGGTGGTTGGTTCAGATCAATCTGGACCAATTTCCCCCTTCTTATAATCCATTTTTTGTTTTTTTTCCTGTTCCTGATCATTTTTTTCATCCCTGTGCTTTGCTAATTCTGAATGTGCTTTCCTCTCCTCATATATCCTATCAGGCCTAATTTAAATGTCCTTTAGGGCTTCATGTTCCTTTAGTTTTGCACTTTCCTTTAAGATGTTCCATTTAGTACTTTCACTTTCAAACACAATCTTTAGTAATCTGGATGTTCTAGGTTTTGGTTTACCAAGTTGCCTCACCATTTTAATCTTCACATTATCTGTTACTCCAATACTGTTAGCAATTTCCTTAACAGCTTGTTCATCTGCTATATATTTTTCCTCATTGCTTGCTCCTGTGGGCTCCTCAATCCCTTGAAAGATGAGATTTGATTTCCTAAATGCCTTCTCTTCCTCATCAGCTCTCTATTTCTCTAACTCCCCCCACACTGCTTCTTTGAATTCATCACTTTCCTTGTAGTCAGTCCTATTCTCCAGGGTAACCACTCTGGTTTTCATTTCCTTCAAGTCCTTTTCAAGCAATTGAACCTTACTTCCCAAGTCTTTCAGGAAGTCCTTGGCCTTAAACAAATCTGGTACATCGGCTGAGCAACTAATGCATATATATACCCTTCCATCTCAAGAAATTTTTTTTAGTTCATCTTTATCCATGTTTTGACATTTAGAGTGGTACTATTGGGAGCATCCATCACATTTGATACAATCATCGTCATCATCAAAGTTCCATCCACATACCTTGTTAGGTGCACCTGGACAGATCAAGGTATCTGTTCCAGGGTTAGGTGAGTTCTGGAGTCTACCTGTTATCTTCGTTGGTATTGTCATAGCTCCTTTAACCCCTACAGGTGTTGAGCCATTATTTGCCTTGTTTATTGTCCTTTTCCCTGGTGCCATCCTCCATATTCGTGTTGTTTTGCCTCAATGGGTTACACTTCTTCCTCTAATATCAGCCATTCTCCCAGTTAGGCTTAATGGTCTGCTTACATCTGCTTGCTAACTTCAATCTGCCCCTTAACTATTTTATGGAACCACTGTCCACTGCAACTCTAATTCATATAAACAAATAACCTATACAAACTGCGTCACAGGACCACAAAGAGAAACAATTCCTCCGATGACCGAGTGGTCAATTCAAGGAACCTATCACCAGAACATGCAGTAGAGTAACAGTGTTAATATATATTCCAGAACAGATATGATGACTACATAAAAAGTAACACAAGAAGAGGCGACCCCCATAAGCCATATGCTCTACAGCCACTTATATATCACTATGGTAAGCAATCTGCTTCAATTTCAGTGAGTTATTCACATCTTTTCTTCGCTTGTTTATCCTCCAATCCAAACAGGCACACACTTTGATACGTGTTAGGTTTTCTTGAGTTACTTGCCTCTCCAGATTACAAGAAAGAAATCTTCTTCCAGATGTCAGGGTATATTTCTTTCAAGATTGTCAGCAGACGATCAGTAATTGTGACCACACAAGTGGCAGCCGACAGAACTATTCCCAGGGGTAAAATGTGAGGCCTTTTATTTTTTGTAGTTGGATGCAGAGTGTTTGTTAGGCCTTTTTTATATGATTGCATACCGGTTTTGTTTGCTCATTTATCTCTTTTTGTTTCTTATTTGTCTTTTTGGTTGCTTGTTCATTTAGTTATATTTAGATAAATTATTGATTGGTGATAGGATTATTTTTGTATATATATATATATTGAGATCTCAAGTATATTTACCCCCATATCTCTTGTAAATATTTACCCCATATTTTTTGTAATTTTGGTAAATAGAGGACTGAATATCCAATCGTTTCATTCTCCCTCAGGTTTTCACGTCCAATTTAGTGTAGAAAGTGGGTTAGATCAATTGGGAGTTTAGGGTAGATTTGTGGCCCGCTACATTTGGCGCCAAATAGGGACGTGAGATCTCTAAACCGGGAATGTGACAGGATTGGATTGCAGTCCACACCCAATTCAAGTGATAAGTAATTTGGTTGTTTTTTCCCTTTTTCTATCATTTTTACTAATCCAGGAAAAGGGCTTCTGCTGAGCATGGATTGCACAAAGAAGTAGTATGATTGAGGCTGGAATTGAGGAAGAAGGAGGAAGAGTGCAAAATGTTAAGGAGCGTGATTGAGGAATGATATGATGGGTATGAATGAAAAGACTGATCGGATGAAAGTGGAAATGGATGAAAGACAAAGGCAGGTTGACCAAAGGATGCAGGACCTATATGACATGATGAAGTGATCAGGACCGGCCCCAGGACCCTCAACCCTCACCCCTGCTCCAACTGAAGGGGATAAGACCAATGGGATAAGTGGAAGCGTATATGAGTATAGGGAGGATACAGTGAGTGATAGGAAGGATGGAGAATGGAAGAGAGTGGAACGCAAGAGAGGAAGGAAGATGGGGTCAAAGGGAAATGATCTGAAGGTGAGAGGGAAGACTGTGGACTCATGGTACTCAGATGGAGAGAGTGATGGTATGAGTGAGAGTGAGAGCAGCTCAAGTGAAAGTGAAGTGAATGTGGGGAAAGGAATTTTGATTAGGGAAGTCCCGAAAGTTGATAGGTTTAAATTGCATGGTAGTAAGAGTGTGGGAGAGTTCTTCTGGGAGTTTGAACGCTATTACCTCTACCATTACCGCGTTTTATTCAATGAGAACTTAATGCTAGCCTTTTAGCCTATGTCTTATAAGTTGATTAAAAAAAAAAATTGGCTTAAAAACTTTCTGGCTTTCTCCTTGAAGGTTGATTGGAAGAAGCTCTGAGAGATGCCAGTCATACCCTAAGCCTTTTGGGTTTAGGGCTAAGAAACTCTGAGAGCTCTATGTACCTCTTGGGCCAGTGGTGCCTCTGGTTCTTCCCAGGACACCACCCTGGATTTTACCACCTCTGATGATTTGTTGCCACGCATCTGCTCCCAAAGCTTCCCCAGCACCAGGTGCATTGCATTCTGCCTTTTCAGACCGCACTTCCTGTCATACAGGATCTGTGCCAGTGTATTTGGATGGCTCCCAGTCCCAGGAGGGGGGTTGTTTTCCATGCTGTTTCAAGTTAGCGGGGCTTATTATGGTAGATTAGGCATCATGCCGATTCAGCTCGAGTGCTCTCAATTCCCAAGAATTTACACCCCTTCCCCTGGTTCATAGTATCCATTATGCCATGGTCACTGCGAGCTGGGTGGATGTTGAGATTATCTTCTGCTTGGTTCCTGGACATGTGGGAATTGTAGGGAATGAGTGCAGGTTAACTTAGACTGTCTAGGTGACCAGACCAGCATTTTGCTCTTCCTCACACTGACTACATTGTAGGAATCAGGGCAGTCCTCTCAGCTACCTATCAAAGAAGATGGGAAACGGCTGAGGTGACATTAAAGTTCTGTATCATTGCACCTTGACTGTTTCCCTAGACCTACTACCTAATGGTAAGAGGGGTTCGGGTCACTTTCTGTCTTCTTTGAATTGGCACACTATCGGGATGCCCTGCCATTTGATAGAGTGCTCCCCTGTACCTTATTGCAATGCCTGCCTTATCCCTGAGACTGTTTGGCACATTCTTGTTGAATGTCCCATTCTGGGTGATCTTTACACATAGTACTTATCCTGGTAACATGAAGAACGGGATTCTACTGCTTGTTCCTTGTACCTTGTACTCAGGATTAGTTTGTGCACATAGATTTGTTGAATATCTGACTTTATGGATGAGGGGGGCCTCCTCAATTTTATTTGACTGTTATAGGTCATACGCTCCTATACCGGGTGAAGGTGGGCTGGGCCTGCTCCAATGCTGGAGTATCTCCTTCTAGCTTTTAGTTGCTTTTTGTTTCTTTGCTTTTGTGTCCTTGTGTCATTTGTTCATTAATTCAGCCTAACAGTCGCTTTGAAAGAATTACAGTGACATACCCGAGTAAGCAGTTGCCATGTTGCTGATAAATAATAATATAAATATTCCATTCCTCTAAAGCAAAGATTATCAATAATAAATATTCTACCCCCTGTAACATAGTTTTTTCAGAAAAAAGAAAATACAGGAGAAACTCTGCATTAGCATCTCATCATATCCTTTTCAAAAGTATGGCTGGATATTAGATGCCTCTAAAGACAACTTGTTCAGCAAAAATTGTTCTGAATGAAGCCATCAATTCAACCACCATTTCACAAGATGTTGCCGAATGTCTGGCTCATCTTGCTTCTTTTCTATTAGGGGCATTGCATTCTCTGTGAGATCAACCATAAAAATTGCAAATTAACACAATCTCTCAGATTTTGCTGATATTTGGTTTATAGGAAGTTTTGGGGCCCTAAACCATTTCTAAAAAGGTTGTTTATGCTATTACTTTTCATGTAACTTAACTTATGTTGACACCATATTTATAAATTACAGGTCAATTTAAGAATTTATTTTAGCTATTAGTTTGACTTGACCTAAATCTCAAAGAATAAAAAAATGATATTTCATTGATAATCCTCGCTGACAAAATAATTACAAAATGATAGGGAAGACCTGTTAACCTAATACAATTTTGGCATATTTGATACTTTCATCAATTTCTTTCTGAGGAAAAATATATTTAATTCTGCTGCCTCCTTAGTGTAGGACAACTCATGACAATTAATATATGATGTCCTGGCACTGCACATGAATCCTTATTTGATGGATAATGATATGCACTTGCTCCTGATGACCCAGATGGATGTAAAAAGTTCACTGTGTAATCATCAAACTCCTCACAATATTCCTCCACAATTCCATACCAAACTTGCCCATCATAAATGCAGCTAACATACTCTCCTGGTTTGACACATTTTAGGTTAGCAACCATTGCAGGTTCATTAGTAACATGACTTTTTCATTATTCTTTTCTTTTCTCCAATACCACTTTAAATGAGATACACCATCAGTTCTTCCTGGTTTATGGGAACAAATCTATGATATTTCTGAGTTCCCAGAATAGCCCTACTGTCCTTGAATTGATGTTCTAACCATTGTTCTGCATCTTTCAAATCAGATGTAGTTACAAAGAAAAATTTTATTGTCTTGCTCAAGTTTTCTTCACAAAACTGAAACATGTCTTCTGGTGTAAGAACTTGCCTCTCTGTAGTTCTCTGCAAACTGGCACGAGCAGTAGCTCTCTTCACTGTTCCCCCTATCCCATCACATGCATTTTTGCCATGGGATGTAGCAAAGAAGTGCCATTCACAAGACAAACCAAAATCCTCTTCATGGAAACAGAGTTATGAAGTTCTATCTGTTCTTATATTGGCCAGCACATCCATCCAAAAAATAGTACACCTTCTTCAGTTGTGGTCATCTGAATTTAACATAGTTCATAAGCTTTATTATAAATGAGTAAACCATTATAGTGTTGTGTTTTAGTGAAAGAGATAAGAAAGGGACACTAAAATGGTTAAGTTTCTGGTCTGCAGATGATCTATAATAGATGACAAAAGGGTAAATTGTGAATTGTCCCAGTGTAATCCTTGGGCAGCATCTTGGACAATGTTTTAAGTACTGTGATTGCTGCTGTGCAACAAAATGATGATGAACCATGCAGAATATTTTCATGCCTAATGATAAGTATTCATGAAGTGGGTCCACTTTGTCTACCATTGTACAACGGTCAACAGTCACCCATTGCTTGTAAGATATTTCATTTGGAGCTGAATTTACACTGTCAAGCAACTCAAGAAAGTTCAGAACGCCCTCTTCTCTTGGGCAATTTTTGCAAAGTTGCATCATGCAAGCCTCTCTCTGTGTACTGCAGACACTAATCCATAAGATCTTTGTATGAGAGACCTTTTTCTCCTAATGCAGCCAGCTGTAATTTGAGGTTTTGATCATATGTGTTCCACCACTAGCGGCAAGCACACAATATAATGGCTGTAATTTAGCAAATGTGGAAAATCCTATTTTTGGATTCTTTTTATCCTTTTTATATAGTTCAAATAACTCTCTTAAATTCCCAAGGACCAGTCGTTTTTCTACCTTCAGCACTGATTACTTTCACACAATCCTTTTTGCCAGGACACCTATGACTAACCTCATCTGACTCATAGAATCTTCTAACTGTATCTTTGTATTCTTAAGATAACACGTTTCATTTGCTCATTATTGGAATCTTTGGAAAGATTCCAAATTCTGATTTTAGTGACCAGCTTTTTTTCACTATATATTTTGTAGTTTGAAAGAAACTAGCAGTTTTTTCAATTGTGTATCGGGAGAGAGTCAATATTTGTAGTTTGTTATTATGACATTTGCTCAAGCCAGGAATAACTGTTTCAATTCATTCATTAATGTTTCTAGATGTTTTTCTGATTCTGTTTCAGCTTTTGAAAAGCATCACTTACCCCCTGGCTAATATGAACACCATAACTGACTTCTAGCCTTTTGTGTAGACTAAAGAGCATCATTAAAGAATAAATCATTCAAAGTAAAAGCTTGCTAATTATCAATTTTTTGTTATACAGTACCTTAAATTCTATTCAATGGGCCATATAGATCACACACACCTTTTTGGTGAAATATAAAATATATCTTAGTACTTACTTTTAACTGGTGTTTGGTCCAAAAGTGCTAGAACTGGTTCAATTGAAGTTGAAGGATTTTCTTCAACCAAGCAATCACTGTCCAGATCTCGAACTGAAGATATGTTACTCAAATCACTGATTGAAGATGATTCAATTGAATCTTGCTCAGTCTCATTGTTTTCAGTGATTCTAAGTATTGTGGGGTTTTTCCTTATTAGTGTCTAACAGTTCACACACAACAAAGTCTTTTTTCAATCTTACAGCACATTTTTCAATAAGCATATCAGTCACTTTTCTAAGATTGATTATTATGCGCTTCTTGTGTTTTTTAGTAGGGTCTTAGCAGTATTTCAAGTGCCAAACCATTGTATTTTGGTGAATAGGCCTAATAGCCAAGATGTAGATTTCACTAAGTAATTTCTATAAATCTGTAATTTTAAGATATACAATTAGATGACACTTTTTATAATATAGTTATACACAATATTTTAATTCTTTATATTCTTTGAGGCTCATTGAAAAACAATAACAACCCACCACACACACTCCTGGCTGAAACTACTAACTTGTAGACAAGGAACTACAACTATCTGTGTTGATTCTGTACAAGTAGCAACAAGTTGCAACAGGATTGTTTGAGCTACATGTGAGCTTTGTCTTTCCCTTTCACTACTTTAACTATATTATTGGCAGTGAATTACAATTTTTATTAAACTCTTAGATCGATTGATATCAAAGCTATAAAATTCCAAAGAATTGACAAAAAAATATGGTGTACCTTTTAATTTATATAGGTCAAATTAGGAGCTTAAGTGTGACAACTTATAAATATGGCGCTCACTTATGTATTAGTTACATGAAAACTGCTAGCATAAACAAACTTCTTTTTTTATACTGATTCAAATAGCCAAAGCATAGGCCTTCATTTTTCAATTTTGATACCGCAGAGGTCAAATACTGACCTCAAATTTTTGCAAATGTATGATTTGTTTATTTTTCAACCTAAAGTTCTAAAACACTCATATTTGGATTCCTTGTCTTTTTTCTGATTCTAAATATATATCATCATCACTAACTCTAAAATTTAAGAAGGGGATTTTTTTGAGTATTTGAATAATAATTTCATCTTAATCTGTTTTTTTAGCAAAGTTATTTCTAATAATTCTTTTATAATATCAAAAAACAAAATGGTGAAGTTCAGAAATAAATATAAGTATCAAAATTTGGGGAATTTTTTAAAACCTAAAGAGTTACAAATGGTGAAATTTAGTTTAGAGTTCCTTTTTAAAATTATTATCATTGGCAAAGTTCAGAAAATTTATAAAAAATTAACCATGGCTGCTTTTTTTTAGATTTTAAATTTTAATCTTAGTAGCGAAGTGCAAGCTCCCCCTGTAGGGGGGAGTGGCAAAGCCATTGCCTGGTACTTTTATATAATTCTGACTATTATTACCCTAGTTATGGGTCTCCAAATGTTAGTGACCTCAAAATGCCTGAGGTCATATCTCCTGAACCATTGGTCGGATTGACCTTAAAATTTCAGAAATGGGTTTAGGGCCCCCAAACTTCCTACAAACCAAACTTCAGCAAAATCTGAGAGATGAGGGTGTTAGGCACTGGTTGATCTGACAGAGACTGCCCCATTAATAGTATCAGAAGCTTTACAGAGCCTTTTGTCTACTATATGGCAGAAGCTTAACTTAAACTATTGACTTCAATGCAACTCCATTCTAGTACAGAAAACTTTTCAGTATCTGTGAACTTTGCAACTCCCTAAAAACTTTCAAAAAACTGCTCCTGTACTGGATGATATCCAATACTTGATACTGCAAAATTTACCCTTCTGAGCAGAGCAAACTTAATTTACTTCAATTTTCTATGGGAAAATAACATTCCCAAATCAATGACATTGCTGTCTTAATTCCCTTACTTAAACCAGGAAAAATTGTTACCTCACTAGTAGTGCTCTCTGTAAAACAATTGAGAAATGATAAACTGAAGACTTCAGCTATTCCTTGAAGCCAAAGCCTCTTAGTAATATCTCAATGTGGATTCCATAAAGCTGAATGCTCTAGTTCAACTGAAACATACAATCAGTCTTTTCTCCAATGTGATGTTTAAGTGAGTGCTGATAGTTAAAGTAATTTGGTACAGTAATGGTGAGTTTGTCTTATCTTTTTATCACCCCACCTTTTTTCTTCCATTTGTATTTTTTTTTTCCTATCCCTATTTTTTTTTATCCCTAAATTACACTTTACTAATTTTTACTAATTAAAATTCTTAAGCTCAAAGATTGCAATTTTAACATTTTTATCCTGGATGCTGCCTGGAATCATTATCCTAGTCATAATATTCCACCTGATTCCATGTCTGGGCACCATTGTAGATAAAGCTGTAGAGGGATTGGCAATGAAAAGTAAAGAAAAAATGAGGACATGCAGAGAGTTGTGAACACTGTCTCCTCATCGCTAGGCCCAGTGTATGTGTGGCCTAGTTGACTCATGAGTCCCCAAGTAGACTGTCAAGCAGTACTTATAAGGCACCTCCTTTCAATCTTCCACAGTGTTTATCTATAATATTCTAATATTTGCTTAACTATAAATTTTCATCTGGATGTTTTTATCACAGAAATAACTAATCACACTACTCAAGAAATTCTTCTTTTTTACAGATGTCTAATAGCAAGATACTAATTATTGGTGACTACCATTTAAATAAAACAAAATATTGTATATCTTGTTTAGAACAATTAACCTTTGATGATAATACAAAGTGGGTATGTTCAAAATGGGCTTCAATTAAATCAGCTAAGAAGGAATATATAAAGTATAAAAAAGAAGTTAACATTCCAGATATTGTCATCTTATCAGTAGGAAATAATGACCTAACTAAAGTTTCAACCTATCATTGCATAATTACATCTTTATTAAGACTAGTCAACTTTTTACATCATGATAAAGTTAAAGCTGTTGTGTTGTTCTCTCTTGTTCAACGAGCCTGTCCTATTAGCCTTTATAATGAGCAAGTAAATAAAATTAATCATGTTCTCGAGTGCAAATCTAAGGAGATAGAATGGTTATTCTATTTCCCTATTTGGGTTAAAACTTATTCTAAAGGTGTTGGAAGTTTGATCAATGGCTATCATCTGAGTCTTCGAGACCACGTAGAGATTGCAAAGCTAATTTCTGGCTTGAGGTCTAGACGAGAAATTGCTAAATTGCTGATGAAAGAGAATAATATACGAGCCATTTCTCAGGTATGTATATATGCTATTATTATTATATAAGAATATATTGAATTTTGTCTTAAATTTATCTTTGGGGCTAAGAAAAAATTCTTAGTCCAAATGTTATTAACTCAAAGGTGATTTGGGAGAATGGGATGAGCTCTTTATGTGAGGGAGTCCCTAATATCCCCAGTCCCCATCCATAGGGATGCCCATGTAAACTTACACATGGCATCTGGAGCAGCAACATAGCCTCCCAGCCCTAGTGCTCTCAATATGTCTGAAACTAGAAGGAGACTACCTTGGTTCTATTCCCCCAGGTATTTTCCTTTACTGGTCCTTTCTCTGCGTCTATCACATCTTCACAGATCCTGGTTCTCTTGCTGAGGTGTAGTAAGTACCTCTCTGGCTGCTCATTTGGTAGCTGCAGCCTTTTAATAATGGCTGCACTCATGGCTATCCCTGTCCTATGAGTACAGTAGCTCTCACACCCATGAGGAACCATTCTGAAGGTTCTACTTTCCCCACACACCAACCTGGTACAACTGGTAGTAATAGTCTCATACCCGCCTCCTCCCATGCATGGCTGGTTTATACAACAAATTGAAGTGTCAGTGCACCTCAACATTCATTAGATACAGAGGAGTCAAAACCCAGGAAAGTGGCAGTAAACCACCCATAAGATGATTGTAGCAACAAAGGAGCTTTGTCTCCCCTACGTATACCTGAGGCTAGAAGGGGTGCTTTTAAAAAGTAAAGTCTTTCAAAAGGATAAGGGAACCCCCACCTCCAAAGTCACTCATCAATCAGCCAAAGGATTTGAGGTAGGAAATGCTTGTGCATCCTACCAAACCTCCTCCAGTAAGGCATCAAAGGCTATGGCACATTCTGAAGCAAATAGACCTCATTGTACTTAAAAGTGGTCTAGAGCCTTATGGATGAAAGTGTTTGCCTCTAAGAGGACCCTGGCAGCTTCAAAATAGATCTAGAGGTCACTTTCCCACAATGGAATTGTCATGAGTTGGGAAGAGCTGTGAAAGCTCGTCTCCCATTCTCCTTTAGCTATCTGTCTTCACTTGACAATGCTGGGTTCATCCTACACACCGTCTCCTGGGTCACCATGGGGGTGAGGGGTTGCTTCCCAATTATCTTGTCCTAATTTCTAGATTGTTCATTTCACCTACATTTAGGAGAGCTCTCCATGAAGAGGCCTTCCTGCAGGTAAGTTTCCTCAGTGTCACTCTGCTATGAGTATCAACAGTATCACCTCAGTGCTGTTGGAAGAGGTTCTTGTTATGCTCTATTTAAATGACCTTTCAATCTCTTATTTTGTAGCTCAGATGCCTACTCTGGAGCATTGACTGTAAAAGGATTGAAACCACATCTCTTTCAATCCTTTATCTCTGCCCAACACTAAGATTGTTCAATTCTCTCACCATTCACAGTTTCACCCCAAAACAAACTTGTTCCTAAATGCAGTCTGCTTGGATATGTTAGTCACACCCTTTCCTTGATCTTGGTTTTGACTCATGCCATACCTGAACGAGTGTCTATTCGCCATGGACATAATTCACTATATGACATTCAGCTCCTTTGTTCACTTCAAGCTAAACTATACATGCAAGTACACATCCACTCCTGAGTGAGGGTTGTAGAAGGTGGATTCGATTTAGTTAGCATACTGGTTTTCCTTTTGCAACCTGTGCCTTCTGCATATTGCTCATTAAGAGCCTACTTGTTTATGCTGGGGATGCACTTCTCTGCACTGTACACCTTGCTAGGTGTGCTATTATGTGCAATTCCAGTATCTTCCTTTGGTCACATGGGGGAGGCTGGCCTTCTCCCTTTCATTTAACCCAGTTTAATTGTTGTTGTTTTTGTTATTGTTTTTGCTTTTTTATTGTTATTGTTATTTCTTTTTATTGTTTCCTGTTTAATTTTTAAAGTAGCCTAGAACTAGGCTGTTTGTTTACGGCGACTAATGCCTAAGTCGGCAGTCGCCAGATAGCCCCTTAATTAAAAAAAAATAAAAAATTCCTTTGGTCACAAATGGATCTCATTACATTTGTGGCTACTCTCAACAGTGGTCCATCACAAGACAATAATCATAACCTAAACCTTTCTGGTTAAGGGCAAGACAAGTACTTGGAAAGCTTTCTATAGCTTTTGGGCTTGTGGTGCATCTGGTTCTACCTAGGATGCCATTCTGGAGGATACCACCTGTTATTATTTAGCCCTACACCTCTGGTCCCAAAGATTTATAGCGCCGTGAGTATTGTGTTTAAACTTTTGGGAGCAGATGCCATGTCAGTTTACACAGGGGTTACAAATCCAAAGAATGGATGTGCTTTCATGCCATTTCCCCTCTGTTTTAAGTCTGCAGGGCTCTAGCAGGTACTGTGTGCACTATCACAGCCGAACTGATTACATTAAACTGCTCAGTACAGGTTAAATTGTAGCAGATGCTCCTGGTAACTCCCTACTATCCATTTTGTCTCATCACTCTTAGCATATGCCTGGGCTAGAAGGAGACTTAAGGAGATGTGGCCAATTTTCTCTTTTATTTTCCATTTCCTTAACCAACTTTGGTAAATTATAGATTCGCCTATTTCCTGTTCAGTGGAGGCCACCTATCTTCTGCACAGTACGGCTTCCGAATGCTCTGCTCTGATCCCGGTACAGGGATGACTGAGGTTGATACCACTTGTCACTTGTACTTGGGACGGATTCACATACACAGCCTTGTGGACTATGACTTTTTAAAGGAGACTAGCCTCCTCCATTGTTCCTGCACTGGGTAGGGGGGAGGCTTGCCTATCCGCGATGCTGGAGCCTGCTCCTTGTTGCTTTTTTGCTTATCTTTTTTATGTTATTGTTTTTTTTTTAGCTTGTTTCTTAGCCTTTGTTCCTTTTTTTTTATTAAGCTGTAGCATGATTGCAGCGACTTTTGCCCTAGTAAGCAGTCACCAGATGAGCTTTAAAAATACAAACATAAAAAATAAGCTCTGCTCATTCCATCTGTGAGGCCTTCCTTTATAGACAGCACAATGCCAGTGTTTTTCGATCTGGAGAAGGCCTACATGTCAATAGAGTAGCCTTTTTTTTGGACAGGGGAGGCCACCTGTCTTCTACACAGTGCAGCTTCGGTGAATTCCACTCCATGTCGGATGCTCTGCTCTGACTGGAAAATGCCATCTATGAGGCCTTCCTCTGTAGACAGCACTATGCCACAGTGTGTTTTGATCTGGAAAAGGCCTATGGCTCTGCATGGCAGTGCAGTATCGTGAAGACTCCACATGATGGAGGCGATGGTCACCTCACAATCTTTTATTTCTCTCCCATAAGGGGCGCGATGATTTGCCATCCTGGCTGCTGTGCTGATGGGACTCAGCACCCCGTCCGACCCCAGCTTAGCCTCCTATCCTTCCTTCAGAACATTTGTTTCCCCTCTGTTTCCTCGCTTTTCATACAACCGCTCCCACATCTTTCTCTGGTCAGCCTCTAACTTCACAGGGTAGATGCTGACTTTCTTCTCAGCTAACTATCCCAGATCAGGGCTGAGGGGGAGAGGACAATATTCCCTAACTCCTGAGCTCCGGTTTGGGATGGTGGGTTTTTAACAACCTGCTTCATCTCCACCCATACCTTCCTCACATCCCCTTTCCTTCTCACTTCACACACTATCAATTTTACCCTGTGCCCAAGGTGAAGCTGCTATGCTAAAGGGCTGACAGGTCACCAGGTGGGAGGGGTGGCCTTAAATGGCGGCACCTGGCTCTACCAACCCATATGCACCCCTTGCAGATCGGGCTACTGCGAGGGGTGATTAGCGTCTGCATCCTGTAAAAAAATTAGGATCACCATGCCCAATGATGATAAAATAAAAGTCACTAAATTTTCCCTCATCCACTGATGGAGCCGCCCTCAGGCAGCTCCACAGAAAAAAATGGAGGTCCCTTTCCCCTGTGCTCTCGCAAGGGACCTTCCAAATCTCTCTAACCGGAGAGGAGGCATACTCTTTTGCCTATGGGTGTAGGGGACTTTCCCTCACTCCCTTGTCTGAAGGTGCCTTCAGGCACCTCCCTCTATCCAGCGGCAGTCCCCCCTTTATTTTCCAAGGGGAGTGCCAAGAAAGTCAGCAGGCAGCCCATAGCTGACCGCTCCCCATTGAAGCGGCTCGGTAGGGCAAACCCCCTTAGGGGGGAGAGGGAAGCCAGGCCCCATCTGTCGCTTCCCTCAAAAGACTTGCTGGCTAGAATATTAAACCTAGTGGGGTTCAAGGCCTGTGCCTCCCCAGACTCGACTTGTGACACCGCTGCCAATGGAACCTGTAATGTCCTGGGGCGGGATGGCCAACTGGAGGCCCCTCACCCAAGATAGACATGGTCCTTGAGGCAACCCACCCTCAGATGGTAGGGCCTTCCATGGGGGCGAATCCGGGCTCGGTGTCAAGCACTGAACTCGAGTCTGCCCCTTATCAAGGTCTTCCTCCGGCTGGTGCCCCTGCAACTGCCAGTACCTTCTCCATCTCGGAGAAGGACCTTGCTGAGGCCGGTCCATCCGGCCTGGGGACCCCTGCTGGTGGAGGGTAGAAGCGGGTTCATTCCCCACCCTCCTCTTATAAAATAAAAAAAAACAAGAAAAAGACTTGTGGCTCCTCTCCATCTGCGAGGGCCGCAGGAATAGATGGGTCTGCTGCCACTTCAGTAAGCAACCAAGCCAAGATCGGCACATCCTGACCCTCTGCCCCCCCCCCCCCCGCCCCCCGGATGCAGGGCCCCTGACTATGACCAAAAGAACTAGTATGCGGAGCGGAGACTCGATTACATCAGGGCCCATCATTCAGAGACCACCTGTCATTTTTTTAGCCCACTGGCTTCAAACGCTTCCTCGTTATTCGCTCTACTGATGGCAGCATGTTGGCTAAGCACAACATGATCCATCAGAGGAGAGCTTTAGCTAGTGTGATTGGTAGAGAGCCCAAGGTGACCCGTTTCTTGGATGGGAGCCTTTTGGTGAATGCGTCAAATCCCTCTGAGGGGGCCATGATTAGTGCCCTTCAGCCACTCTATGGCACACCTGAGTGTGACCCTGCACTCTACCATGAACTTTGTGAAAGTAGTAGTTTATGCGAGGGAACTAGTGGACTATTCCATAGAGGGCACCACCTTAGAGCTGGCTGACCATGGGGTGGTCAAGGTCAAATGTGTGATGAGAAAACAGGGAGGGGCCTCGAGACCCACCCCTACACTCTTCAGGGTGTCTACTGCCCTTGCAGTCCTTGAAAAGCCCTTGATTTTATTTTTTGCCCTTGAAATCCTTGAAAAATCCTTGAATTTTATGAAAAAGGTAGATGGACCTTGAATTAAAAAAATAAATCATTGAGTGATAGTTCAAATGATTTTTCAAATTCACTATTTGTATACTTTTTAATGTCTATTAGGAAAATAGTAATATTTAAATTAATCTACTCACTAATGTGAATGAACATATGTATGCTTTGGATACATTGTATTTTATGATGGATGCTCGCTATACTTCTGTGACTGTCGCTTACTTCTGTGACTGTCGCTTGGATACCTTATAACCCATTTTTCCCTTAAATACCTCACCTTCGTCAATGTTTCATAATGTTTATTGCACTTTTTATTTTTTTGCTATTCTATGTTGCATAATTTTACTTGTATGGGGTACAGTTAGCTTTCTGGTCAATTGTATGTATTGAAGACTGGTGCCCACTCAGGCCCCAGTGTAGGTCTTTTTATGTTTTCATTTCGCCTGTCCTCTGCTGTCCTGTCAGACCTCTCTTCATTCTTCAGTTTTTCTAAGTAGAGGAAGAGCTGAAGACTTGCTAGAAGCTTTTAATGAAGGAGTATCGAATCTCAACCAATCAAAAATTTTCCAAGTATCAATGGACGGCCCAAACGTTAACCATAAGTTTCTGAGGCTGTTGAATGCTGAAAGAAGTGGCAATTCTCCTCCTCTACTTGATTGTGGCACATGCTCATTGCATGTAGTTTCTGGCAGCTTCAAGTTTGCTGATGAGAACATTTTTTGGAATGTTGGCAAATTTTTGTCTGCATTATATTGTTTTCAAAGATTCTCCAATTTGATGAAAATTGTTTTTGCAAGAAAATGAAGTTCATCAATCTGATTTTCCTATGAAATTATGCTCAACAAAATGGGTAGAAAACACAAGAGTTGCACAAAGGGCGATTAATCTTCTCCCCAAAGTCAAGATGTTTGTTGAAACAATTAAGAATACTCACAAAGAACCAAAAAGTGCATCATATGTCACAATGAAAGAGATTCTGTGCAATATGCTTCTATCTGTGTAATATGCTTCTTTACAAGGATTTGTCTGCCATGCTGTCGACTCTCTTGCTACGTTTTATCAAGAAAGATTTAGTTGATGGAAAATCTTTCAAGCAACTGAGTTGTCTGGATTTAACCAATCCATCTCACCAATTACCTGCTGAAAAAGTGGATCTTGGCTTTGCTGTTAAAGAAGAGATTTGAAAAGTTTGAGAACAACTGACCAACACTGACATTCTTCAGTTTCAGAAGGAATCAGTGAACTTCTTCGTAGCTGTAGTAAAATAAAAACAATGTGGTTGAATGCATCTAAGTACAAGTGCAGGATTGAGATCCTTCTGAGAGAACTTGTCTATAGAAAAACTGCCCGGAAAAGCTGCTGATGACATCAAGTAAAAGCCATTTGTCACTGACAATAATGTCTGCAAATCAAATAAAAAGTTCTCCAGAGAAACTCTCTTGATTTTCATTTTGAGCACTTATTCCAGGTAGCAAATTTCAAGGTAACCTCCCTCTTCAAGAGCTTTATTTATGAGATATTGTGCCTCACTCATGGACAAGCAGCTGTTGAATGGAGTTTCAATATTAATAGAAATCTTAGTCGAAAATCTTCAAGAGAAGTCTATGATTGCTGAGTGTTGTACACGATGCCTTGGTTGCAACTGAGAAGCCGTTAACTGAGTTTAAAGTGACTAAGTAACTTATGTACACAGTTAGGAATTCTTCTCGCCTGTACAAAGAAGATCTTGAAAAGAAATGGAAGAGGAACAAAAGTCTTACAGACATGGAAGCCAAGAAAAGACGAACTGATGCTCTGATCAAAGAAAAAGATGAGAAACAAAGACTAAAAATGGATTTTGAAGCAAAAATGAGTCTTCTTGATAGGAAATTGTAACCATCAAGCATGATTAAATAAAAATAACATTAAAAGGTAACCTCTTAATCATGAATATTCATTCTGTTTTTTAATACATTTAATTTTCAATTGAAATATTTTAGATTTTTCCCTAAATGCTTCATGATTCAGTGTTTGGGGGTCATTTTGAAAATAATAGATATTTTTGCTAAGTATAATTTAGGTAATTGTGGGGCTGAGTAAAATAAATGCTTTAAAATATATTTTTATACCTGAAAATGGAAGCATTTCCAAATGTAGGTACTAAATTTTCATGAAATGGATAGTTTTTCATGATAGAAATTATTTAATTCAAAAAATGATGTCTCATAAATGTAATAAAAGATACAAGGGTTATGTAACTAATAATTTAAAGAAAAAAACAATGGCTAAAACCGGTCGTTGATTATTTTTTAAAAAGTCTTTGAAATCCTTGAATAGTCTTTGAATTCAAAATCACCAAACAAGTAAACACCCTGCTCTTCGTCATGTTCGACTGTGACAAGTTCCTTGAGTCAGTGCGTGCCAGTTGGTATCGCTACTGCGTGAGGGCATTTGTTCCACTGCCGCAGAGGTGCTATTAGTGCCACCGCTTCAGCTATACTAATCGCTCCTGTCAATGTGCAAAGTCAGAGTTTCCTGAAACCTGTGTAAGTTATTCCAAGGCCACACACGATAAGTCCAAATCGTGATGTGGCCAAGTGTGTCAATTGCGGAGAGCCGCACCCCACTTCTTTGAAGCAATGTGGTGCGTATCTCTTTGAGAAAGAAATCCTGGCCATTCAGGCTCAGGATCATCTCTCATTTCGCAAGGCTAAGGACTTGGTCCTGGTGCGTCCGGCGCTACCTGGGAAGTCCTATACCTCAATGTTGAAAAAGCCACACTCTGCACCTGGTCCCTTCAGGCCTAGGAGTACCGTCGTTTCGGCGCCCATTCGGAACCCTTCTGTGGGTTCTACCCAGCCTGGGCGCTCTCCGAGTAAAGCTGGCGGCACAAAGGGTCTACACTCAGCCCCGGCTAAAACCAGGGCTCCTTCCCTAACCCCAGCGTGACTGTTTCCCGTAAGGCAAAATGGCCATGCGCCTCCACCGAGTCGTTAGATTCATAGGAGGCAACCCCCCGATGAAGTTGGTCACCAGGCCATCTTCCGGGGTTCCTAAAGCTGCCCCCTGAAAGTAGGACATCGACAAAGGAGCTACGGCTTCTTCGCCCAGGCCCAGTTGTGGGCCGGGTCGTTCGGAGACTGCAGATCCTCGAAAAGAGGGTCACCTGCCTCCGAAGCCGCCCCGCCCGCCTAAGGTTTCGATGCGGAGGGAGGAAAAGACGCATGGCGAGCCCAACCTCCCCCCAATAAGTCGTCGAAGGCCACAGAGCATTGTCTGGCCAACAGCGCCCGGGGTTCTTCCTCCGGGAAGCGTACAGCCATTTTCGTGAGGGTCTTCTGTTCGAAGAGGGTCCCTGCGTCTCTTCCGAGCTAGGCCTAGAGGTCATATTCTTTCAATGGAATTGTCACAGACTCAGGGCCAACTGGGTGGGCAGGGGGCGCGTGCCCCCTGCCCGCCCTCCCAGGGTTTAAGGGTTTTGCGACCCCACCACCACGGGATGGGGGCCAGGCGGGAGGATGTGCGATTTACAGTCGGCACGATGTCTCCGTTCTTCTCTTCGCTCTAAATACGTCCTTGCAGGCAGTAGCTGTGCAGCTGCACTTTGATAGGAGGTATAGTGTTATTTCCGCGTACATTCCACCATCAGCCAACTTCGACGCGGGGGACTTCCGCCGCGTCGTGTCCTGGTTGCTGAGGCCCTTTCTCTTGCTCGGAGATATAAACGGTAGACACCCCCTCTGGGGAGACTACGATCCCCGGGGTCAAGTCTTTGCCGACCTCATCGACGAGTTCGACATAGGTGTCCGAAATGTGGATGAGTTTACGCATCACTGCCTGAGAACCGCTTCATTTTCCTGCTTCGATCTATCTTTGTGCTCTTCGGATGCATAGCTTGATTTTGATTGGGGGTGGTAGTGATCACTTTCCCATTCAAATATCATTTTCTGGGCCGCTCCCCCCCGTGAGCCCGCCCCGGTGCTGCTAGGCGCGGTGGTCTGCATTTCAGGAAATGACTGAATTCTCTATCTTACTCGAGGAGTTTAGGTCGGTAGATGGGGCCGTTGAGTTCTCCGGCAACCCCATCGCCGCGAGCCTAGCTACTATTCCTAGAAGGTATGGCCGTTTTGCACGCCGACCACTTCCGTGGTGGTCATCGGAGTGTGAGACGGCCCTCAAGCATAAGCGCTATGCCTACATGTACCATAAGGGCCGGCCGAACGATTTCGCTATCAGTGAATTTCGTCTTCACTTAACAGGAAGACTCCTCTAGCAGAGGTGTGGAAGCGAGTTAAAAGGATTCAGGGCAAGTTCTCGCAGGAACCCCCTCCCGTTCTCCAGGAGAATGGGACTGCAATCTCGGACCCCGCGTTCGTGGCGGAATCCTTTGCAACTGCTTTCTCTGCATTCTCTAGCCGGGATGCTGCTCCGCCAGCATTCAACGCACGTCATGATGTTGCGGAAGGCCGCCGACTGGACTTTACCTCCAGGGGCGGAGAACCCTTCAATGACAGGTTTACTGTGAGTGAGTTGCGTTCTGCTCTTGCTTCATGCACGGACACCGCCCATGGTCCGTACGCCATGCTTCGACACCTGGGTAAGCGAGGCATGGCCTTTCTGTTAGATTTTTTCAACAGGATCTGGGTGGAGGGTCTCATCCCGGATTCCTGGCGAATCGCTACTGTGTTCCCCTTTCGCAAACTGGGGAGAGATCACTCTACTCCGGCCGGTTTCCGCCCAATCTCTCTAACCTCTTGCGTTGTAGTGGGCCGAAAAATTTAGACTAACCCCAATATATCCAACCCGCTTCCTACACTAATTCGGACGTGAGAAATCAAAGGAGAATGAAATGGATTGTATGTACGTCCTTTACTAACAAAAAGATACAATAATATTCACAATGATATTTACAATAAAAAATAAATAAGTCCTACTTAGAAATATTATTGATCGATCCTAAGAACAATGAAAAATAATCAACTAACCCAAATAAAATTGGGACTCTACAGTCAATGAATAACAGAAAAAAAAATGGCCTCACGTAGTATAACAGAAATCTTTGTATTGAAAACTAGCGCCTCCGAGCCTGGACTTAGATAACTGACCTGTTACAGTTGTATGGCTATTTTGAGCCCTCCTTCCTCAAAGCTAAACTATTTTACAGTGTGTGCAAGTTGATGGAGAAATTGGTAAATGTTAGATTAGCCTTTTTTTTCTGGACAACGGAGGCAATCTGTCTTCTGCATAGTGCGACTTCCACAAGTTCCACTCCACATTGGATGCCCTGCTCCGACTGGAAAATGCCATCTGCAAGGCCTTCCTTCATAGACAGCACTATGCCACAGTGTTTTTCGATTTGGAGAAGGCCTATGATGCTCCATGGCGATACGGTATCATGGAGACTCTCCACAGGATGGGGGCGAGGGGACGCCTCCCAATGTTTATATCCGAATTTATGTGAGTTCGTCGATTCCGCGTATGCATGGAGGGAGCCCTCTCTGGCCCAATGAAGCAGGAAGAGGGGGTTCTGCAGGGGTGTCCTCAGTGTTTACACTCTTTGCCCTGAGCATCAACGGCATCACCTCGGTGCTTCCGGAAGATATTCTCGCTACGCTCTAAGTGAATGACATTTCGATCTCTTTTGGCGCGACCCAGTTCCTAACTCTGGAGCGTCGACTGCAACAGGCATTAAACCGCGTCTCTCGCTATGACGAAGTGTACAATCTTCAGTTTTCCTTGACCAAGACTAAGGTGGTGTACTCCTGCCGCCAACCACGGCTCTACGCTGACCTGGACTTGTCTCTAAACCTGGTTCGCCTGGAAGTGCTATATTAGCAGTTTCCTTGGTCCTGTTTTCACTGACACCTCACCTGGGAGGCTCAGGTCCTTGTGTACCGCACCTTTCTATTCTTCGTTTCGTGACGTTCAGCACCTGGGGTTCTGATAGGGCTACTGCCATGCCCTTCTATCGATCCTTTGTTTGTTCGAATCTTGACTACGGATGCGAGCGTAATCTCTCTAACCTCTTACCTGTACAAGTTGTGGAGAAATTTGGAAATGTTAGACTAGACCTTTTCCTGGACAGTGCAGGCCACTTATCTTCCGCAAGTTCCACTCCATTACACCACAGTGTTTTTCGATCTGGAGAAGGCCTATGATACCGTATGGCGATACGGTATCATGGAGACTCTCCACAGGATGGGGTCGCTTCCCAATCTTTATCTCCGAGTTTTTGCGAGATCGTCAATTCCGCCTATGGGTAGGAGAAAGCCTCTCTGAGCCAATTGACTAGGAAGAGGGTCATTTGGGAGGCTCAGGTTCACGTCTACCCGTGCCTTCCCCATTCCTCATTCCATGATGTTCAGCACCTGGGGTTCTGATTGGGCTACTGCCTTGCTTTTCTATCGATCCTTTGTTTGTTCGAAGCTTGACTGTGGATGCAAGGTTTATGGACTCAATCCACCACACCAGTCTCCACCTGCTGTCCAGTGCCTTCCGCACGTCCCCCATTGAAAGCCTACCTGTCAATACTGGGGAGATGCCACTCTCGCTGCGTCATGTACAGTGCATTATGCGTCTGTACATGCGATCTCGGTGCCTCGCTTAGTCGCCACGGCTCTCATTGCATTTTTAGCCAATCTCAACGGTGCTTATGCCCCTAAGAGAAGCCAGTCATACCCTAGGCCCTTTGGATCTAGGGCTAGGAAACTCCTTTGAGAGCTTGGTGTAGCACTCGGGCCAGGGCGCCTCTCGTTCTGCACAGGCAGCATCCTGGACGGTACCACCTTTGACTATTTGTTCCCACACCTCTGCCCCCAAAGAGTCCACAGTGCCGGGAGTATTGCGTTTGGCTTCTTTAGAGCACACGTCTGTGCTAGTGTATATGGGTTGCTCCAAATCCCAGGAAGGGGTCAGTTTCCACGTTGTTTTCCCTCTGTTTGAAGTCAGCGTGGTTCTACCTGGGGCTGCGTGTCTCTTCACTACCAAACTGTTTGCAATACACAGCTTGGTATGGGAGAGAACACGGCGTGCCTGGTTTGGAAACTGGATTGTGATCTTTAGCAACCCACAAAGCTTCCTGAGTGCTCTTGTGGCATTGGAATCTTAACACTCCCTTTTTCTCGGTATCTGTGACACCATTGTTGCCGTGAGCCTGGTGGATTCCTGGACATATGGAATGAGGGTGCCAAAGTGTCCTCAAGGATTTGGTGACTAGACGAGTATTTAACTCTTCCTTACCCCGAGTACAGGGCAAGAATCAGGGCAGTATCCTTGCCTTCTTGGCAAACTTAGTTGCGTGCCATTGCGCCAGTACTGTTTCCATGGACCTACTCCTCTATGTTGCGATTGCTTTAGGTAACTTTCTGTCTTTGAATGGGTACACCTGCACGTTGCACTGTCATTTGATGAATCGTCTCCTGCACCTTACTGGAATGACTGTATTTTCTACGGATTGTTCGGCACATTCTTGTAAAATGTCCCAGTCTGGTTGATCTTCGCATACATTACCTTTCCCTGTACTAAGACAACTAAGATTGATACCACTTGTCCCTTGTACATGCGACAGAATGGTAGATACAAAATTGTGGATTATTAGACTTTCTGGAAGAGGTTGGTCTCCTCCATTTTATTTTACTTTCTTTGTTGTTCCCTGCACTTGAGCTTGCTTCCTTCTTGTTTTTTTTTATTATTTGGTGTACTTTGGGGATTTTAGGAGTAGCCTAATACTAGGTGGAAATTTTTAATTACAGTGCCCTGTGCCCTTGAAGGGAATTGGCAGATGACATAAAGAAATCACTGTTTTCTGATCACCTTATACAGGGCATCATTGTATATATCCTGTAAGCTTTCGAGTATTCCATCTCACTTATACTATTTAAGACAAATGAGTTTAGTTATAGGAATACTTGTCATCTATCCCATATATGGCTATTAACATCCTATCCTCCATCTCTCCAATTTCCTCTTTTTGAAGAAAAGGGGTTATTTGTTTTTCTCTTTATAACCACATTAATATAGTATAGAAATTAGTTTCAAAATAAGGATATGAAAATATTATTTTTAAGTTAATTGGAAGTATATCAATATTCTTTTTTTATCAGATTTCTGACCAGCATTCTAACAAGCAGTCTTCGTCTGTATCCAAGAAAAGTGCATCATTAAAAAACAAGTTTTTACTTCCTGAGCTTGAAAAGCTTAAAGGTAAACTCACTCTGATGGAAAAAGAAAAGGAAAAAACAGAGGAATATTTAGATAAACTCTCTGAAGGTATATCATCACTAGATATATACATTGATGAACTTGAACAAATCACTTAATTGTTTCAGCTTCTTTTTTTTTTTTCATCAAAGCTCCTGGATCTGTCCTATCTGTATCTGAGAACTGAAAATGGGATATTTACATTCATCTTGAGTAAATTCTTCCAGTAAATTTCTTTTCAATTTCCTGTGTTATCTTTATTCATGCATATAAGAAAGGAATCTAATTTTCTTCTAATACTATTAGAAAGGATTACATGTTTATACTTTTGAGTGTGGAGTTTCTAGCAGTAGACAAAGCTGTGTTTTTAGTCACGTGCGACTCTTACATCTCACTATGTTGGTCAGTTCCCATTTTGCTTCTTTTTTGTTTTGTAATAACATAACTATTTTCGCCTATTCCAACGAAATTTGAAACTCTTTTGTTTTACATTCTCTTTTGAATGATAAAATTGCCAAGGTCCTTGCAAGGTTAGCTCAGGAATTATTTGGCAAAAACCCCCCATAACTATTCGGTTGATTCCAACGAAATTTGAAACTCTTTTGTTTTACATTCTCTTTTGAATGATAGAATTGTCAAGGTTCTCCCAAAGTTAGCTCGGGAATTATTTGGCAAAAACTCCCCATAACTATTCAGTCGATTCCAACGAAATTTGAAACCCTTATGTTGTTTTACGAATGATATAACTTTCAATGTCCTCCTAAGGTTAGTCTTTGAATTATTGAAAGTTTTGAAGGTTGTAAGGTCATAAATCAGAATAATTGCGAGTGCATGACTTTTGGGTCTGCAGACCTTGTTTAAACACTATCCACCCTGTAGGGCAGGAGTAGGGAAACCCTCGCCTGTGGGCAAATTTCACCCCGACCCCAATTTTCATCGCCCCCTGAGTGATTATATTTACATGCACAAATATATCACTATTCCATTTCCGTGATGGCAGTCACTAAAAATGTTGCATATTTATTATTTTAAGATATTAATGCACAAGTGTATCGCACAATGTAATAAATGTAAACATCATTTACTAAGATACAACAGTCAAATTTTATTTATCATCCGCCGACTTCTTTCATTTAAAATTGTTGCCTACGGCTCAAAAAAGTTTCTCCCACCCCTACTGTAGGGCAAGAGAGAGAGTTGTAGAGGGGTTAGCTTAGGTTATTCCCAAGTGGATATGACATGACTACCATCCTGGAGTAGGACCACCCCACTTGGATGTATTCCCTGTTAAGTTGCAATAGAACTTCCACTTCCTAACAGTTGCATGGACTGCTAGCGCAGGCAGGGTGGTGCTATGAAATTCCCCCAGCATGCACTACAGCTTCCCTATAGTTGTAAGCTGTTCCCTCAGCACAGCATCAAAGGAAGCATGCAACCCCACTTAATTGTGGTAATGTTGGCCGGGCCTACAGCACAAGCTGTAGGATCAAAGTTTTCTCTCTTAATCTCCCTTAAGGGGCCTGAGGAAGCAGGAATGCATCTGCTCCTGAGGAGATATAAACAAAAACAATATATGCCTGTTCATTGTTTTTAAATTGGCCTTCACCAAAATATATATATATATATATATATATATATATATATATATATATATATATATATATATATATATATATATATATATATATATATATATATATATATATATATATATATATATGTATGTATGTATGTATGTATGTATGTATGTATGTATGTACGTATGTATATATGTATGTATATATGTATGTATGTATATATGTATGTATGTATGTATGTATATATGTATGTATGTATATATGTATGTATGTATATATGTATGTATGTATATATGTATGTATGTATATATGTATATATGTATGTATGTATATATGTATATATGTATGTATATATGTACGTATGTCTGTATGTATATATGTATATATGTATGTATGTATTTATGTATATATGTATATATATACATATATATATATATATATATATATATATATATATATATATATATATATATATATATATATATATATATATATATATATATATATATATATATATATATATATATATATGTATATATGTATGTATATATGTATATATGTATATATGTATATATGTATATATGTATATATGTATATATGTATATATGTATATATATATATATATATATATATATATATATATATATATATATATATATATATATATATATATATATATATATATATATATATATATATATATATATATATATATATATATATATATATATATATATATGTATGTATATATGTATATATATATATATGTATGTATATATGTATATATATACATATATATATATACATATACATATATACATATATACATATATACATATATACCCCCTCGTGTGCGAAACCCCTGACTAAGACTAACACCAAGAATGAACAGGGCCTGAGGAAGCAGGAATGCATCTGCTCCTGAAGAGATATAAACAAAAACAATATATGCCTTTTCATTGTTTTTAAATTGGCCTTCACCAAAAAAATATATATATATATATATATATATATATATATATATATATATATATATATATATATATATATATATATATATATATATATATATATATATGTATGTATGTATGTACGTATGTATGTATATATGTATATATGTATGTATATATGTACGTATGTATGTATATATGTATGTATGTATATATGTATGTATGTATTTATGTATATATATATGTATGTATGTATATATGTATGTATGTATATATGTACGTATGTATGTATGTATGTATGTATGTATATATGTATGTATGTATATATGTATGTATGTATATATGTATATATGTATGTATGTATATATGTATATATGTATGTATATGTATGTATATATGTATATATGTATATATGTATATATATATGTATATGTATGTATATATGTATATATGTATATATGTATATATATATATATATATATATATATATATATATATATATATATATATATATATATATATATATATATATATATATATATATATATATATATATATATATATATATATATATATATATATATATATATATATATATATATATATATATATATATATATATATATACATATATACATATATACATATATACATATATACATACATACATATATACATACATATATACATATATACCCCCTCGTGTGCGAAACCCCTGACTAAGACTAACACCAAGAATGAACAGGGCGGAGCCTCGATGACATCAGGGCCCCTGATTCAGAGGTTACCTGGCGTTTTCGAGCCCGCTGGCTTCAAACGCTTCCTCGTTATTCGCTCCACTGATGGCACCATGTTGTCCAAGGGCAACATAATCCATCAGAGGAGAGGATTAGCTAGTACAATTGGTAGAGAGCCGAAGGTAGCCCGTTTCTCGGACGGGAGCCTTCTGGCAAATGCGGCGAATCCCGCCGAGGCGGCCAAGATAAGTGCTCTTCGGACACTTCATGGCACCCCGGTGAGTGTGACGCCGCACTCTACCATGAACTTTGTGAAAGGAGTAGTTTATGCGAGGGAACTCGTTGACTACTCCATTGAGGACATCACCCTAGAGCTGGCTGACCATGGGGCGGTCAAGGTCGAACGTGTGATGAGAAAACAGGGAGGGGCCTCGAGACCCACCCCTACACTCTTCGTCACGTTCGACTGTGACAAGCTCCCTGAGTCGGTGCGTGCCGGTTGGTACCGCTACCGCATGAAGGCATTCGTGCCACTGCCGCGGCGGTGCTATTACTGTCACCGCTTCGGCCATACGAATCGATCATGTAGATGTGCAAAATCGGGGTCACCCGAAGTCTGTGTAAATTGCTCCAAGGTCGCACACGATAAGTCCAAATCGTGTGTGGCCAAGTGTGTCAATTGCGGAGAGCCGCACCCTGCTTCTTCCAAGCTATGTGGTGCATATCTCCTTGAGAAAGAAATCCTGGCCGTTCAGGCCCAGGATCGACTCATTCCACGAGGCTAAGGACTTGGTCCTGGCATGCCCGGCTCTGCCTGGGACGTCATATGCCTCAATAGTTAGGAAAGCACCCTCTGCTCCTGGCCCATCCAGTCCAACGAGCACGGTTGTTTCCGCGCCCATTCGGGGCCCATCTGCGGGCTCTACTACACCCGGGCGCTCCCCTGGTAAAGCTGGCGGCAAAAAGGGTTCACACCCAGCCCCGGCTAAAACCAGGGCTCCCCCCTCTCCCCCCAGCGTGACCGTTTCCCGTAAGGCGAAACGGCCACGCGCCTCCACAGAGTCGTTAGACTCACAGGAGGCAACACCCCTGAAGATGGTCGCTAGGCCATCTTCCGGGGTTCCTAAAGCTGTTCCCCGAAAGGAGGACAGCAACAAAGGAGCTTCGGCCCCTTTGCCCACGCCCCGAGGTGGAGCGAGTGGCTCGGAGACGGTGGTTCCTCGAGGTGGAGGGAGGAAAAGACTCGAATGGCGAACCCAACCTCCCCCAATAAGTCCTCGAAGGCGACAGCGCTTTGTCCGGCCAACAGCGCCCGGGGTTCTGCCCCCGGGAAGCGTACGGCCATTCCCGTGAGGGTCTTCAATTCGAGGAGGGCCCCCGCGTCTCCTCCGAGCTAGGCCTGGAGGGCATATTCCTTCAATGGAATTACCGTGGACTCCGGGCCAACTGGGAGGAGCTGCGGAGGCTCGTCTCGTCCCGTTCCCCGTTAGCTATCTTTTTGCAGGAGACCATGCTAGGCGCGTGCCCCCTGCCTGCCCTCCCGGGGTATAAGGGTCTTGCGACCCCACCACCGCGGGATGGCCGGGCTGGGGTATGCGCGGTTTACACCCGGCATGATGTCTCCGTTCTTCCTTTCTCTTTAGATACCTCCTTTCAGGCAGTGGCTGTGCAGCTGCACCTGGATAGGTGGTATACTATCATTTCTGCGTACATTCCACCGTCAGCTGACTTCGACGCGGGGGACTTCCGCCGCGTCGTGGCACGGTTGCCGAGGCCCTATCCCTTGCTTGGAGATCTGAACGGCAGGCATCCTCTCTGGGGAGATTACTCCATAAATCCCAGGGGACAAGTCCTGGCCGATCTGATCGAAGAGTTTGAGATGGGTGTCCTAAACGTGGATGAGTTTACGCATCACTGTCCAAGAACCGCTTCATTTTCTTGCCTTGACCTATCTTTGTGCTCTTCGGATGCACAGCCTGATTTTGATTGGGGGGTGGTCGATGACCTCCATGGTAGTGATCACTTTCCCATTCAAATATCATTTTCAGGGCAACTGCCACCTGAGAGACCACCTCGGTGGTGCTTGGCGCGGGCGCGGTGGCCTGCATTTCAGGAAATGACTGAATTCTCTATCTCAGTCGAGGAGTTTAGGTCGGTAGATGAGGCCGTTGAGTTCTCCGGCAACCTCATCGCCGTGGGCCTGACTACTATTCCTAGGACGTCTGGCCGTTTAGCACGCCGACCACTCCCATGGTGGTCAGCCGAGTGTGAGACGGCCCTCAAACAGAAGCGTTATGCCTACATGCGCTATAAGCGCCGCCCGAACGATTTCACTGTCGCTGAATTTCGTCGGGCTAGGGCTAGGTTCCGGTATATTTCGAAGCACGCCCGCCGCTCTTCTTGGCGGGCATACGTGTCTTCACTTAACGGGAAGACCCCTTTAGCTGAGGTGTGGAAGCGAGTCAAAAGGATTCGGGGCAAGTTCTCGCAGGACCCCCCTCCCGTTCTCCAGGAGAATGGGACCCCAATCTCGGACCCCGCGTCCGTGGTGGAATCCTTAGCGACCGCTTTTTCCGCATTCTCTAGCCGTGATGCTGCTCCGCCAGCATTCAATGCACGTCGTGATGTCGCGGAAGGCCGCCGGCTGGACTTTACCTCCAGAGGCGGAGAACCCTTCAACGGCAAGTTTACTGTTAGTGAGTTGCGCTCCACCCTCGCTTCGTGCGCGGACACCGCCCATGGTCCGGACGATGTCCCGTACGCCATGCTTCGACACCTGGGTGAGCGAGGCATGGCCTTTCTGTTAGATTTGTTCAACAGGATCTGGGTGGAAGGTCTTCTCCCAGACTCTTGGCGAATCGCTAATGTGCTCGCCTTTCGCAAACCGGGGAGAGATCACTCTACTCCGACCGGTTTCCGCCCAATCTCTCTAACCTCTTGCGTGTGCAAGTTGATGGAGAAATTGGTAAATGTTAGATTAGCCTTTTTCCTCGACAGTGGAGGCCATCTGTCTTCCGCACAGTGCGGCTTCCGCAAGTTCCACTCCACGTCGGATGCTCTGCTCCGACTGGAAAATGCCGTCTGCGAGGCTTTCCTTCGTAGACAGCACTACGCCACGGTGTTTTTCGATCTGGAGAAGGCCTATGATACCGCATGGCGATACGGTATCATGGAGACTCTCCACACGAATTTTTGCGAGATCGTCGATTCCGCGTACGGGTGGGTGGAGCTCTCTCCGGCCCAAAGGAGCAGGAAGAGGGTGTCCCGCAGGGAAGTGTACTCAGTGTCACACTCTTTGCCCTGCGCATCAACGGCGTCACCTCGGTGCTACCGGAAGATGTTCTCGCTACGCTCTACGTGGACGACCTTTCGATCTCTTTTGGCGCCGCCCAGATGCCAACTCTGGAGCGTCGACTCCAACAGGCATTGAACTGCGTCTCTCGCTATGCCGAAGCGCACAGGTTTCGGTTTTCTTTGGCCAAGACTAAGGTGGTGCACTTCTGCCGCCATCCACGGCTTCACCCCGACCCAGATTTTTTTCTTAATGGGGTGCGCCTGGATGTGGTGGAGTCGCACCGTTTCCTTGGTCTTGTATTCGACCGACGCCTCACCTGGGAGGCTCATATTCGCAGCCTTAGGGTCTCTTGTACCCGCGCCATGGACATTCTCCGTTCCGTGACGTTCAGCGCTTGGGGCGCTGATAGGGCTACTGCCCTACTTTTTTATCGATCCTTTGTTCGTTCGAAGCTCGACTACGGATGCGAGTTTTATGCATCCGCAGCCGAGCGTTTATTCCGGAAGGTGGATTCGATCCACCACACCGGCCTTCGCCTTGCGACCAGTGCCTTCCGCACTTCCCCCATTGAGAGCCTGTTGGTCGATGCTGGGGAGATGCCACTCACTCTGCGCCGCGTGCAGTGCATCGCGAGCCCGGCGCCTCCCTCAGTCGCCAACAGCTCTCACTGCATCCGCAGCTGATCTCGATGGTGCCTATGCCGCCGAGAGACGCCAGTCATACCCTAAGCCCTTTGGGTTTAGGGGTAGGAAACTCCTTCGAGAGCTAGATATAGCTCTCGGGCCGGTGGCGCCCCTGGTTCTGCCCAGGACGCCACCCTTGAGGGTACCACATTTGGCTTTTTGTCGCCACGCCTCTGCTCCCAAAGCTTGTACTGCGCCGGGAGTATTGCGTTCGACCTTTTTGGAGCACACATCGTGTCACGCTGGAACCGTGCCAGTGTATACGGATGGCTCCAAGTCCCAAGAGGGGGTCGGCTTCCACGCCGTATCCCCTCTGTTTGAAGTCAGCCGGGCTCTACCAGGCGCTGCGTCTGTCTTCACGGCCGAGCTGGTGGCAATACACCACTCGGTACGGGAGATTACGCGATGTGCCCGGTTCGGAGACCGGATTGTGATCTATAGCGACTCACAAAGCGCCCTGAGTGCTCTCGGGGCATTGGAATCTCCGCATCCCCTGGTTCGCGATATCCGTGACGCCACGGTTTTGGCGAGCCGGGCAGATGTCGAGATTATCTTCTGCTGGGTTCCTGGACATGTAGGAATTGCGGGGAATGAGTGCGCCAAAGAGTCCGCGAGGACTCTGCGACCGGACCAGCGTTTCGCTCTTCCTCACACCGACTACATGGCAGGAATACGGGCAGCTCTTCGGACTGCTTGGCAAAGAAGATGGGAGACGGTCGAAGGGAACTTAAAGTTGCGTGCCGCGACTGTTCCCATGGACCTATCCCCCAATGCCGCCGCGGCTTCAGGTCGCTTTCTGTCGTCTCCGAATCGGACACACTCGTGTGACGCATCGCTATTTGATGGAGCGCTAGCCTGCGCCCTATTGCAACGACTGCATCGTCCCCCAGACTGTTCGGCACATTCTTGTTGAATGTCCCAGTCTGGGTGATCTTCGCGCACGATACCTGTCCCAGTACCGGGATGAGCGGGGTCGCTACCGCCTGTCCCTTGTGCTCGGTTCAGATTCGTGCACATTGACTTGTTGACTTCTTGGGGGGAGGCCGGCCTTCTCCCTAATATTTAAGCAAGGTTTGTTTTTTTCATTTGTTTTTTTTTGTTTGTTTTTTTCCTTTCGTTGCACGCTCCTGCCCCTGGGGGGACCTCTTCCCGATGCACCAGCTTGCTTCCTTTCCCTCTTTTGGGGTGTTGTTGTTTTTTTTTTCTCTTTAATTTTATTTTAAAGTAGCCTAGAACTAGGCCAGTTTTAATACGGCGACTAATGCCCAAGTAGGCAGTCGCCAGATGAGCTCTTTAAAAAAAAAAAAAAAATCCAGCCAATCAGTGTTACAAGTGTTCCTCCCTTGATGATCTTTCTAGTAAGAATCTGCAACCAGCTTTTGCCCGTGTGAAAGTCCTTAAAACTGTCTTGGGTTTTCCTATCATAGTTCTTTGGCATGCGTCTAACTACTCCAGGCACAGCCATCTTCACCGATGGTTATTAAGATTATTTAGAAATAACCAAAGGCCTTATGACAGGATTAGACGCAAGTGCTCCAAGTCAAGGTATGAAGAAAGAAGGGTGATGGAATATAAGGGCCACTCAATGAGCACATGACACCCTAAGTCAGGTGTGGCAGGGATTATAGGTTGGAAGGAGACCTCAAGACATAACCTTGTGTTAGTTTTGTGTGAGCCAAGCGGAGATGGCCCAGTATCACCACCTTATAGTGGAAGCGGTCACAAGTAAGCCCATTAACCGAGGAAGGGTTTAATGTGGTGGAGTTTGCTTGGCAGTAAGCCATTGTGCATCCAGTATATTTTTCAGGTGTAGAAGGGAGACAGAGTGCTGGGCTGAAGGCTAACCAAGCAGCTTGGTCAGGGGCTTCATTGCTACCCACCTCAATGTATGAGGGTATCAAACAGAAAGTGAATGACTTATTGGATGAAACCGAAATCTTGCGCAAGAGAAATTGAATCAAATGCGGGAAAATTGGGGGTCTATGAAAGCTTCATATCAACAATGAGGCTTAAAATCCTCACTGTTTTCTTTACTGGCATGGGCTTCTGGGTACTAAATAAATCAGGATGGGTACCACTTCCTAGTCTGCTGTCTGCGAAACTGCTCCATGCTACTAATGGTATGGGGGGGGGGGGCAGGCAGGCTAGTCTGTGACTGAGGACTTTTACTATGCCCTCTCCACCACCACCGTTTCCACGCTTTTTTCTTTGAGCCATCCCATTACACCCATTGAAACAAAGCAATTTGGGGTGAAGAATGTGCCATGATTGGCCTTGAAAACCTATTGGTGTAGAATGTGCCATGATTGGCCTTGAAAACCTATTGGTGTAGAATGTGCCATGGTCGGTAGCCCATGTGGAGTATGCTCTCCCTAAATACCCACTGAGCCATCCTAAATTTGTTGTGAGCCCTCGTATCATATGCAGACTCAAATCGACATTGCCTTAGACCTATCTCCTGTTCCATCCTCCCGTCCCTGCACATTAACTCCTTTGGCTGAGTGGGACTCAATGTAGCCTTAATCAGGCTTCATAATTCTAGATTACTAAAAAGAAAGGATCGTGCATCGACAGCTGAGGTGGAAGAAGACTCAGAAATATGTGGGCGGAAGCATGAGAGCCTGAGAAGTAGCCCACTCAACCGCTACAGGGATAAGTTGGACTAACAACTGTACAGAGAGACCTGCCACAGTATTAGATCACTAAGTCATCTGCATAAAGGGTGCTGCTAATGGCCTTGGGAAAAGAGATGATATGACTCTCTTCATCAAAAAGGTGGTTAGGACCAAGCCCCGGTGAACGCTCTTCCCCAGTAAGTAGAGATTGGAGTAAGAAAAACTTGTACTAATCTTGATGCATCAGTCATGCAAGAACTAGGAAATGAATATGGGCAGAAATCCAAGAAGAATGCAGACTTTTCAAATATACAAAAAATATATACTTAACGTGAACTAAGGTGCGAGAATGCCTCCTGGAAGTTGTGGCTGAAGCAGAGAAGGGAATTTAGTTAGAAGTCTGTGGATTTGGCTGAAGCCATCCCGTAGTAAAAAAACAGATTGGGATTCAGCATGGAAAGAGAGGAGCGATGCTGCCATCACCTCCATATGCGTGCATGAGCAGGTATGGCTATGGGATTGTAAAATGAGACGTCCAAAGGATCGGAGTCAGGCTTCACAGGCATAGCGATTGTGTTAAATCAAGCATCACAGATGCTGCCTGTGATCTAGATCCAGAAAGAATAAGCGCTGACACAGTGTTGGATAAGGTAGTACGGCGATTCTGACAGTTCCAGCAGGGTGGAACTACAAAGGTCATGTATCTCTTAACGGAGAAGAGGTGGTTGTAATCATCTCAAGTTTGTGCGATACAGATACTAGAATGGCCCTACTAATCAGAACTTGGAGATTGAAGCGATGGGGCGGGCCATCCTCTTGACAACCGCCCCTCTGAATAGGAAAGAGTCATTGGGTCAAGGGGAGGTGGGTAGTGGGTACCCACAAAGTGTCAAAATATGCTGGAAAGGGAAGAAAAAAAGACAGGTAACTTATGGACTACCAGGGCTGGGAGGGCATGCCCCTGCTAGAGGTTTCAGTTTTAGCAGGAACTTACTCTCTACTCCTTTCTGTGGAATGTTGTCCTTGGTTTAAGGTCATGCTTTTAGGCCAGCGATGGGATTTTCCTGGAGATCCAGCAATGTGCATTTGAATTTTGTGCAACTTTGGCCGATTTTTACTGTGTATGTGTGTTTGGTTCCTATTGGCAGCTGTAGAATTTGTGTTGCTCGAGTCAATGCAGTATTGAGTTTTGGGTATTGGCTCTATTTGAGCCTTGCTTGGGTGACCTGTGTGCGATGGGAGAGGGTTTGAGGATGAGTGGGTTGCCTGAGGGACTCTATGCAGGAATTTTCCATTTTCATGGCCCCACTTTGGAACAGGTTCCTTCCGTTGAAAGGTCTCTGGGATAACTCCAGGAGGCCCTTGCTAGTTATCAGCTATCTCCCCATTCCTTCATTATGGCCATCGAATGAGCACTGTTGTGTCTGTCTGCAGACCTTGGCTTAAGCATTACATTTTACACTAAAGACTCATCTGTTGTGACAACTGGTACCCAGGATTCATCGACAAGCCAAAGAGCCTCAAGCTTAACTCCCTTGCAAACTGTCTTCCAAGACCTCATTATATCAGATTCTACCACCATGTAGATTCCTTTTTTTACTGTAACAACTCTGATTTCATTCTCACACGGATGACTGTCACAAGGCATTGATGCAATCACCATCCAAAACTAAATGCCTTCTAACACATATATGCACCCACTACCACTAAGAATCAGACAGTTCGACAAATGTTGCATGCCTAACACTTGCATACTTAAGACAAAACTGCAGATACACAGAGTCCTGGCTCTTAGAAGAACCTGTCCGGTTGTTGGAGTTCATCGGGGCGTCTCATCTAAGAGCAGAAACTTAACCCTGGCATTGTGATTGACAGGTGTCTAGATGTGATTTACGCAAATGTATAATTAGAGGAACCTGTAGGATGGCCCATGCTTCAGCAGATATCTTGATATATCTATGCTCTCCCAACTATAAAGTCTGCAATCAAGAAATAGGCAGTAGTGGTACTCGTAGCTATTACCATTTCATTCAGTAAGTAAGTAGAGCACTGCCCTCTCCCGAGTTCACTCCCAAATGTCTGTTCAAGCTTGACTTTCCTATCTAGCCTTAAGGACATGATTAGCTACCTCGTGCCCTATCAGTAGACAGGTTTTGGAACACACTTGAGGGGCTGCACTTTTTTTATTTAAAGTGAAAACCAGCAAGGCCCTCTGCAGAAAATTTGTAAGAGGAGATCTATAGATGAAGTGAAAATGCATATGGGGCTTGTAGGGCACGCATTCTTGTAGAAGTTAGCTGCAAGAAACCAATCATTTACTGTCTCCATTTCAGTGCGGTTTTCGCAGAGGTCAGTATTCTTGACCTCTTGGTTCGTTTTGAGGCATCTGTCCGGAAAGCTTTCTCATTAAGGCACCAGGTCTTGGCACTATTTTTCAACATTGAGAAAACCGACGATACTACCTGGAGGAGATATGACTTAAAGCAGCTACACATTTTGGTATGAGAGGTCCTTTACTGTCCTTTATTCAAAGTTTCTTTGCATCTCAGGCCTTTACGGCGCATGTTGGAGACACCTACTCTGACCTGTAACCCCAAAAGGAGGGAGTTCCTCAGGGCAGCCTTCTAAGTGTTTTATGTTTTGTAATTGCGATCAATGGTACCATCTCTTCTCTCCCAGAGGGCATATCAGCGATCCTGTTCATCGATGACTTGGCACCTTACTGTTCCTCATGTTGTCTGCAGTTGGCAGAAGATGCATTTTTGAAATGTTCACAACTTAGGTAATTGCGCTTTTTCACGAGCAAGACGAAGTTTATTTATTTCCACCGGGGCATAGGGGCTCTTGTTCTGCCACCTTTCTTCCTACAAGGTCTAGAGATTGAGTTCGTCCCCGAGTTTTGGTTTCTGGGAGTAACTCGAGATCCCAAGTTATCATGGTTACCACAACTATGTAGTCTTCCAGCGGGCTCTAGACATTTTAAAGGTCCTCTCCCACGTCGTGGGGCAGCGATCGTCAGACACTGGTTACTCTACACTGCCCTCATCCAATCCAAATTGGACTATGGGTCCCAAATTTACCCTTTGTCTTCAATCTCAGACCTTAAAATTCTGAAACCGATTTGCAACCCCGAAGTTCGTCATTTCAGTGGAGCCTCTGCACCTCTCCTGTGATCAGTCTTTACTGTGAGAGTGTGGTGCTTCCCTTCCCCATTTGATAAGTTGCCGTCTTGGTCCCGGCCCTTGGTTCTCCCGATAGATCATCTCTACAACCTGGGTCCTCTAAGGGTCCTTGATCTGCTGACATCACTGATTCCTAGTTGGTTGATGTGCTTCCCCTCCCACAGTGCACCAGCATGTGAAGCTTGGACAAGTCACCCATGGATTCTTGCTCTGTTAAGTGTCCATTTCTCGAGTATACGACCTCGCATACACAACATTGTCCCATCTATACAGACGCTTCCAAGTCAGACCGGGCCATCAGTGCTGCAGCCGTTTACTCAAGAGAGTTTTTAACTGTCTCCACTGGCAGCTTCTATTTTTACCGCTGAACTTTCGGTCATTCGCATTTAGACTGATTCCAATTTTGTCGCTTAAAGGTTTTATTTTTTCCCACCCTCAGAGTCTTTTAGAAGCGATTTGCTCTTTTAATGATTCCCATCCCTTAGTTGCAGAAATTTGCAAATAGCTGTTCCAAAACGCGTCCCGTTATGCGGTTTTATTTTGTTGCATTCCTGGGCATGTAGGGATCCTGGGTAGTGAGGGCTGATCAGCTTGCCCATTCAACCTGTCCTGGATAACTGCATTGCTTCTTTGAAATTTCTTTCCCTCGAGTCTTTAGAGACTGCAGTCCTTAGAAGCAGTCCGTTCGCATCGGCCACACAAAATAGCCACACCATCTTGTTTCGGCTACTGTTCGAATTATCCCTGGCTGCCATTTTTGTGGTTAAGACCAATCAGTCACCCATCTTGTATTGGAATGTCCTCATTTTGCCATTTTCCGATCTTCCTGTTTCCCCACCCTTTAAGTATCCCTCGCCTTCATTTCCTTCTGACAGAGGAATATTTTAAAGCCTCATTTTAAAATTTTCTATCCCATCGTGGTCTTCTCCCTCTTTTATAATTCATTTGCTCCTATTTGTTTGTGCTGCTATCTAGAATCCACTGGGATTGGGCAACTGCTCATTTTGTTTCTTCCTTAAATCTTTAATCTTAGTTCCCACGCATTTCTCAGGCCTCAACATGGGCAATAATGAAGAATTAAATTCAAATTGTATCACTCAATTCAAACAGACCTCGTCTTCCTCTATGACGACGAAAGTTAACAATTAAACTTGTATGACCACCCCTCCCCTCAAATGTGTATCCATCTTTAATGTCCTTGCCCCTATATCATCTCCTCCACACACTTAATAACTTCCTTAGAGCAATAGACAGTGATCTATTCATGCCTCCCTCAAGATCATCCCTTATTTTTTAGGCTCAACTCTCATTTTCTATCTTATTGATGTGTTTTGTCCTCTGACCGTACCCTAATTCTCTACCCTCAATCTATTCCAGCCACTCAACTCAAGGGTCTCTATCACTAGGTCTTATATCATGCCCCAGTCTGATCATTTTGTACTCTTTTGAAGTCCTTCCTCACCATGCGCCGAATTCCAGTCCTCCATGACATTTTCTACCAGGGAGTTAGTAAGGTGCAACGATTACTCCAGAAGTTTGGCAAGGTTAGGGTCTTCACCTGCGTGTACAGCACTCTGATCCTTCCTATGCACATTTACTTTGGTATGGGTATTTCCTGAAACTGTCCATGGTTGGTGCACTTCTCCCCCCCTCCTCCCTCAGTTGCTATAGATCCCCCTCTTTCCTTTGGTTGTCTGAGCCCCCTCGCTCTAACCGTCTTTTCAAGAGACTGATTTGGTCTCCAAAATAATATGTATTATCTAATGAACAAGAAAGAGCCTCTAAACCGAATACACACTCAATCTGACCGTAAGGTCTTCTAGGGTACTCTCTTTCCTCCTTGTTACACTCTCTCTCCTTGCCCGATACCACGTCCTACCCTGCGGGGCTCCTCAGGCATGTTGTTTCACCATCCACTACTTCCTCACCAACTACTGTGGGCCTATCTCCCCTTAGGTGGAAACAGTTGATATACACCTTCGATTATTGATTACCACTCGTCAAGTACCAGAATTGGAGCCCATCATACTGACTTCTCAACACTATAGTCCTGCAAAACGCCTCACCCAGAACAACCTTTTTCCCATACTCCCTGGCCAGGAGCAACCCTTTTCCTGTACTACTTCGCCTAGGGGAACCCTTTTCCTGTACTCTTTCGCCCAGAGCAATCTTTTTTCCATACTTTATCGCTCATAGCAACTTTTTGCCCTTCCTGGCCCACAACAACTTTTTGCCCGTATTTCCTCAGCAAGAGCATTTTTTTGTCCATAGTCCCTCGCTCTGGGCAAGTCTTTGCCCGTACTCTCTCGCCAAGAGTAAGCAATCTTTGGTCGTACTCTCTCGCAGCTTTATGCTTCCCTTGGTCCCCCTGTTAAAGTCTATTATTAACACCACCTATCCTTTTCATTTGGGTGGGAGTTTCCCAACCGGATTATGAAACCATCATAAAGATCAGAATGACAATCGCTAGTAAGCTCTAGGGGACCAAGGGCCAGACTTCGTTGTGGGGAAGGGGCAGGAAGAAGGGTTGCCTTGTGTGCTTGCCGCAAGTCAGAGAACATTTGTAACACTTTTTGGCTCAAGGGAGAGCCATCCATTCGCCCTTCGGGGAGTTGACTGAAACCCCCTTCGGCGGGGTCCGAGAGACAGAAGTGATACGTTGTGTGTGTGAGCATGGAAGAAGTGAAAAGCATCAGTGTAGGTAGGTAAGTTGAGTTCTTCGTCCCTCGCATCATTGATGAGATCCCGCGATCGGATAATGAAATACACATAATGATTAGAATATCACTCATTAGTGAGTCAGAAGTCACCAGAGAAAGGTGTCGGGGTCGTATGTGTGTTTTTGACACCAGCCAGCGATAGTAAAACCCTTCTTGACACTGTGGGGGTAGGGCACCCATTCTGCGACAGGGGTATGTGGATATGAACGTCCCCACAGGGGAGACTAGTACTTCAATGGAAGGGTTCCGGAACCGAGAGAGTGAGTATGTTGTGCTGTGAAGACGGGGAGGGATTGGCTTTGTGCATGAGGATATGTGGAGAGCTACAGACCCCCGCGGCGGTATCAGCGTATCCGCCCAACGGGCGGCCATATCATGACGCCAATGAAAGTTTGTGATCCGCGCTCGCTGCGATTAAACCCCTGCTTCGATGTCAGAAATCCAACGATCTATCCACTAGGCTAACGAGAACTTAGGACGAGCCGTGTTGCAATTGGATGTGTGCCAAATGACGAATAAAGCTAAAAATTCCTCGCGCATGCGCGAGAATCGGTGGCTTGCCTTGTTTGGTTAGACTTTCCCACAGCACCGATTTTTTTTTCTGTTCCCTCTCATCTGGATTGAATCATCCATGCGTCGGAATCGACTGCCTTATCCAGTAGGACACAAGAGATACTAAAGTCTCCTTCCTTGACTTTTCTTCCCTTCCTTATTCCCGAACATTACTTTCATATCTTCTTCCTCTACTTCGTAACCTTCTTGAACTCCATATTGGTTACAAAATGCCCTTTCCCCTTGGCGCACTGGGCCCAGTCGCAACGAAATCCCAACTTGCCTTCGCCAACACCATCTCTGCGCTTCAGTTCCTTCAGGGCTTTATCAGGAGATGCCTGATGGAGAGAGCGTCTTTCCCTCCCTCCGCATAGGACAAGGCTATTGTTCTTTTCCTCAAGCTGACTGAGCCTTCAAACATTATCGTGCCCCACCCCACCCGTAGCCATGAGCAGCTGATCTTGTAAGGTCATGGGAAATATGATGTGCTCGCATCCCTCTATTCATGCTATTTCACACACTTACCTTGCCCCGCAGGGGGTATCTTGAATAGACTTTTGCACCTGGTACCTGGTGGAATGGCTCGTTCTCCCAATCCCAGTGCCCGCAGTTGTGTACCATCACTGCCACACTGTTTGCAATGTAGATCCTGTCTACATTCCTCAATTTCCTTTCAGATCTCTCCTTACGGACTTCTGACCCACAGGGGGGTGGGGGTATGGTGTAGCCGGGAGTAATACCCATGCTGCAAATGAAACTTGGAGAACAGGCACCCACCCCATCCCTCTTCCAGTATCGGAGTACGATAATAATAGGTAATCACCGACCCTACTCCTTAGTAGACCAGCTTATCCTTATTCTTCTTTATTAATGCTCTATTCTATCCCTCCCAACATTTCCCAAAAGGTTCTTGGGACTCGGTGCATTGTCAGCATCTTACCCGAACCTGGCTGAGTGGCAGGATCCACCTTGACGTCCCTATCTACTGCGAGGGCAGAAAGCCAGATGACTGGGAGAAGTATTAAGTGGGCGGTGTGCTGGGTTACCGACTCTCTTCACCGGTTCCGTTACCTATGAGGGGATCGACGCCCGCCCCATCATTTATAGGTTAAAGCGCAAGGACAAAGTCGCCGAGTACGGTGAATCGGCTTAGCTCACGTTCGCAAGCCGAGTATGTATTTATTATCACATTCTGGATGTCTCTGTTCCTATGGGGACTTTTTCCTCTACTTTACAAGGCATTGGGAGATCATATCTTTTTTCTTGCCTCATTTCTATTTTTAAATCCTTCAGAAATGAAAGGAGAGTCTCTCCAAGCCCTGCTTCCTTCCTCCCTGCGGCGATCGTGGTCTTGAGACCGTTTTCGGAGGCTCACGACTGTCCCCCGAAATTAGGGCAGCATAAGGAAACTTCAACTCAATGCTCCTATGAATCCCCTGTTCGGATGCCCGACAGCTTGGCGACCGTACTTAGATACCCCTCCTGAAGTGGAAGGGCATCTAAGTGCCTCTCCCCCGCCCCAGACTCCAAGGTATTCCTTGTGAGCGTACTTTGGTTCGGTATCAGACATTGAAACTGAGTCTGCCCCTGTGTAAATACCTTCTGATGTGGCCCGGGCCCACGATGAGTCAAGAGAGAGGAGATACCTCCTCGCCCATCTGGTGCCCACTTGATGGCTAAGATTTCCATTTCAGAGAAATATCTGGTTAAGGACGGTCCTTCTCAACTTGGAAGCCCCTCCTGAGGTGGAAAGAAACGTTTTCACTCCCCCCTCTCCTCTCCTAAATTGGAAAAACAAGAGTATGGATTCTTCTTCCTACACGGGGGCTCTTGGCATGTGCTGGTCCGTTGCCGCTTGGGCAAGCGGACGTGGAACCTCAAGGTACAGGGCGGGTAGACCCAGACAAAGACCAAAGTTGTAAGTATGGTGAGCAGAGCCTCGATTAGGTTGGCGCCCCTTTTTGAGACTACCTGGCGTTTTGATCCCGCTGACTTCAAACGCTTGCTAGTTAGTCTCTCCACTGATAACATGTTGACCAAAGGCCACATGTTCCATCACAGGATGGCCTTATCTTAATCGACTGGTAGAAACCAGAAGGTCACCCGTTTCTCGAATATGAGCTTTCTGGCGAATGCGGCGGATCCCTCCGTAGCGGCCATTATTATTAGTACTCTCCGGTGAAGGTGACACCGCAGTCTATCCTGAATTTCGTTCAAGGGGTGGTCTATGCGAGCGAACTAGTATAGTACTCCTTAGAAAACATCGACGAAGAGTTGGCCGACCAAGGAGGGGTCAAGGTTGAGCAACGCTCTACACTCTTCGTCACGTTCGATTGTGATAGGCTGCCTGAATCGGTGCTTGCTGGTTGGTATCGATACCGTGTAAAGGCATTGCTGCCACTGCCGCGAAGGTGCCTCAATTGTTAAGCATGCACCCTCTTCACCTACCCTCTCCAGGCCTGCTAGTAGGGTCACTTCTTTGCCCATATTGAACGATTCTATTCTGAATTCTACCTCCCTGGATAGATCTGAGGGTTCAAAGGGCTCACACCTCGTCTCGGCTAAAACCAGTCCTCTCTCCTCCTGCTTCACCATTTCCCAAAAGGCGAAACGGCCAGGGGCTTCCAATAAGTCGTTAGACTCACGGGAGGCAAAGGCCACGAAGGTGGTCTTGAGACCGTTTTCGGAGGCTCACGACTGTCCCCCGAAATTAGGGCAGCATAAGGGAACTTCAACTCAATGCTCCTACCCAAGGCGGGACCGGGAGCCTCAGAGACGCGGGACCCACGCCACCGAAGGCTGCCCTCCTGCAAAAGGTTTGCGGCGGCGAGAGCAAAAGACTCAACCTTCTCAATAATGTCTCGAAAGTGACAATGCCTTGTCCAGCCAATAACCCCCGGAGTTCTGCCTCTGTGTAGCGAACGGACATTGCCTTCAGGGTCCTCTCCTCGAAAAGTGCCCCTGCATCTCCTCCGAACTAGGCCTGGAAGGCATAATGGCATTTTGCCTTAATAGAATTGCCGCAGACTCCATGCCAAATGAGATGAGCTGCTGAGTCTCCTCTCCCCTTTCCTGTTAGCTTTATATTTAGAGGGGACCATGATGTACGCGTGCCCCCCTTCCTCCTGTCCCGTGGTATAAGAGTTTTGCAACATCATCCTACGAGATAGGGGTCAGACAGGAGCATACACGATTTACAGCCAACATGATGTCTCCGTTCTTCTATTCACTATAAATACCTCTTTACGGGCAGTGACAGTGCAGTTACACCTGGAGGCATACTTATTTCTGCGTACTATTCACTGTCGGCTATCTTTGACGCGGGAATTTCCGCCGCGTCGTATCACGGTTTCAAACTCCCTTATCCTCCCTGGGGACTAGACGATCATTCCCAGAAGTGAAGTCCTTGTTGACCTGATTGACGAGATGGAAATAGCTTTACGTATTAATGCTCGATAATCACCTCATTTTCCTGTCTCGACCTGTCCTTGTGCTTTCCGGATGCGCAGCCTGACTTAGGTTTGGAGGTTGTCTATGACCATGGTGGCGACCACTTTCCCATTCAAATATTTTCTCGGTCGCCGTCTCTTGATAAACCGCCTGAGGTGTGCTTGGAGTGAGCGCGATTGCTCGTAATTCAGGAAATGACTGATTTCTCCCGTAACCTCATAGCTGTGGGCTTTACTACTATTCCTAGAAAGTCTGGTCGTTTTCCACGCCGTCCGAGTGTGAGACGGGCATCGGACAAGCGATACGCCTACATGTGCTATAAGTGCCTTCCGAACGATTTCACCGGGGGTGAATTTCTTCGAGGTTGGGCTAGTTTACGGTATCTTTCGAAGCATGCTTGCCGCTCTTCTACACCGGCATACGTATGTTAATAACGGGAAGCTCCCTTTTTTCAGAGGTGTACTAGCGAGTCAAAATATTTGAGTTAGGTTTTCTTGGCCTCCCCTCCATCTCGTTCTCCACGAGAATAGGACCGTAATCTCAGGCCTAGCATCCGTTAGTCTTTCGCGACCGTTTTTTTCAAATTCACTAGCCGCGATGCTTCTCCGCCAGCATTCAATGCACGTCGTGATGCCGCTGAATGCCGCATACTGGACTTTACCTCCAGAGGCGGAGAATCCTTCAACGACAGGGTTCAGCTGATTGAGTTGCGTTTCGCTCGTGCGCGGATACAGCTCCTGGTCCGGACGATGTCCTGCATGCCATACTTCGACACCTTTGTAGCAGGCATGACATTTTTGCTAGATTTGCTCAACAGGATCTCCAAAGCTGGTATCCTTGCAGACTCGTGTCAAATGGCTACTGTGTTCGCTTTTCGTAAACCGGGAAGAGAGATCTCTACCCTGGTCTGTTTCCGTCCAATTTTCTAACCTCTTGCGTGTGGAAGTTGCTTCCGCAAGTTCCACTCCATGTCGGGTGCTCTGGTTCAGCTGTATAAAGCTATCTGCCAAGCCTTGCTTTGTAGACAGCATGACTCCACATATGTTTTTCGATTTGGAGAAGGTGCATGATAACGCATGGTATTACGTTATAAAGGAAAGTTCTCACAACGAGGGCGAAGGGACGCCTCTCAATTTTAATATTTGAATTTCTACGAGATTGTCAACTTTGCGTACGCGTGGAGAGAGCCCTCTCCAGCCCAATGCGGGAGTAAGAGGGCTTCTCGTAGGAAATTCCCCTCAGTGTAACACTCTTTGCCATGAGCATCAACGGTACCGCCTCCGTGCGGCCCGAAGATGTTCTCGCTCCGCTCTTCGTGGATGACCTTTGATCTCTTTGGTGAGGCCATGGTCAACTGGCACGTTGACTCCAACAGGCATTGAACGGCATTTCTCGCGATGGTGCCTATGCCGCCGAGAGACGCCAGTCATACCCTAAGCCCTTTGGGTTTAGGGCCAGGAAACTCCTTCGAGAGGTAGATATGGCCCTCGGGCCGGTGGCGCCCCTGGTTCTGCCCAGGACGCCACCCTGGAGGGTACCACATTTGGCTATTTGTCGCCACGCCTCTGCTCCCAAAGCTTGTACGGCGCCTGGAGTATTGCGTTCGACCTTTTTGGAGCACACATCGTGTCACGCTGGAACCGTACCAGTGTATACGGATAGCTCCAAGTCCCAAGAGGGGGTTGGCTTCCACGCCGTATCCCCTCTGAAGTCAGCGGGGCTCTACCAGGCGCTGCGTCTGTCTTCACGGCCGAGCTGGTGGCAATACACCACTCGGTACGGGAGATTACGCGACGTGCCCGGTTCGGAGACCGGATTGTGATCTATAGCGACTCACAAAGCGCCCTGAGTTCTCTTGGGGCATTGGAATCTCCGCATCCCCTGGTTCGCGATATCCGTGACGCCACGGTTATGGCGAGCCGGGCAGATGTCGAGATTATCTTCTGCTGGGTTCCTGGACATGTAGGAATTGCGGGGAATGAGCGTGCCGATGAGGGCGCTAAAGAGTCCGCAAGGACTCTGCGACCGGACCAGCGTTTCGCTCTTCCTCACACCGACTACATGGCAGGAATACGGGCAGCTCTTCGGACTGCTTGGCAAAGAAGATGGGAGACAGTCGAAGGGAACTTAAAGTTGCGTGCCATTGCGCCGCGACTGTTCCCATGGACCTATCCCCCAATGCCGCGACGGCTTCAGGTCGCTTTCTGTCGTCTCCGAATCGGACACACTCGTGTGACGCATCGCTATTTGATGGAGCGCTCGCCTGTGCCCTATTGCGACGATTGCGTCGTTCCCCAGACTGTTGGGCACATTTTTGTCGAATGTCCCAGTCTGGGTGATCTTTGTGCACGTTACCTGTCCCGGTACCGGGATGGGCGGGGTCGCTACCGCCTGTCCCTTGTACTCGGGACGAGTGCGTGCATCATGACTGGTGGACTTGTTGACTTTTGGGGGGAGGCCGGCCTCCTCCCTTTTATTTAACTTGTTTTTTGTTATTGTTGTTTGTTTGTTTGTTTGTTTTGTAGGTCGCAGGCTCCTGCGCCGGGGGGAGGGGGACCTCCCCCCGACGCCGGAGCTTACTCCCTGATTGTTATCTCCTTTTTATTGTTGTTTCTGTTAACAAATTTATTTTAAAGTAGCCTAGAACTGGGCTGTTTGTTTGCGACGACTTATGCCCAAGTGGGCAGTCGCCAGATAGCCCCTTGAAAAAAAAAAAAAAAATCTCGCTATGTCGAATCACACAGGCTTCTGTTTTCCTTGGCTAAGACTAATGTAGTGCACTTCTGTCGCTAGCCACGGCTTCACCCCGAACTGGACGTATTCCTAAACGGTGTTCGCCTGGAAGTGGTGAACTCGCACCATTTTCTTATACTTGGTTTTGACCAGTGCCTCCCATGGGCGTCACATATTCGCAGCCTTAGGGTCTTTTGTACCCGCGCCATGGACATTCTCCGTTCCGTGACGTCCAGTACCTGGAATGCTGATAAAGCTACTGCTCTACTATTCGACCAAAGCTTGACTACAGAGGCAATTTTAGGCTTCCGCATTCGAGCGTGAATTGTCGAATTTTGACGCGATCAACCAGACTGGTATCCGCCTGGCGACCGGTGTCTTTCGCACTACCCATATTGAAAGTCTGTTTTTTGTTATCGGAGAAATGCCATTTCCTTACGACGGCTTAAGGTCGCTTTCTGTCGTCTCCGAATTAGACACACTCGTGTGACGCATCGCTATTTGATGGAGCGCTCGCCTGCGCCCTATTGTGACGACTGCGTCGTCCCCCAGACTGTTCGGCACATTCTTGTCGAATGTCCCAGTCTGGGCGATCTTCGCGCACGTTACCTGTCCCGGTACCGGGATGGGCGTGGTCGCTACCGCCTTTCCCTTGTACTCGGGACGAGTGCGTGGACTTGACTTTTTGCGGGAGGCCGGCCTTCTCCCTATTATTTAACCAGTTTTTTTTTTGTTTTTTTTCCCTTATAGGTCGCACGCTCCTGTGCCGAGGGGACCTTCCCCCGGCGCAGGAGCTTGCTTACTACTCATTTCCTTTTCCCTTTTTAAAATTTTTGGTGTTGTTTGGGTTGTTTTTTGTTTTTTTTTCGTGTTATTGCATTCGATTTTAAAGTAGCCTAGTACTAGGCAGTTTTTAATACGGCGACTAATGCCCAAGTAGGCAGTCGCCAGATGAGCTCTTAACCCCCCCTTCCCTCCCTACTCCGTGGACAGTGCATTATGCGCTTGCACGCTCAGGCCTGCGTCTCCATCAGTCGCCTACTGCTCTCATTGTATCAGTGGCCGATCTCGAGGGTGTCAAAGCCGCTGAGAGACTCGCCGTCATTTGATGGAGCGCCCCCATGCACCTTACTGCGAGGACTGCCTTATCCCCTAGACTCTTTGGCACATTCTTATTAATTGTCATTCTCTCGGGGATCTTCGTACGCGTTACCTGTCCCAGTAGCAGGACGAGTGCTGGCCGCTTCCACTTTATTTGATTCTCTTTTGTGTTGGTTGCATGCTACGATGTCGGGTGGAGATTGGCCTCCCGCTGACACTGAAGCATACCTTCTTACTTTTTGGCTTGCTTGTTGTTTTGCTTTGCCTTCGTTGTTTTTTTTTTAATAAAGTAGCCTAATAATAGGCTAAAAAATAGTTACGGCGACTTATTTTTCATGGTGGTAGTCGCTAGATGGGCGCCATAAAGAAAAACTATCTCGCACTCCCGATTATAGCATCTAGATAGAGCGAATTCCATTATAGGAGCAAGAGAGGTCGGCTTGCATGCCCCACTGAATTAGTGAATGCCAGCAGGTTGGAAGCCTAGCGACTCCCCCGGAGGGAGGGGCCATGTAGAGGCTCCTCCCGAGGTGAGCGAGGATCTGAAGTTTCCCCCGTCTAAGATGACAGGATCTTACACTGGAGTGGACACCACACACTGTGGTAGGTACTCCAGATCCGAAGTACCCTACTGAGCGAGATCCGCCCGGAAAGGAGGGCCTTCCTCCCTCCGATGGATCCTCACAAGCAGCTCGGTCCTTTTCTATATCGAGAACGACCTGGCCGGCGCGGACATTTCTGGCCTCGGAGTCTCTTGGGTTAGAGGGTGGACTCCCTGCACTCCTCTCCTAATAAAAAAAAACAAGACAAGGGCACGCTTTCGTTCGGCAGGTGACCAATTCAAAGTATCATGTCTGTTGAACAGGAGCGGCCTCAAATGAAAGAGGGCAAAACCACAAAGGCAGGTAAGTGGAACCTCGGGTCGGGACTTCATGACGCCCCATGGAGAGGATACTCAGCGTCTTAGAGCCCGCCGGCTTCAAACCTTTTTTGGCTAGGGTTCTAGGTAAGAAAACGAATTTCTCCTCTTTCTCGGAAAGGACCCTTCTGGTGAATGCGGCGGGCCATGCCTAGGCGGCCATTGTGAGTCCTCTTCGCACACGATTGCTCGCCTGTGCACATAACACTGCACTCTAACATGAACTTCTTGAAAGGATTAGTCTATGCGAGGGAACTCGTTGACTACCCCTTAGAAGACTCACTTAAAGAGCTAGCCAACCTAGGAGTGGTCAAAAGCGACTGTGTGATGGGGAAGTAGGGAAGGACCTAGTGACCCCGCTCCCTCCTCCTCTACATCCTACTTCATCTAAGCCATTTAACTCGTATTTCTTGGCAGTTTAGGCTGCGGACCGAATCGCTTTCCGTGATGTCAATAAATTGGCCCTATCGCAACCTGGAACTCCCTATGCTTCATCTTAAAAAACACACTGCTCCTGGTCCCTGCGGGCCTATGAGCACGTTAGCCACCGCGCCTATTCGGAAACCTGTCGGTTCTACTTCTCCAGGGTGCCACCCTGGTAAAGCTCGCGTCAACACGCGCTCCCACTCTGCCCCGAAAAGAATCCTAGCCCAGCCCCGCCCTCGCCCTCTTCGTATAACTTTATGGCAAAAAAAACGAAACAGCCCCGTGACTCCAGCGGGTGCGCTGGCCCACACTCAAGGAAATGACTGATTTTTCTATCTCATTCGAGTAGGTAAGGTCAATTGATGAGACCGTTGTTTTTCTCCAGTACCCTCTTCGCCGTGGACCTTCTCCCATTCCTCGAACGTCTGGCCGTTTTGCACTTCGTTCCTTTCTTGGTTAGCACTGAGTCTGAGACGTCCTTCAGAGAGAAGCATCATGTTTATATCAGGACATCCACCACCCGAACTATTTCACTCTGGGTGAATTTCGTAGTGCAAGGCCCATTTTCTGATATATTTAGAAGCACGCTCGCCGCTATTCTTATCGGGCATGTATCTTCGATTAACGGCGAAACCCCTCTTTCAGAACTATTGAGCTGCGTCAAAAAGTTTCGAGAAAAGTTTGCATGACCAACTTCCCATCATCCAGGATGACGGAACAGCAATCTCGGACCCCGCGTCAATGCTGATTTCTCAACATTCTCCAGCCTGGATGCTGCTCCTACATCATTGAAAGTACTCTTGGACCTACCCTCCCAATGCCACGACGGCTTCATGTCACTTTCTGTAGTCTTTGAATGGGGCACACTCGGGACGCATCGTAATTTGATGGAGCGCTCCCCTGCACTTTACTGAGATGAATGCGTTGTCCCTCAGACTGTTCGGCACACTAGTTGAATGTACCAGTCTTGGTGATCTTGCCGCACGTTACCTGTCCCGGTACCAGGGCGAGCTGGGTCGCTACCGATAGACCATTGTACTAGAGACAGGTTCGTGGACTATTTGATTTTTTGGAGGAGGCTTGCCTCTTCCATTAAATTTACCTTCATGTTGGATCCGTGCTAAGGGGAGGCCAGCCTCCCCACGACACTGCCGCGTGCTTCTTGCTTTTTTGTTTGTTTTATTTGCCTTTGGTTTTGTTTCTGTTTTTTACTTTTTGTTGTTTAGTAGTTTTTTTTACTTACGGCGATTTGTGCTCTTGTAGGCAGTTGCCAGATGGGTGTTAAAAAAATCATTGAAAGCACATCGTGGCCGAACCGACTGGACTTCGCCTGTAGAGGCTAGGAAACTTTCAACGACCTATTTATGCTAAGCGAACTAGGTTCCGCCCTCGTTTCTTGCACGGATACCACCAATGGTTCAGACGAATCCTCTACCCAATGCTTCGGCATGGGTGATTGAGGTATGGCCTTTCATTTAGACTTGTTCAACAGGATCTGGAGACTATCATCCCAGATTCCTATTGAATGGGTATCATGCTTGCTTTTGGCAACCGGAGAAATATCAATTTACTACGCACGATTTCCACTCAATTTCTCTTAACTACCTGCGTGTGCACGTTATTGGAAAATTGGCTAACTTTAGTCAAGCGTATTTTTTAGAAAGTGTCCACCTGTCTTGCAGAGTGCGGCCTTTACAAGTTCCACTCGACAGGATGTTCTCCGAGTGGACATCCTGTAGTACAGCATGGCGATATGGTATAATGAAGACTCTCCACATTATAGAGGCGAGGAAACGTTTCCCAATATCTGTATCTAAGTTTATGCGAGATCGTCGATGCCATGTACTGGTGGGAGGGCGTCTCGCAAGGAAGTGTCCTAGGTGTCACACTGTTTGCCTTGAACATCAACGGTATCACCTTGCTGCTGCCCTAAGATGTTATCGCTACGCTCTACTAGTTTACCTTTTGATATCTTTTTGTGTCACCTAGATGCTGACTCCAACATGCCCTGAACCGTATCTCTCGCTTTGCCGAAATGCACGGGTTTTGAATAGTAGGGGCGCAATGGTAGGCAACTTTAAGTTCCCCTCTGCCTAGAGGTCCAGATTAGTGGCCTGATTCCTCCCATGTAGTCGGTGTGAGGAACAAGCAAACGCTGGTCTTGGCGCCAGGCCTCGCGAACTCTGGTGCCTCATCTGCGCGCTCATTCTCTGCAATTCTCACATGTCCAGGAACCCAGCAGAAGATAATCTTGACATCCACCCAGATCGCGGCAATTGTGGTGCCACGGTTACCACGAACCAGGGTCTGTGGAGGTTCCAATTCATCGAGAGCACTCAGGGCGCTTTGTGAGTCACTGAAGTCGTTTTGACCCGTCTCCGTCTTGGTCATACATGCCTAACTCACGGGTACCTTATGTCCCGTGAGCCCCATCTCATTTGCAATATATGCCGAGCCAGGCTTACCGTCTCCCACTTTCTGGTAGACTGTACCCGGTACTCCGCCATCCGTCGCCGCTTCTTCCCTTACTTATCTCTTTACCCACGCAGTGAACACCTAAAAATGATTCTGGCCGAAAGCCCCCATTTCTCGATAGATGCCATATACTCATTCCTGTCCGCTGCCCGTCTCAAATCTACGATCTAGTACTCCACAAATCCTTTCCATCACATGTACACACCTCATCCATCAGTAACCTACTCCCTTAAACCGTTCACTGAGATGGACGCCTTAGCGTCGATCGGCTCTCAGTATCTTCTACCATAATAATAATAATTGAGAGTCTCTAAATATCTCATTCCGGTCTCCTAACCGCAGACGACGCGTTATCTCGTGTGCCAACCCGTGTTTTACAACCAGGTCTGTCGTGAAGACAGACGCAGCGCCTGGTAGAGCCCAGATAAATTCAAACAGAGGGGATACAGTGTGTAAGCGGACCCTCTCCCGGCGTTGTAGAAGCTTTGCGAGTAGAGGCATGGCGGCAAATAGTCAAAAGTGGTACCATCCAGGGTGGCTTCCTGGACAGAACCAGAGGCGCCACCTGTCCTTAAGCTACACCGAGCTCTCAAAGACTACGTTTGGCGTCTCTTAGCGGCATAGGCACAATCGAGATTTGCTATAGATTCAGTGAGAGACGTTGGTGACTGAGGGAGGTGCCGGGCTCGCTCGTACTGGCGCAGAGTAAGTGGCATCTCACCAGCATCGACAAGTAGGCTCGCAATGGGGACGTGCCGAAGGCATCGATTTCCAGGCGGAGACCGTTCTGGTGGTTTGAGTCTATCCGGCAATACACGCTGACTGCCTAATCATACTCGCATCCATAGTCAAAATTCGAATTAGCAATGGATCGATAGAAAAGCAAGGCAGTAGACCTATCAACTCCCGAGTTGCTGAATGTCACGGAGCGAAGAACGTTTATGGCGCGGGTACAAGATACCCTAAGGCTGCGAATATGAGCCTCCCAGGTGAGGCTTCGGTCGAAAACAATACCAAAGAAACGGTGGGATCTACCACTTACATGCGAACCCCTTTTCGTTTAGGAACAATTTCAGGTCGGGGTGGAGCATTGGATGGCGGTATAAGTTCACGCGTAATCTTGGCCAAGCAAAACGAAACGTGTGCGTTTAAGCATAGGGAGTGATGCGATTTAATGCCTGTTTAAGTTGACGCTCTAGAGTTGGCCTCTGTGTCACACCAAAAGAGATCGAAAAGTCGTACACGTAGCGAGAACATCCGGCAATACCGAGGTGATACCGTTGATGCTCAGGGCAAAAAGTGTGACACTGAGGACACTTCCCTACGGGACACCCTCTTCTTTCACCTTTGGCCAGAGAAGGCTCCCCCTCCCCTATCCTCAAAGCGGAAACCGGCCTGTTTTCGAAAAGCGAGCACAATAAACATTCTCCAGGTGTCCAAGAGGATACCTTCTGTCCAGATCCTGTTGAACAAATCTAGAAGAAGTGCCATGCCTCGCTCACATAGGTGTAGAAGCATAGCATAAGGGACATCGTTCGGACCAGGGGCGGTGCCCGCACACTAAGCGAGAGCGGAACCTACCCCATTCAATGTAAACCTGTCGCAGAAGGGTGCTCCGCCTCTGGAGTTAAAGTTCAGTCGGCGACCTTGAGTGATATTTCGACGTGCAATAAATGCTGGTGAAGCAGCTTCCCAGTTTGAGAATGCAGAGAAAGCGGTCTCGAAGGACTGCCTCGGATGCCAGGTCCGAGATTGCGGTCCCATTCTCCTGGAGAACGAGAGGGGTGGCCCTGCGAGAATTTGCCCCGAATACTTTTGACTCGCTTCCACACCTCAGCAAGAGGAGTGAAATCATTCGGGCGGCACTTATAGCGCATGTTGCATAACGCTTCTGTTTGAGGTCCGTCTCACACTCGGGTGACAACCACGCAAGCAAAACGGCCAGACGTTCTAGGCCCACGCCGAAGAGGTTGCCGGAGAAGAATTCAAATGGTCTTATCCCTCATACACCCAACTGAACTCGACTGGGAGATATATTAGCTATTTCTAGAAATTCAGACCACTGCGTCCTTGCCAAGCAACACGGGAGGTGGGGTGGGGGGTCTCAGGTGGCAGTGGCCCCGAATATATTTTGAATGGGAAAGTGATCATTTAAATAGAGGTAATCGACCACCTCTCACCCAAATCAGTATGTGCATCGACGAGCTCTGGGTTATATAGAGGCAGGAAAATGAAGATTTTCTCTAGCAGTGATGCGTAAACTCATCCACAGTTAGGACTCCTATTTTTAGCTCGTCGATCAGCTCGGCAAGGACCTGACCCCTGGAATTGATCGAATAGTTTCCCCAAAATGGGTGTCTACCTTTCAATCCCCGAGCAGTAGAAAGGGCCTCGGCAACCGTGCCATGATTCTGCGGACGTCCCCCACTTCAGATTTGGCTGACGGTGAATGTACACAGAAATAACAGTACCTCCTATCCAAGTGCAACTGCACAGCTTCTACCTCAAATGATTTAATTAAAGCAAAGTGAAGATCGAAGACATCATGCCGGGTGTAAATTGCGCATCTTCCTGCCCGGCCCAAATCCTGTGTTGGTGGGGTCGCAAAACCCTTATACCCCGGGAAGGTGGGCAGTTGGCTTCACCGTCTTGAAACCCTCCAGTCTAGCCTTGGGCGAATGTATAGGGACCAAAACTCATTTAGTGATGTCCTCTTTTCTGGGGAAAGTTTTAGGAATCCCGAAAGACGGCCTAATGACCACCTTTCTGGGTGTTGCCTCCTGTGGGTCTAACGACTCGTCGTTTCGCCTTGCAGGAAACGGTCACGCTGGGTTCCCGTTAGGGCCGCGGCGATCTGCCTTCCTGGCCGCCTTGCTGACGGGACTCAGCGCTCCGTCCGGTCTCAGCTTAGCCTATTCCCCTTCCTTCTGACACCCTGTCTCCGTACCCTGCTTCCTCACTTTCTCTACAACTTCCTCTGGCCAGCCTCTAATTTCACACGGTAGATGCCGACCAACTTTCACCCAACCATCCCGTATCGAGGGGGAGGGGACAACATTCACTCACCTCTGAGCTACCGTTTGTGGTCATGGATTTTTAACAATTTGCTTCATCCCCACCCACACCTTCCTCACACCCCCTTTCTTTCTCCTTTCACTGTCTATTAATTTTACGCCGTGCCTAAGGTGGAGCCACCATGCCGACGGGCTACCAGGTCACTAGGCGAGAGGATTGCCCTCAAGTAGCTGTAGCTGGTTCTCTCGATGCCGTATTCACCCCTCGCAGAGCGGGCTACTGCGTGGGGTGATGAACGTATGCATCCCGTGAAATGTATAGGGTCACCATGCCTAATGATGAGTTATTAAACCAAAATAATTCTCTCCCTTTACCTTCCCCTATACCATCACAGGAGCCCCCTTCGGGCTGCTCCACTTAAAAATTGGTTGTCCCCTCCCCCCTTGTGTTGTATCAGAGCGCCCTCCATATTTCTTCTACCGTAGAGGTATTTTACTCTTCTCCTAGGCCTACGGGTGTATGGGACTCCCTCTCAGTCCCTTCTCTGGAGGCGCCCTTGGGTGCCTCCCTATTTCTAGCGTCAGTCCCTCCTTTTCGCTCACAAGGGACTGCCAAGAAAGCACGCAGGCGGCCAAAAATTCAACGCTCTACGGTGGAAGCGCGTCGATAGGGCTAACACCCTCAGGAGGGCAAGGTATGGCAGGGCCCGTCGCTCTGTGCCCCTTAACATCCTGCACTCGTGCGCTAAGAGCCTACATGGGGTCACTGTATGTACCCCCCCGCCCCACTCTTCTTCGAAGGATGCTGGTTCGCCTGTATTAGGTAAAAAAGGAACCTCGAATGGGATATGTGATATCTCGGAGGGGGGGGGGCACATGGAGGCCCTCCCTAAGATGGACTTGGGCCCTGAGGTAACCTAGCCCCAGATTGTAGGCTCTTCCATGGGGTCGAATCTTCCTCGTGCCAAGCACTGAACCCGAATCTGACCCTGTGCAAGGTTCTCAGAAGGCTCGGGAGAGGAGGGATCTCCTCCCCCAGCTGGTGCCCCTGTGGCAGCCAAGACCTCTATTTCAGAGAAGGATCTAGCTAAGGCCGGTCCACCTGGCCTAAAGGCTCCTCCCGGCGGAGGGGAGAAGCGGGTTCATTCCCCGCCCTCCTCTCCTAAAAAGAAAAGAAATAGAAAACAAAAAAGACTCGGAGCTGCTTCCCCTCCACTACTGCCACGGGGATGGAGCCAAGACCTCTATTTCAGAGAAGGATTTAGCTGAGGCCGGTCCACCTGGCCTAAAGGCTCCTCCCGGCGGAGGGGAGAAGCGGGTTCATTCCCCGCCCTCCTCTCCTAAAAAGAAAAGAAATAGAAAACAAAAAAGACTCGGAGCTGCTCCCCCTCCACTACTGCCACGGGGATGGAGCCAAGACCTCTATTTCAGAGAATGATCTAGCTGAGGCCGGTCCACCTGGCCTAAAGGCTCCTCCTGGCGGAGGGGAGAAGCGGGTTCATTCCCCGCCCTCCTCTCCTAAAAAGAAAAGAAATAGAAAACAAAAAAGACTCGGAGCTGCTCCCCCTCCACTACTGCCACGGGGATGGAGCCAAGACCTCTATTTCAGAGAAGGATCTAGCTGAGGCCGGTCCACCTGGCCTAAAGGCTCCTCCCGGCGGAGGGGAGAAGCGGGTTCATTCCCCGCCCTCCTCTCCTAAAAAGAAAAGAAATAGAAAACAAAAAAGACTCGGGGCTGCTCCCCCTCCACTACTGCCACGGGGATGGAGCCAAGACCTCTATTTCAGAGAATGATCTAGCTGAGGCCGGTCCACCTGGCCTAAAGGCTCCTCCCGGCGTAGGGGAGAAGCAGGTTCATTCCCCGCCCTCCTCTCCTAAAAAGAAAAGAAATAGAAAACAAAAAAGACTCGGGGCTGCTCCCCCTCCACTGCTGCCACGGGGATGGACGGGGCCACTGCCTTTTCGGTATGCGACCAAGCGAAGATTGGCAAGTTTGGCTCCTGTGCTTCCGTGGGTGAGGAGTTCCAGACTAATACCAAAGTTGGGGAGAGCGGAGCCTCGATTACCTCTGGGCCCCTCATTGAGAGGTTAGCTGGTGTTTTTGAGACCGCTGGCTTCAAACGCCTCCTCCTTATTCGCTCCACTGATGGCAGTATGTTGGCGAAGGGCAACATGATCCATCAGAGGAGAGCTTTAGCTAGCGTGATTGGTTGAGAGCCGAAGGTAACTTGTTTCTTGGATAGGAGCCTTTTGGCGATTGCAGCGGATCCCTCCGAGACTGCCATGATTAGTGCCCTTCGTACACTTGATGGCACGCACGTGAGTGTGACGCCGCACTCGACCCTTAATTTCGTGAAAGGAGTGGTTTATGCGATTGAACTCTTGGACTTCTCTATATATGACCACCTTAGAGCTGGCCCACCACCGACCATGCAGTGGTCAAGGTCGAACGTGTGATGAGAAAACAGGGAGGGGCTTCCAGACCCACCCCTACGCTCTAAGTCACGTTCGACTGCGAAAAGCTCCCTGAGTCGGTGCGTGCCGGTTGGTATCGCTACTGCGTGAAGGCATTCATACCACTGTCGCGGAGGTGCTACTACTGCCACTGCTTCGGCCACACGAATCGCTCCTGTACACGCGCAAAGTTGGGGCTACCCGAAGTCTGTGTAAGTGGCTTCAATGCCGCACATGACGAGTCCAACCCATGTATGGCCAAGTGTGCCAATTACGGAGAGCTGCACCCATCTTATTCGAAGCAATGTGGTGTGTATCTCCTTGAGAATGAAATCCTGGCCGTTCAGGCCCAGGATCGACTCTCATTTCGCGAGGCTGACTTGGTCCTGGTGAGCCCGGCGGTACCTGGGTCGTTCTATGCCTCAATGCTAAGAAAAGACACTCTCTGCTTCTGTCCCCTCCATGTCTACGAACACTGTCGTTTCTGCGCCCATTTGGAACTATTCTGTGGGTTTTACCCACCCCAGGCGCGTCCCTGGTAGAGCTGGCGGCATGAAGGGTTCACACCCAGCCCCGGTTAAATTCAGGGCTCCCCTTCCTCCCCCCAACGTGACCGTTTCCCGTAAGGCGAAACAATTGCGCGCCTCTACCGAGTCGTTAGACTCACAAGAGCAACACCTCTGCAGTTGGTCGTGAGGCCATCTTTCGGGGTCTCCCCGAAATGAGGACAGCATTAAAGGAACTGCGGCTCCGACGCCCACACCCAGTGGTAGGCTGGGTCGCTCGGAGACGGTGGATCCTCAAAAGAGGGACCTCCGCCTCCGAAGCCGCCCTGCCTGTCTAAAGTTTCCATGAGGAGGGAAGAAAAGACCTGCATCACGAGCCAAACCTCCACTGATAAGTCCTAGAAGGCGACAGCGCCTTCAGCGAATTGTTCGGCCAACAGCACCCGGAGTTCTGCCTCCGGGAAGCATACGGCCATTCCCGCAGGAGTCTTCTCTTCGAAGAGCCCCTCCCTCCAAGCTAGGCCTGAGCGTCATATTCCTTCAATGGAATTACCACGGACTCCGGGCCAACTGGGAGGAGCTGCGGAGGCTCGTCTCCTCCCGTTCCCTGCTAGCTATCTTTTTGCAGGAGACATTGCTCGGTGCGTGCCCCCTGCCCACCCTCTCGGGGTATAAGGGTTTTGTGACCCCGCCACCACGGGATGGGGGCCAGACAAGATGATGCGCGATTTACACCCGACATGTTGTCTCCGTTCTTCTCTTCGCTTAGATACCTCCTTTCAGGCAGGAGCTTTGCAATTGCACCTGGATATGAGGCAGACTGTTATTTCCGCGTACATTCCATCGTTCGCTATCTTCGATGCGGGAGGCTTCCCCGCGTCTGGGGAGACTATTCGATTAGTCCCAGGGCTCAAGTCCTTGCCGACCTGATCGACGAACTGGAGATTGGTATCTTAAATATGGATGAGTTTACGCATCACTGCCCGAGAACCGCTTCATTTTCCTGACCCGATCCATCTTTGTGCTCACCGAATGCACAGCCTGATTTTGATTGGGGAGTAGTCGATGACCTCTATGGTAGCGATCACTTTCCCATACACATATCATTTTCTGGGCGGGTGCCCCCTGAGAGCCCGCCCCTGTGGTGCTTGGCGCGAGCTGCATTTCAGGAAATGGCTTATGTCTCAGTCGATGAGCTTAGGTCGGTAGATAAGGCCGTTGAGTTCTTCGGCAACCTCATCGTGGTTGGCCTAACTACTATTTCTAGAACGTCTGGCTGCTTTGCACGCCGACCGCTCCCGTGGTGGTCAGCCGAGTGTGAGGCGAGCATCAAACAAAAACGTTATGCTTACAAGCGCTATAAGCGCGGCCCGAACGATTTCACTGTCGTTGAATTTTGTCCAGGAAGGTTTAGGTTCCGGTATATTTCGAAGCACGCCCGCCGCTCTTCTTGACGGGCATACGTGTCTTCACTTAATGGAAAGACCCCTCTAGCAGAGGCGTTGAAGCGAGTCAAAAGGATTCCGGACAATCTCGCATAACCCCCTCCCGTTCTCCAGGAGAATGGGGCCGCAATCTCGGACCCCGCGTCCGTGGCGGAATCCTTCGCGACCGCTTTCTCCTCATTCTCTATCCGGGATATTTCTCCGCCAGCCTTAAATGCGCGTCATGATGTCGCGGAAAGCCGCCGACTTGACTTTGCCTCCAGAGGCGGAGAACCCTTCAACGACAAGTTTACTTTGAGTGAGTTGCGTTCCGCTCTCGCTTCGTACGCGGACACCGCCCCTGCTCCGGACGATGTCCCTCACTCCATGCTTCGACACCTGGGTGAACGAGGCATGGCCTTTCTCTTAGATTTGTTCAACAGGATCTAGATGGTGGGTTCCTCCCAGACTCCTGGCAAATCGCTACTGTGCTCGCTTTTCGCATAGCGTGGAGAAATCAGTCTATCCCGGCCAGTTTCCGCCCAATCTTTTTAAACTCATGCGTGTTTAAGTTGATTGAGAACTTGGTAAACGTTAGATCAGCCTTTTTTTTCTGGACAGCAAAGGCCATGTCTTCTGCACAGTGCGGCTTCCGCCAGTTCCACTCCACGTCGAATGCTCTGCTCCGACTGGAAAATGCCGTCTTTGAGGCCTTCCTTCGTACACAGCACTAGGCCACGTTGTTTTTCGATCTGGAGAAGGCCTATTATACCGCATGGCGATGTGGGCGAGGGGGCGCCTCCCAATATTCATATCTGAAATTTTGCGAGATCGTCGATTCCGCATACGGGTGGAGAAGGGGGGGTCCTCTCCGGCCCAATGGAGCAGGAAGAGGGTGTCCCGCAGGGAAGTGTCATCAGGTGCCTAATCTTAAATTGATCCATAAATTTTTCCCCATATTACTTTTGCTCTCTCGTGAAGTCACGTTTATTGGCTCAACTTCTGCAAGATTGTGCAATATTGTTGATGGAATGCAGTCCCAGCGAGTGACATTCGAAATAGGTCGCAACGCTTGGTTCTGTGCCACTTGTGACTTCTTTAGTTAAGTTTTACTTGCTAGGTGTAGGAGAATGACAGAGTAGAGTAATCATAGGTCTTACCAAGCCCATGCACATTTTTCTTTTATTTCTTTAATAGTGCCTTGAATCGGTATAGGTAGCTAATAAATCCTGTAATACTTCTTCATATCGTTGTAATAATCTACTAGGAGTAATATTTTGATGGCGGAGAGGGTTAATCATCCTTTATAAAGTCACCAAAAGACACTTCTCAACACGATTGAACAACGCAAGAATTCTTCCCCGAGGCCATCTTGAACTTGAAATGTCATGAGACGACTTAAGTTAAGCTCGCGCGTTTGGTTTGAATGTTAATTTTTATTTTCCGATCAACGATGTAGAAAATTAGAGGTAGTAGTTTATTTAAGCATGTTTAGTCGCACGATCGGTCGTTGTCGTCGTGCGGAGCTTGTGTGCTTCAATGACCCCAAGGGTGATGTCAGATAGGTCCTACAACGCTGAATAGGCCGAAGAAGAGAAGCCAGACTAAGAGTAATCCAACCCCGGAGTCCGAACAAGGCCATGCCTTCTTTCGGGCCCACACCTTCTTTTAAATATGAAACAAAGAGTGCAAGAACAGCAGTAAACCTACATCGATGGGAAATGCAGGATTCGCCCATCTGTCCAGCATGCCACACCGACCACCTGGTGCTAGAATGTCATCAAACCAGACTACAGTGAGGCTATAATTCCATCCAGGAATGTAGTGAGACCTTTAACAACTCGTTAGAATTAAACAGAGTGGAGGTGTGAAATCCATACGACACGAACGAACGAACAGTTTCTTCCGTAACCTAAGCAAACTTTACCTAATTACCCGGGTCAGAGTTTCACTATTTTATTGGTAAAGGCAACATAAAATTTCTTTTCGATTCACGTTCGAACTCACCGAAAACCCACACACTTTCAATAAGACGCCTTCGATTGTACTTTAGCATCCCAAATTCGGCCTCTTCTATTTCCACGGTTTTCCCTGGGCGACCGATTTTCACCGAGCGCTCTTCAAATTAATGAATTATCACGGCTCGAAAAGAACTAAACCGGTCCACCAAGGTCCTGGCCAAGACTTCTTTTACCTGTTTGCAGATCCGTATAAGTCAGTTTGTTACAAATAAACCAATATACAATCCACAAGATTGCCGAGGGGGAGAGGTGTTCGTTCGAAAACTAGTCCCTACAAAAGCCGATTTTTTTAACCATGCATCTCGATTTTGACATTTTTTTATTACCTCTGGAAATAAAGTTAGGTGTTATTTACTTTACCATAATCACTTTTTTTTGTATACATATTTTATTCATTCTTCCTGTAGCATTTTTTTTTCTGCATTGTCCAAATCTGTTCTTCTTTTTTGGCAGTCTGAGGGCGAAATGCCCCAAAACAGAGTTTGATTCCGATGCCGCATTTAGCCCTACAACCTTCATAAATAAAGAACAGATTTGCAAAAAATAAAATAACAACCTAGGAGTAGGTCTAATCCTTTCTCTTTTTTTTTCAATATTCAAAATAGCAGCTTGTGAAAGTATACAAACCTTTTGTACCTCACAATGGAGGGGGATTCGTCCCCATACCCCTTTTTAGGGTAGGATGTTCTACCCACCCCGGTCTTTTTAATCAACTCGTAGTATAAGCAACTCGAAGGCACACAAAGTCGTTCGGATAAGTATGCTTCTTATTACTATTTCTCACTGTGATGTATCAAATAATAACCCACTTCTTTTCCTACGATGCTCCTTTCACTACCAATAGTCTTGTTTAGCAAACCAATGTTCACACATTTCCTAACAAAAACTCTTCCAATCCACAAATGCTTTCGAAAAAGTCGCTAGATTTACACCCTATTCTCAAAAAAATTCTAGGGCACGTTAGGGTCACTGTAAACCAGTTTTACAAGGTCTTTTAAATACATTTTACATCCACCACAAGTCATCACAAAGCTGTCCAATCCAAAACAGATAAGTGGGGAAAAAAATGAAGTAAGCTCGGTCGAAAATATGTAGAAAATGGGACGACACTATATAAATTTTTTCAAAAATACTTTTTCAATGTTCCGTCATCACAATTAAAGAAGAGAGAGAGAAAAAAATAAACTGTTATTATAATAATAGTAGCATCGACCGTCGAATAAATTCTATATAGATGTCTTCGCAAAAAATGTGTTGACATAATAGGAGTGATTTTTTTTTTTTAAGCGATTACGGTTTTCGAAATATTAACCACAGTTTGTCACAACGAACATGAAATTGTTCATTAGTTGTAACTTCACTCCTCCACACCGGACACGTTACATCTTTCGGTAAATGTATATGTTCAAAAAGGAAGTCAATAAACTTCGATTTATCCTCACACAAAAGGGTTATAGTGCGACTGTTGAAACAACTACCTCAACACTTTGTTTCTTTAATGAAACTTACTTTGTGCCAGGGTTAAACAAATCGTGAAACACGCGAACCAGCTTAACTTAGTCCGTCTCATAACATTTAAAGATGGCGTCGTAGGAGAATTCTTGCGTTGCAGAATCGGGTTAAAATATTGCCTGTTTGTGACTTTACAAAGGGTGATAGACTCTTTCCGCCATCAAAGTATTGGTAATACTTCAGATTTCGGGCGCACGGTAGGTGGCGCTGTTAGTAGGCTACAATATATCTTATGACGTCCGACGGTAGCTTCAGATGTGACCAATTACGGCGTTATATTTTTTTGTTGTTGGGGGGATTTGTAACTTTTAGTCTATATTATTTACCAAATATCTGCGCCTCGGCTCGTTTATAGTTTTTTCTAAGTTAGGTAAGGTTTCTTGATGTCTTTTATTGTTTTTTTCGTATTTTTTGTTTCACAGTGAACGATAACAGCTTCTTACTGGCAACGTCGTAGCTATAAATAGAACCCGGTTAGCATTTGTTTCTCTTTCGTTATGGCTTTTTCGTGCTCTAGTTGTGCTTCTTCGTTATTCGAATTCGGGTTTATTTTGCATGACTGTGAAAAACTTTTAGATTATTTAGAGGCGCATAAACTAATCAAGAAACCTATAAAAGTAAGTATTGTTTGTTATTAGGTTAGGTTTTTCTGCCAGTAAAAAGCTATTGGGGAAAAAAAAACCAGGAAATTCAGCGGGACTGCTCGTGGGCGAGATATCACTGCGGGGGGACCACCCTGCGATGATCCTGAGTTTCATTCAATTGGGGGGGTCTGGGGGGCACAGCCCCCCAGTATATACTCGTATACAAAAAAATATAACGCCGTAATTGTTCACATCTGACGCTACCGTCTGACGTCATAAGACATATATTGTAGCCCAAAATTGTAGCCTATAAACAGCGCCACCTACCGTCCGCCCCGAAACTGAAGTGTTACCAAAGTATTACTCCTAGGACACTATTACAACCATATGAAGACGTATTACAGCATTTGGTAGCTTAAAACGCGTGCTCCAGTCTTATTCAAAATTACCTTCTTGAAATCATGTATCTAATGCTATATCAAGCTTTTATTTGCAGTTTACTTTTGTGTCAAAGGTGTTGTATGAATTTACCCACTTCTGTATACACTAACGTATTGAATTATCATTGCTTTTTTTACAGGAGTCAGAATATTAATGCAATTTCATTGTTTACCATCAGGCATTGAAAGTTATTGTTCAAATATTTTAAACCCCCTGAATAGAAATAATTAGTAGGTTTTTTGAGACAATGGATCCTAATGTAACTGCAAGCCTAATTAAAAACAAGAGGACGACCCTTGAGAGAATTGAAAAATGGATTTCGGAAACTTATTTCACTGATGTTAACTTGTACGGCAAACTCTACCCACATAGGAAGAATGCTGTAGGTAAGTTGTTTCTTTTTTCTCACGTCATTTATCTCGCACGCCTTAGGGCTGGTTAGAGTCCCGATGGAGACTGATTTTTCATCATTCTCGAGAGGCGCTAATACCCCTCATTAAATTCATCATCTTAAGTGATGAGTTTAAGAAATAAATTACGTTTCATTCGAATTCCACTTAAATCTAGCAATTTTAAAACTTCCTTTGATTGTAACTTTTTCAGTTTTAAATCAAAATCAATTTCATTTTCGGAACAGTAATTGTAATATTTCTTTTAAGCCATCAGCCACTGGCAAATTCCGGGTGGAGATGGAAAATGGCAGGAATGGCATATAGACTTGATTCTAAAGCAGATTACTAACTTTTCACCAGCACAAATAGGAGACGTTTTTGGACCAAGCTGGACAACACATTGGTTTCTGGTTTGTATCTCGATATATCTCTAATTCTAGCAGTCTAGAGTATTTTCCCCAACCGTCCTATTCATATTATACATGAGACATTTGTTAGTATTGTGATTTTTTCATATTTCTTTTACATAAATCGAAAGATGACAAAATATGTGAGATATTGGAATGTAAAAGAGAATGGGGATGTAAAAGGGGCGAGGAAAGAATAGGGTAAATGTGAGTGAGCAGCTGCTAACTGAGGACGCAAGCATTTGTTTTTATCACCTTTAATGCTATTTTCCCACGAAGGTTATTGAGGTAGAAACCACAATTTAAGGTGGATCCCAACCACTGGTTCCTACAGCATATGACAATCGCTGAAAAGTCGACCTGTACTGTGACTGTAGTGCCACTGTATAAGGGGGAATAGGTTTGACAATGAGCCTCACATATGAGCATCATGTGAATCCTATGAAGGTCCTGTAACAGGCACATTCACAACTATGCATATACAAATAATCTAAAATATGTATAGCAGTTTTCATAAATAATAATAACTGTGTAAATAATATGTAACATCTCTGTAAAAATAATAATGTATAGTTTTTGTAACAAAGAACCTATGACAATTGTCCATGTAAATAATAGTATACACACACACACACACACACACATATATATATATATATATATATATATATATATATATATATTGTTTGTAAAGGTCTAGGCGAGAAAAATTCATTAGAGACGTTCACACGTTAGCAAACCTTTGCACATGTACACACACATACATAGTAAAACGAAGTAAAGCGATTCCCACAGGCACGCTAAAAGATCAGCTGTTTAAACAAGTTTGGTAGCAGGTGCAGAGCCGAAGACACGACAGTATCGGGCATTATTTGCTATCGGGGAACCGCGAAACGCAAAGTCTTATTTTTGGAATTCAAGATAAAATGAATCTCTATCTCCGTGGACACACAAATTAACACAGACTGGAGGAGGCTCCACCAAACATCATTGGCTAATAGTACGCCACGCCCACGGTGTGCGCCACCGTATATACCATCTTGGGTAGACCGAGAGGGATAGTCTTACAATAATCCAGTCAAGCAGAGTCACGGGCACATACACAATTAAAGTCACAGTCACAGTCAGAGTTTCAGACAGTTAAGGTACCAACCCAAAACAGGAATAGGCTCGCCTGAATACACGACACGCCCGTTTCGAATTCATCTTACGTCAAGTAACCCGAGTTCTACGCCCTAATAAAGAGTCCGAAATTCCGCCGTTTGGGATTTCCTTTCCTACTGCTAATCCCGATCGATCCTTTTAACCAGCCTACTTAACTTCAAGCTGAGTGAGAGTATTATATTTCCTCGAACAATTGGAGTCATCCTCAGGTTGCCGTTTGGCCATGTAACGAAATCGTCACTGTTAAGTAGCATCAGATCGGATTAGAACTTGGATGATTCACCACCAAAACCGTGGAGAACCTCTCAACCGCATTCCCCTTAGAGAGTAACCCCCATAACTAGTGACGTACCTATATTCAAGGCACCACGACCTAACTCTACCAACCGCACGTACCTAATACAACCACCATCTAAGCACCTATATGACGAACCAGCGACTAACGGCACCCGATGTGGTTCAACTACGAGACAAGAGACTCTGCTAGGGACTACCCCGTATCGAATGTTCCAACTGGCACCTGGAAGAGAAGCACGCCCTCCCGGATCCAGTGTACCCAGTCGTCTCAAACTAGATTGAGATGCCCTTGATTTAATACGTCGAGACCTCTTCCGCTCACCCTTCTTTCGCCGCTTAACTTACCCCCTCCCCCTTCTCGCCTCTTTTTCTTGGACGGTGGCTAATTTTGCCGGCGAACTTCCAGCCATCTTATTTTCCGCTTTCGCCTGAGAGAGGGTGGAAGACGGATGCCCCCACTCCTCCCCCTTTTGTTTCGGTTTTAGGTGGGGGTTTTGACGCCATGTCCACTTTCTCCATACCAAAACTCCCAGGCACCTTCCAATCACTCACTTTTCACGCCTTTCCGAAAACCTCAACCCCAGTCCCCTTCCAAAACCCGCACTTCACAGGCCCTTCCCACCACCCCTACCCCCACTCCTCCACCAAACACCCGACATACCTCAGGCCCCGATTTTACTCCGTGTACTCCCCCCATCCTTCTATATTCCCACCTCGTCTCTTCCCATCAAATTTCTCCCTCCAGCGGTCGTCTTTCGCTGCTGTGCATCCCCCTTTCACCCTGTCCTGACTTCTCCACTCTCCCTTTCATCTCCTGAATCTACCTCTACCCCTTCTGCACCCCATCCATATATTGCTGCTTAAAATAGCCCTCAGGCCTACCCATTTCCCAACACCCTAAGACCGTCCTACTTTACCTTTAGTATTCCCCAGGGTGGCCCCCGCAAGGAGATACCCAGTATAGACTTACAACTGAAACCTGGAGGACCAGTACGGCCTCCTGGTCCAATTGAGCCTGACCTCGATGCCCGAGTGTGCTTCCTTTTTTTGTTTTTTTGTTTTTTTTGGGGTTTGGGGTGTCTTTTGCGCCTTTTTTAAAATCTAGCCTAGCATTAACCTATGGATAATTATGGCGACTTATGCCCTAGTAGCCAGTCGCCAGATTAGCGCTAAAAAAAAAAAAAAAAAACAACCCCTGCCTTCCGGCCCGAGTGCTTGTAGGTGGGGGTTATCCTGTGTATACTGGTACACCCAGTATCCAGAGGAACTGCATGTGCTCACGGTTCGAGTGAAAGTAGGAAAGGCCCCGTCACTGGGGGAAGCTGGTGCGTTTCCCCATTTCTCTCTTTCAGCGCTCACTTTATTCTACGAAAATGACCTCGAATTCTTTTTCTACCCGCGATGAAGTAGATGGTGTAGCCGCTGGCAAAGCCCCCTGCTATAAGTGAAACCTGACGGCCAAACACGACCTCCCGTTCCAAGTGACCCTCAGGGAGGTACCCTGTGCAGAACGCTGCACTTTGTACCTGGAGTAGCAGCAGGGCCAGGCCCGACTACCCGCAAAGAAGGAATCGATGACAGAGGGCACCTCTACTCTGGGTCCAGATATGGGGACGCTGATTCGTTCCTCCGGTCCCATTATGCACCATTTCCACTCCTACTCTACATTTGTTTACCCATTTCATTGACTCAATCTCATATTGCCCTTTTTTTTAATTCGTCTGTGGTTACTCTTGAATTGGGTGTCGGTCGTGGTTACCCCGACCTCTCCGTGGGATTCTCCTTTACTCTCTTTTTGAGAGTTGCCTCCGGGTAAGTGTCCACTAACGGCGCGCCCTCCTTTGCTTTCTCAGGGGCTCTCCAAGAATATGGCAAAGCCGAGGACACGCCGCTTCGGTCTTCACCCCCTCCGATGGGGTTAGGCTAACTAGGCTAAATCCTTTAAAAGGATAAGGGGTGGCGGTGTCCCCTGGCTCCTGCCAAGATACCTCGTCCACCATAGGTTCGTGACCTTCATGGGAACCAACATGCTCGCTCCCCACTTTTCATAATTGGGGTGGGCATGCCATCCCCAATGACGCTTGTAACGGGCCATAGACTTTTTGAGTCTCTGGTCGTGATACCCGACAATTTGGGGAAGGGTGGCGGGTGACCATTTGGAGTCCCGTCTTTAAGTGGAAATGGTCCTGGAGGTGCTCTTGCTCCCAATGGCAGAGTTCTCTGGGGACGAACAAAAGCTCAGGGGCAGATCCTCTGAGCCAAAGTCTGCCCCTGTGCAAGACTTTTCTGAGACGGCACGAGGTCTCGAGGACTCAAGAGGAAAGGATAAACCTCTACCCTGATTTGTGCCCCCTTAAACAGGTTCACGATATCAGAGATAAAGGAGGCTGGCTCGTCAGGCCTTGTGGCTCCTTTCCGGAGGTGGAAAGAAAATGGCTCACTCTCCACCCTCCTCTCCTAAGACGAAAAAGCAGTGTAAAAAGAATACCAAAATGACTAAGAAACTCGTCTCCTTCCAAGGGGCACCAAGAACAGGGGGGTCCACTGCCGTTTTCGGTAGGTGGCCAGGCCAAGACTGACACGTCCGCCCCCGAGGCGCGCTCGTGCGGGAAAAGTCTGACAACGACAAAAACCTCATATAAGGTAAGTGGAGCTTCAATGGCGTCAGGGCTTCTCATCGAGAGATTACCTGACGTTTTCGAGCTCGCTTCCTCCAAACGCTTTCTGCTGATCAATCCCACTGATGGTATCATGTTGACTAAAGGCTATATGTTCTACTAGAGAGTGGCTTTAGGGAGGCTGCTTGTTAGAGTGCCTTCTGGAACGGAGCTTTCTTGCGAATGCGGCGGGCCATTTCCAGGTGTTCAGTTTTGATGCTTCTCGGACACTCAATGACTCGCCTGTGCAGGTGACACCGCACTATACCATGAATTTGGTTGTGTGTGGTTTATGCGAGGGGACTTGTGGACTACTCCTTAGAAGACATCACAGAAGAGCTGACCGCCAAAGAACGGTCAAAGTCGAACGAGTGATAGGAAACAGGAGGAAGGAATAGCTCGAGACCCCCCGCTACACTCTTGGTCGTTCAGGTTGCGGACCGACTCTCTTTTCGAGATGCTAAGGACTTTGTCCAGCCATGCCCTGTGTGACTTGGAACATCCTATGCCTCTCAGGTTAAAAGGCCTATGAGCGCGTTAGCTTCCGCGACCATTCGGAACCCTTCTGCGCCCCCCCCCCCTCGGTGTTCTATAGCTTTACTAGCTCCCGTTCCTCTCCGGATAACCACCCCTCTACTGAGTTATTAGACTCTCAGGAAGCAAACCCGTCGAAGATGAACTTGATACCCACTTCAGGAGTTTCTAAGGCTCTCGCCCGAAAGAAGGACAGCACCAAGGGAGCCTCAGCTCTCACTCCACCGTCTAAGGCTGTAAGGGGAAAATCAGAGACTCTGGACCCTCCAAAAGACGAGGGGCCTCCGGCTCCGAAGCCACTGGTTGCAATACACCGCTCGATACGAGAGATAACGCGTAGTGCCCGTTCCATCGAACGAATTTGAATATTTAGTGACTTACAAATCGCGCTGAGTGCCCTCGAGGCATTTGAATTTCTGTGCCCCCTACTTAGCAGTATCCGTCATGCCTAGGTACACTTTGCGAGTATCTTCTCCTGGTTTCCTAGATATGTGTCGATTGCTAGGACTGAGTTGAGTTTTTTTTAATTTCAAAAGCTGATCTGGCGACTGCCTGCTTGGGCATTAGTCGCCGTAGTCAACACTGACTAATACTAGGCATCTTTAAAATAAGATGTCCCCCCTAAAAAAAATAAAAAAACAACGATGAAAAAAGGAAAAAGGCAATAAGCAGGAAGTAAACTCCGGCGTTGGGGGGGAGGTCCGCCTTCCCTCGCCGCAGGAACGTGCGACCTACCAAAATAACAAAAAAAAACAACTAGTTAAATAGAGGGGAGAAGGCCGGCCTCCCCCCAAAAGTATAATTCCACCAGTCAATGTGCACGAACTCGTCCCGAGTACAAGGGATAGGCAGTAGCGACCTCACCCATCACGGTACTGGGACAGGTAACGTGTGCGAAGATCGCAAGACTGGGACATTCAACAAAAATGTGTTGAATGGTATGGGGGACAACGCAGTCTTCACAATAGGGTCCTGGCGAGCGCTCTATCAAATGGCGTTGCGTCCCGTAAGTGTCTCCAATTCGGAGACGACAGAAAACAACCTGAATCCCTCGCGGCATTGGGGGGGTAGGTCCATGGGAACAGTCGCGGCGCAATGGCACGCAACTTTAAGTTCCCTTCGATTGTCTTCCATCTTCTTTGCCAAGCAGCCCGAAGAGCTGCCCGTATTCCTGCCATGTAGTCGGTGTGAGGAAGAGCGAAACGCTGGTCCTGTCGCCGTCTTTGCGGACTCTTTGGCGCCCTCATCGGCGCGCTCATTCCCCGCAATTCTTACATGTCCAGTAACCCAGCAGAAGATAATCTCGACATCCGCCCGCCTTGCCAAAACCGTAGCCTCACTGATATTGTGAACCAGGTGATGCGGAGATTCCAATGCCCCGAGAGCACTCAGGGGACTTTGTGAGTCGCTATATATCACAATCCGGTCTCCGAACCGGGCACCTCGAGTAATCTCCCGTACCGAGTGGTATATTGCCACCAGCTCGGCCGTGAAGACAGACGCAGCGCCTGGTAGAGCCCCATTGACCTCAAACAGAGGGGATACGGCGTGGAAGCCGACCCCCTCTTGGGACTTGGAGCCATCCGTATACACTGGCACTGTTCCAGCGTGACACGATGTGTGCTCCAAAAAGGTCGAACGCAATACTCTCGGTGCTGTACAAGCTTTGGGAGCAGAGGCGTGGCGACAAATAGCCAAATGTGGTACCCTCCATGGTGGCGTCCTGGGCAGAACCAGGGGCGCCACCGGCCCGAGAACTATAGCTCTCGAAGGAGTTTCCTAGCCCTAAACCCAAAAGGCTTAGGGTATGACTGGAGTCTCTCGGCGGCATAGGCACCGTCGAAATCAGCTGCGGATGCATTGAGAGCTGTTGGCGAGTGAGGGAGGCGCCGGGCTCGCGCGTACAGGCGAATAGGCGTAGAGCGAGTGGCATCTCCCCAGCATCGATAATAGGCTCTCAATGGGGGAAGTGCGGAAGGCACCGGTCTCCAGGCGAAGGCCAGTGTGGTGGATCGAGTCCACCTTCCGCAATACACGCTCGGCTGCGGATGCATAAAACTCGCATCCGTAGTCGAGCTTCGAACGAACAAAGGATCGATGAAAAAGTAAGGCAGTAGTCCTATCAGCGCTGAACGTCACGGAATGGAGAATATCCACGGCGCGGGTACAAGAGACCCGCTAGAACTGGGTGCCCCGATGAGGGTGCCAAAGAGTCCGGAATGATTTAGTGACCAGACCAGCGTTACCTGTCCTGGTACCGTAACAGGTAAATACTTTTACATGCCTGTGTACACGGACGGCTCCACATCCGAAGAGGGGATCGGCTTCCACGCAGTATCTGGGGCAACACTAGGCGCTTCGTTTGTCTTCATAACCGAGCTGGTTACAATACACCACTTGGTACGGGAGATTACACGATGTGACTAGTTCGGAGCTAGAATTGTTATCTACAACGATTCACAGAGTGCGCGCTGACTGCCCTATAAATTTAGGAATCTCCTCACCCTTGGTTCGCAGTATCCGTGATTCCACGGCGGTCGCGAGCCTGGTGCATGTCGAGATTATCTTCAGGGTTCTTGGACGTGTATGGATTTCGGTAAATGAGGGCGCCAAACATTCTTCAAGAACTTGGCGACAGGACCAGCCTTTCACTCTTCTTCACACTGACTACATGGCAAGAATCAGCTCAGCTCTTTAGGCTACTTTACAAAGAAGATGCAAGGTCGGCTATCGCTCCAGTTTTCCCTTGGACCTACTTCCTCCCCACAGTACCTTGACGGCTTCAGGTCTCCGAATCGGACGCACTCGCGAGACGCAGCACCATCGGATGTACCGCTCCCCTCACCATTACTGCAACGACTGCGTGGTTGCCCAGACTGCCCGGCACATTCTTGTGCCGGGAAGTACCGCGTTTCCTATCCCGGTAATGCTGAGATGAGCAGGATAGCTACCGCTTGTTTCTTGTATTCGGGATTGGTTTGTGCACTCCCGAATGTGGAGTAGCCGAGTTTTGGGAGGAGGCTCGCCTCTTTAATTTTAAGTGTGCTCAGATGCCGGAGAGAGATGGTCGCGCTTTTATTCCTGCTTCTGTTGTTATTTTGCTTTTTTGTTTTCTCTTTGTTTCGTGTCTTTTTTTTTTTGTAAATTTTGCCACTAATTAGTTTTAATAATAACTTCGTCGACTATGCCCTCGAAGGCAGTCGCCAGATGAGCCTATTAAAACAATTTCCTACGCGTTCTATGAAATTGTGTTAAGAAACTTTGATGATGTATATCATTTAGCAACTTCTCCGTTACCGTGGTTGTGAGCTGTTATCGTGGTTGTGAGCTAATGCAATATTAATTTCAGATTAACTTCGAAATTCCAAATGAATGGGTTGGTAAAGAGGTTCATTTACGATGGAAAAGCCAATCTGAAGCAATGATTTGGGATCTTAAAGGTAGGCCTCTTCAAGGCCTCTCTTCAGGAACTTCTCATCAGATGAGGACTGACTTTTGTATCTCAAAATGCTGGGATCCAACAAAAGAAGAAAAAGACAAAAGCTTCTTGATTGAAATGGTGGCCAGTAGGATGTTCGGTGTCGGCTTCCAAGGAATGATCAGTAAGAAGTTGCCAGTTTTATTGCATTTTATACGGTAAATCATTTGGGGGGCTTCTGACATGTTGCTTTTTTTTGTGTGTGGAGGAGGTTGTAGTCTTCTGATGAGAACAAATATGCTGAGGGATGCATTTGATGTGAAAGTTATGAGAAGTATGATTATGGGCTATTGGATCACATGCCTTTGCTATTTTAGGCTAAAATGGTTTGGGTGTGAATGAAAACTTAAGTAAGGTGGAAATGAAGAGATAATCAAAAGTTTAAGATGTTAAATCAACAAAAGAGGGAATACTTGATGTTATGAGAGAGATGTAAGTGGAAACATAATGATGTATCAAATGTGGACGAATTTTAAAGAAGTGGTAGGCCGTAGGTGCAAGGGCTACATGGAGGTATGCTAGAACTGGAGAGAGGAACCAAGAGGCTGAATGGTAGAATGACATGACAATATAAAATGTACAATGGAGAGCAGAGCAAAAGGCAAACTCATTTACAGATGCATAATACTTTCTGCGTGCAGTTGGGGCGGTAGGGCACGCATTCCTCGTCACCTGCAGCATGCTGACCCATGATATACCCGACATTGTCTTGCGGGGTATACATTGTGAGGGAGGGGGCGAAGTTTAAAGTTCAATAGCAACGAGGCCATAGCGCGCAGAAAGTTAGTAAGTAGGGACCAGTAAAGAAATTAGTGAAGCTGGAGAATTGTAAACGTATGGAAGATATTAATAGCCGCGGATCCTCTTGCAGGGGGTGAGGCCCAGAGGGTGTACAACTTTGGGTGCTACTGTACCTTTGCTCCACCATCCTCCGCCGCGAGGGTGAATGCGAAGGACATGCATATGAATGCATACAATGAGGCGAGGAACTTAGACAACCAAGTGATTGAGAAAGAGGCGAGCAACTTGGTCAACCAAGTGATTGACCAAGAGGTGAGGAACTTAGTGAACCAAGCGATTTACAAAGAGACGAGGAACTTAGTCAACCATGTGATTGAGAAAGAGGCGAGGAACTTAGTTAACCAAGTGATTGAGAAAGAGGCGAGGAACTTAGTCAACCAAGTGATTGAGAAAGAAACGATGAATTAGTCGACCAAGTGATTGGCAAGGAGGCGAGGAACTTAGTCAACCATGTGATTGAGAAAGAGGCGAGGAACTTAGTCAACCAAGAGATTGACAAAGAGGCGAGGAACTTATTAAACCAAGTGATTGACAGGAAGCGAGGAACTTAGGCAACCAAGTTATTGGCAAAGAGGAGGAACTTAGTCAGCCAAGTGATTAAAAAGAGGCGAGGAACTTAGTTAGCCAAGTGATTGAGCAAGCGGCGAGGAACTTAGACAACGAAGTGATTGACAATGAGGAGAGGAAATTAGTCAATCAAATGATTGAAAAGCAGGAAGAAATCAATTAAGTGATTGACAAGGCGGTAAGGAACTTAGTTAACCAAATGATTGACAAGGCGGCGACAAACTTAGTCAACCGAGTGATTGACGAGGAGGCTAGGAAAAGTCAATCAAGTGATTGGCAAAGAGGCGAGGAACTTCAACAAAGTGATTGACAAAGAGGCAAGGAACTTAGCCAATAAAGTTATTGACAAAGAGGTGAGGAACTTTCTCGACCAAGTGATTCGTAAGATGCGAGGAACTTACTTAACCAAGTGATTGATGAGGAGGCAGGGAACTTAGTCAACCAAGTGATTGATATTAGGTGAGGAACTTAGACAACCAAGTGTTCGGCAATGAGGAGAGGAACTTAGTCAATCAATTGATTGCCAAGTAGGCTAGGAAGAACTCAATCAAGTGATTGACGAGGTGGCAAGGAACTTAGTCAACCAAGTGATTGACAAGGCGGCGAGAAACTTAGTCAACCGAGTGATTGACGAGGAAGCTAAGAAAAGTCAATCAAGTGATTAACAAGAAGGTGAGGAACTTAGTCAACCAGGTTATTGACAAGGAGGCGAGAGACTTACTCAACCAAATTATTAACAAGGAGGCGAGGAACTTAGTCGACCGACAGATTGACAAGGAAGCGAAGAACTTAGTCACCCAAGTGATTGGCAAGGAGGTGAGGAATTTATTCATTCAATTGATTTGCAAGTAGTTGAAGGAACTTAGTCAACTAAGTGATTGACAAGTAGGCGAGGAACCTAGTCAGCCCAGTGAGTGACAACGAAGCGAGGAACTTAGTCGACAGAGTGATTGACAAGAAGGCGCGGACCTTGGTCAACCGAGTGATTGGCAAGGATGCTAGGAAAAGTCAATCATTTGATTGGCAATGGAATGTGTAACTTAGTCAATTCACTGATTGACAAGGAGGTGAGGAACTTAGTTAACCAAGTGATTGACAATGATGCTATGAACCTAATCAATCAAGTGAATGACTAGTAGGCGATCAACTTCGTCAACCGAGTGATTGATAAGGAAGCGAGAAAATTAGTCAACCAAGTGATTGACAAAGATGCTAGTAGCCTATTCAATCCAGTGATCGAGAGGGAAGCGATGAACCTAGTCAACCATGTTATTAACAAGGAGGCGAGGAACTTAGTTAACCAAGTGATTAATAATGAGGCGAGGAACTTAGTCGACCGAGTGATTGATAAGAAGACGAGTAACTTAGTAAACCAAGTGATTGGCCAGGAGACGAATTAGTCAACCAAATGATTGACAAATAGGCGAGGAACTTAGTGAAGCGACTGCTTGACAACCAGGCGAGGAACTTAGTTAATCGAGTGAGTGACAAGGTGTGTAACTTGTCAACCAAGTGATTGACAAGGAGGCGAGTAACTTACTCAATCAAATGATTGATAGGGAGGCAAGGAACCTATTCAACTAAGTGATTGACAAGGAAGCAAAGAACTTATTCAACCAAGTGATTGACCAGAGTACGAAAGCGGCGAATGAAACAATTAAAGCGAATAGGAATTGGAATCCAAATGCGAACAGGAAGTTGTTTTGGAAGGAATTGAGAAAGGTGATGAATCGAGTTCAAGAAGTAAAAGATAGCACAGACTGAAATAAAGTCAAAGGCTTAAAATTGACCAAGTTGGCCTGCGGACCTGCTTAACGTGGCACCCGGACCACCCCGGTGTTTTTATGTTTTCCTAGCTTTTAATTGTTACGATTTTCTGTACCTGTCCCTGGTGTTAGTGTTTGGCCCATCTGTGGATAGCGGTAAAGGAAGAAGATGATTGAAGTGGAAGGAAGTTGGTGGTTTGCAGGGAGAGGTGCAAGTTGCGTGGAGGTCACGCTAATCTCTGTGCTATAAACTAATTTTAGAGTTAAGTTCGAAATAAGTTAGAGTGAAGGTGTGTCTGTTTGTTTATTTATGTGGTTGTTTTGTTATAATGTTATGTGTGTATGAAATAGGCGTTCAACCCGTAGTTAGCGTTATTTGTTTTCCTGCTATGTTAATAACTCGAGTTTCTATGATTTTTGTAGCATAATTCTCGTATTTGTTTCTGTAGTGTGGGCTCATATTCCTTGGTTATTTATTCATGTTGTTTTTCATTTTTCGTTCCTCTGCACTTTTTGGTTTGTTTTGTCATTCCTTGTGGGTATCAAGTCCAATCTGGTGAGTTTATCATTATTCGTGAACAGTGGCGTAGCTAGGATTCCGTTGAAGGGGGGGGGGGGGGACATGCGAATCGCAGAGCCTGCGGCGGAGAGTCCGGGGGAGCCTCCTCCAGGACAACTTTGAAATTTGGTGTCGATTTCCTCGCATCTGGGCATATTTCAGAACGTTTCCCTACCATCAAAAGAAGTCAACATCCATCCTAAATTTGACAAACTTCCAAGCAAGATTTTCACACATCAGAATTACAATCCTTATTTTTAGGCTGCAGAATGACACATCATAACCTTTAAATCACTCAAATCATCAATTTCGTTTCTTTTTCAATCAGTGACTAGAAGGGGGATGGGGGAGGATATTGGCCAAGCCACTGGACAGGCGAGCGCGTGACCAAAATCATATACTGAAGTAGTTTTTAATCAAATTTCACAGAAAAATGATAAATTTAATCAGGAAATACTATACATACAAGCACAAAGCCCTATGAACATTCGTTAACAATTGAGAACATCGTATATAGGTAAGTCTATAAAATGAAATATAATTTTTCATCAACAAAATAAGCTTTATCATGAACTACAACAAAGCGCAGATTGCAAAAATGCTTTCGAACCATTAAAATCTAGTGAGATAGATCGTGCAGCACTATTCGGGTACTGCATCTAGAAATCACTTAATAGTAATGTGTATTTAAACATAATATGTTTGTTGAAGGGATAAGGCATGAAGCAAAGCTTATGCGGGGCCTTCTGGAGTTGGGATGATTTTAGTATCATTTTAGTTACCCAAATACATATCAAATATAATACATCTGAAATTGATGACATTTTATCTACGGTCAGTTTCTTTGCGGTCTTTTAATTTCACCCTGGGTGTGCGGTGTTTTTTCACACTTTATTATCATTTGAAAACCAGTCGACGGTTGGTTCGGTTGAATTCATCAATAACCCAATTATGAACTAGTGGAATGTCCTTGTTGATGTACAGATGGGCTAGGCCATTCAGTCGTTCTTCATGCATGGTGGACCGAAGGTAAGATTTTATCAATTTCAGAGCACTAAATGAGTGTTCACCTGTCGCTGTGGTTACGGGCAAGGTTGCGAAAATTCGCAAAAGGGTTTCTATCATGGGATAAGTACCGAGTGTTGCCGTAACCGCCACCCCATCCACGACTCTTCTTTGGTGGTGTACATGTCATGGTCGCCTGTCGCGCCCAGTAGGCCTTCCAGCGCAGTAATCCAGCGTTCAGGCACTCTGGTTGTCCTTCAAGGAATTGATGGTACAACTGGGTGGCTTCCATAAGGGCACTAGAATCGTCAGAATCCTGACAGTATGCCGGTAGTACCATACTGAGCACATATGCTTTCGCACTGTGCGATTTAAGTCGCTCATCTAGTTGGCTTATACAGACGTCGATGTACGGGAGGAAAATAGAACGTCTGTAGTAAACTTCTGGTGTCTCCGCCGGATGATTAGACTTCTGCGTTTGCCTGTCGGTCGTTCTTGACATGCGGATTTCTTCACCAAACAATTCTTGAGCGCGCATGAAAATATCCCTGAAGACTTGTTCGTCTAATCGCATTTGTCTCAGGACCATCTCACACTCCTGGACACTGTCCACCGCGTTATGGATGTCCTGGGCTTCGGCCTGAAGCTTAATGGAAAGTGGCTTGGTGATCTCCAGAACCGATACAAGTACCTCTAGGGCAACCAAGAATCCACTATTGTCTATGGCGCAAGAGAATAGTAGCGCCTTACCGGCGCAATCTGCGCGTGGCCATAGGCTAATTTTGTGTAGCGACACTTTAATGGCGGGTAGTAGTTCTTTGAATATGCGAACTGCTTCCTGGCGCTCTACCCATCTAGTGGTGCAGTGGAGTTTCAGACGCGAATGGGCGACTTCATTACTCTTCCTTGGTAGCTTCTTCAAGATTGAGCAATCTTTTATTTGAACCACAGAAAAAAAAGCGCAATCACGTGCATCACCGTCACTGCCTTTCTAATATCTGGCACCTCGCCCGCCTTCAGCAAACATAGATTGAGCGAATGTGACACGCAATGCGTGTAGCTGGCTGACGGGCATTCTTCACGCACGTACTTTTGCACACCATTTTTGCTCCCCGACATAGCCGCGGCTCCGTCGTGCCCCTGTCCAACCATATTTCTAATGTCAACTCCAGAATCTGTAGCAGTTGTTTAGCCAACCCCGCACCAGTCAGATCAGGGACCTCAGCAAAACCGAGAAACCGCTCACATATTTGGCCGCCTCGAAGGTACCGCAAACATACTGTTAACTGTTCCTTTCTCGAGACATCTGTGGTCTCATCCGCCAGAAGAGAGAAGAATCTGGCTTCTTTTGTATCTTCAATGATTGATTTTTGAATCACTGTTCCAATGGCTGATATCAGTTCATTCTGGGCTTGGGGGGGGGGGAAATGTATGTGGCATTCCTGCTCGTGGTCGTTAAATGTTCCCGTAACACTTTATCGTTGGAAACCGCCATCAGCTGTAGAGTCGCTCTCAGATTGCCTTGTCCGTAATCTCTATCGGCGCCGGTTCCTTCGGGAGGGAGCAACAGGGTTCCGGAATCGCGATGACCCCGAAGCGGTAGACCTAATCTACCCAGAAACTCTATAGAAAAGAGTATCCGCTGCAGAGCAGCTCGGTTTTTGTCACGCTGCTTGGCCTCTGCGGTGGTCAGCTGCTGCTCTATGTCTCCAGTCTTCATCGTCGTTTTGAACGCTTCTGCGCGCGTGACACTGTCTTCATGGAATTTGGTCCCTAGATGCGCTGACAAATAGCCATCTTTGCCGGTTAGGTGAGCGAACTTCTCTAGGGGTGTTCTGACCAGGCGATTCAATTGGTTTCCTCGCATTGCTTCCGGAGCGAAAAACCTGCAAGGGCGACATAATCGGAGAAGACGCTATACTGCCCGAGTAGATGTTGTGGTCCGAGATATTTACATCTGGCTCTGCCTCCATCTTGACGCTCGCTGTAAGGCCACTGAAAGTTCAATGGCGCAGCCAAAGGTGTGGTGAGTACGCGCAGTTTCTCTGCATCAATGAGCTTCAACCAGTTGATAAATCCTATATCATCTTTACTGGAGTTGCCATTAGGTAACTCAGACGTGGGCGGTGTTAACGTCGGTGAAGAGGATTCCTGTGTCTGGGCTTGCAGTTGGACGTCTAGAAGTTCCGGAGGTAACCCTGGGAAAGCCTTTCGTTTAACTGCAGTCGCAGGCTCACGGCGTGTGAAGTAATCGACGATACTTCTCTTCATCTCGACATCCTGGATCTGACCTGAAATGAAAGAAAATAAAAATAAGGTAAATAAAAAACAAGCAATGACTGTAGAATATTAGAAAAAAGAACCCTATATGTATGTAGCTGTTACCAGCTTGAAAGGGAGAGTTGTACCGGCACACCAGTTTAATAAAGTTCAGACAGAATCATGTTTATTTGAGCCGTAAAACTGCAAAAGAAAATAAATAAAAATACAGATTATACCTATGGATATATACATACAATGCAGTAATCAGGGGCCATTTGTAGGACACTCATGTAAGTTAGAACTAAAAGAAAACTACTACAAAAGTAGATGCGGTATTTAGTCCCTTAAGGTTCGACATAACGCTTTTTCTGGATTTTGCATAATATTTTCTACCAAGTCCAAAAGGCATCACTTTGCATTCAATAGCCCTAAAATATGACTAGCCCCACTTGAGCAGAAAAACTACGAAAATTTGCAGCAATCGGCGATTTGTGAAACAGGAAGTTGACGAGAGATGAAGCAAATCAGAAAGACAACCTGTGATTGGCTCAGAGAGCTCCAAATCAAAATCGGGGCGATATTTCAACCAATCAGGTGGTGTTATTTCATGAAATTGACCTTTCAGAATAGCGCTAAAGCTGATTCAACACTGGTCATTTTGATACCAAATCTGCCAGCTAATTAGCTAAGAAGACAGTAGTTGACAGCTGTTGATTAAAAGTTATATTTTGTGCATTTTAAGGTAGTAAACGTGAAAATTATTTAGGGATATTGAAGATGAATAATTAACAATACATTTGTTGACAAAAACAAGAAACTGACAAAATTTACAAAGAACGTCAAAAAACGAGTTATGTCTAACCTTATAGCATTTCCAGCTTCATTGTTATCATCATCTCTATGAATTATAGACAAATTGTCAAAGAACTTTTGGCTTTCGTGTGAGCAAAACTGTTTCAAAATTTGTCGGTCGGAATATATTGCTGTTGCTTTGATAGGGAAATGCTCAGTGTATGCCTTCTTCAACACGACTTTTTTCCATGTCCTTTATAGTAGCAATGTTCAACCAAATTTCAACATCATTGGAACACATTGAGTCATATATAATTTCAAAGGGATTACAATACTGAATTTAATACAAAAAGAATTTCGAGAAAAGACAAAGTGGTTGCTGAGATATCTGGCATGAAATGTGAGTGGTCTCATGATACTTTTCAGTCAGATCAGTGTTAGCGGAGTTGAAAATTTCAACATCATTGGAACACATTGAGTCATATATCATTTGAAAGGGTTTAATTCCAGACATGACTAATACATACGCAAGCTGAATTTGAAATCAACCGTAGAACATGCATGCCAAATTAGCTCTATATGTAGTTCTACTTCTAGATTTTATGCATTTTGTTAATCTTATTGTTCTTTGTGGGTCTTAATTGATTTACTGATTTTTTACTATCTATCAGCTCCAAGTCCATACACCCTGCCTAAATTTATCAATCCAATGTCTCTTCTGAATAGGCATTGAATTACAAAATTTGGTGGGTGAAATAAATAGATACTATTCATTTAAACCGCCAAATTTTGTAATTTTGCAGGTCAGAAAATTGCCCCTAAATGATTTAAAGTCAAAGAGATAAATGATTTTAAACTCCCAGATACGAAGTAATATTTGTTTTCCATGGAGACAGCGATAGCCTTGATGATAACTCACAGAAAATCGAAAATGGCTTGAATGTGCTTACAGATGGGGCAAAGATACAAGTACGAATAAAAAAGAACCATTTTATGCATTAGAAAATCCATGCTATCATGTTTTAGAAAAAATATATTGGCCGCTTAATGTTAGATATATGTCAAAATCTTACTCACCTAAGTTTGAGGAGAAATTTTCAGCAATACAAGATGGCTGCGCCTTGCGATCAGAAAAAAATGCCGGAAAAATGTCACATTTTTTAATGACTGCATATTTTTGTTTGAAATATGAAAGTAATTGAATATTAAACATATTTACTATTGAATTGAGGTTAGTTTCAATTCCCTGACGGGGGGGCATGGCCCAATGCCCCCTCCCACCCCCCTAAATACACCATACGCCACTGTTCGGGATTTTTTTGTCACAATCGGGTTTCCTTATTTGGTTTACACGTAAATCTCCTCCACTTTCCTTTGGTCCGCTGTGTTTTTAACACTAGGAAACAGCATATGTTGTCTCCATCCTGCCCCTCGTGCTATTTGATTATTTAGTTCCTCTCCTATTTCTTCTTGTGTTTTTTCTATGATTTTTGGGGGCTCTTTTTTCAATTATTTTGTTTAATGGTTTTATTTTCACTTCGTTGTGTAAGTTTCTTTGTTTTTTCCTCTCTAATCGTCGCGTGTTCGTAATTATGTATACATTGCATTCTTATTAGATTGCTTCTTGAAACCGTATACATGGCAATTGTTGGATATATCAACGTAAGCTGTATCATGGCCTGGTAGATCTTTTTCTTATTTTTCATGTTCAGATTTCTTAATCTGTAGAGTAAAGTTAGCATGCCTTGTGCTTTGTTTATTCTTTCGGTCACATGTTTCTTGTAACCATTTTTGGTAATAAGTAGGCCTAAAATCTTGCCTTCACCGTTATACCTGTATCGCTCTCCATCTACATAAACGGCGGATAGTTTTTTGCGATACATAGGTAAGATTTTGAATTTATCTTTATTCGTTTTAATTTTCCATTTGCGTTCATACTCGTTTAGATTTTCTATTTCTGTTGCCGGTACTTTGGCCTGCATTTGTGGGTTCCGATAAACACAGGGAATTAATTGTGTGAAATCATCTGCGTATTATATGTTCACACAGCACCTCGCTCTTGGGTGGGGAATGTCCAAGGTATACACTGAGTATAGTGAAGGGCTTAAACACCCTCCCTGAGCGAGGCCCGCATTTAGCTTGAATCTTTCACCTTGGCAATTCCTCGTATCTATGTATGCATATCTTTCCATGACGTAGTCGCATAAAATTCTTTCCAAATAGTTGTTCATTTCCAGATTTAGAATTTTATGTTGTATGCCTCTTTGCCAGACTTTATCGAATGCCTTTGATACGTCCCGGCGTACAATGTCCATACTGCATTTCTAGAACTCCTTTCACTTTGCTTATTTTTTCTTCAATCACGCTGAGGGCCATCTCCGTTTTCCTGTTCTTTCTGAAGCCGAATTGTTGATCCAGAGATTGTTTTCTGTGAAATATTCATTTAATCTTGTGTTCAGGATTTTTGCAAATACATTCCCGATGAAGTCGAGAAGGGATATAGATCGGAAGTTTTCGACCTCCGAAGGTGGTTTTCCAAGCTTCGGTATGAATATCATTTTGGCTATCTTTAACTCATCAGGGAAGTATCCCGTGTTTATACAGGCGTTAAACACGTTCCTTGTCCCATCGAGTATCGAGTATATTATCCGGTGCTTCTATTTATTTTTTTCTGGTGAGTCCCTATTTTTCAGGGGCCTTTTGATATTGATATTAAATCCTTCCTTCGCATACGGTTCTTCTTCTACGTAGTGATGTGGAAAAGTCCTCTCCATCCGTTCATTTAGTTTATAGGTTGTTAGGTGATTATTGCGCCAATACACTAGATAGCTCAGGTCACAATAAACCCCCAAACCTATATTTTTGTTATATGTACAAGGGAAATGAAGTTAATTGCTAACGGGAAGTCTGAATTTGCAGACGAAATTTCCTTAGGCTTAAATCGGCAATGTCGTGGGAATACGTGTATTAAAACAAAGAGATACGAAAAATATATATTATGGAATGAACAGTTATGATATAAAAGTTGAATTATACAGTTTATGATTGGATTGAATTTTACGCGGGTGGATTAACTTTGCATGAGTTAATGAGAATTAGAGTACACATATGATGATTGATAATTAGTTTGACAAATATTAATTAGATTATAGTTGAATGTTAAATGAGTAAATATTATAAATGTATGATATTTATATGGATTGAGAAATAGATTATATAGAGGGGGTAAATATTAAATAGATTGATATGTATAAATATTGCTATAAATAGATTAAATAAATAGGTTATATAAATAGATAATATAAATAGATTAAATAAATAAATAATATAAATAGATTATATAAATAGATTACAACGGAGTTGGAAGGGTCTGATTCCGATGAGCCGAGCATAGTGAATGAATGTAATGTTTGATTTTAAAACGCATTGGAGATCGGAGGTACCAATCACACGATTTAAGTTATGGTTACCAACCCTTCTTGAAATACTATATATATATATATATATATATATATATATATATATATATATATATATATATATATATATATATATATATACAGTTATGATTAAACATTTCCACTTGTAGGGGTATAGACCGCTACAAGTTCGTCAATTATCTGGTTTTCGAAGTCTATGTCATAGTTTTCGTTTTCCTCTTCGCTTACGTTGAACACTCCTTTTCAGTGTTCCCTGAAAAGTCTTTCAATCTCGCGTTCATCTTCGATTAATTTCCTCTCTGTCCTTAATCTTTATTTTCTCTTTTCCTTTAGTATTTCCCATTCTTTTTATCTTTTTCCAAAATTCTCGGGGCAATAGCTGGTTGTCAATATTTTGAACGGCTATGTCCCAATATTCTCTTTGTTTGTCTGATATTGCGCTAAGTAATTCCCTCCTCTTCGTTCTCAGATTACGGTATTTTTCTTTTGATTTTCCATTTGTTATGATGTCCTCTTTTATCGTTTTAATTTATGCATTCTTGGTCTTCATTTCGTCTGTCCATATAAAGTATTTAATAGTTTTGTAGGTGTTTGTTGGTATAGCGATTTCGTCGGCTGTTTATACCTGCGTCCTTATTTTCTCTAACTCATCGTCGATTTCTTCTAAAGTGGCTTCATTTAATCTATTCGGTTCGTAGTCATTCAATTCTTGTCTCTATTTTCTCCAGTCAGCTCTATGATACGCCTCGACTGTTTAGCGGGTATTTGTATCGGTTGTTGGTTTATAGTTAATAGCATTACTATATGGTCTCTGCCGAGAACATCAACAGGTTCCATATGATAGTTAAAAGGTAAATTGTAGTTTGCAAGGCAGATATCTGGAGTAGTTTCTATTGTGTTTACGATGTATGTTGGGAAGTGTGGTCCCAGTCTTCTCAATATTCTTATTTCTATTAGGGTATTAGGGTGTGTAGGTCCTTTCCTGTTTGGTTCCTCCTTTTGTAGCCGGTATCTGGGCATCTCGCGTTTAGATCTCCCACAAACAAGGTCGGTAGTCCATTATTAAATATCCTCACAAAGTTATTTATTGGGAGACCCGGGCGTCGCGGTGGTTGGTAGCCTGTAGCAATTATTATATTAATTAGTTCCACGGTTTTTAGGGGATATTTATTCCACCTCGCTTGAGCGTAACGTCAAAGGAAACGAGCCAATCCGGTGAGTGGAATTTTTAGAACAACTTTAATGTTCGATTCCAGCTCATCGCTTGACTGTTGAGGGCCGGCTTTTCTTCGTTTATTAAGATGGCTTCTAAGATGTTCTGCCTAGCTTCATTTCCCTTTTCTTTTAATTCCGGTGTTGTTAACTAGAATATCTCTCATTAGATTGACGGCGACTTATGCCCAAGTAGGCAGTCGCCAGATAGGCTCCTAAATTAAAAAAAAAAACCTCGTTAGATTGATTTTGTACGCGCTCTCCATATGATTTTAAGGCCCTCTGCTTTGCAGATGCATGGTTAAACGTCTCGAAAGGGTGGTGGTTGTCATGTCAATATATTTTGAGTTATTTTAAAACTTACAGTCTTCATTGGGGCAGATAAACTCGTAAACTATGTTGGTTGACTTTAGATTCGAGGAGTTTTGGCAGCTGTTGTTTTTCATAAGGAGATTGTTGGCTTTTGTCGTTTTATAGTATAAAATAAGTTGAATTTTGTCCATTTGATTCTTCACCTTGATGTTACGGTTAACAATCTCCTTGATGTTTTTTTTTTCATCTATTTTATAGGCCGTGGACATCTGATTTCTATAATACAGTTTGATGTTGTTTACTGCTCCCTGATTACTTTTCGTTTTATCCGCATCTTTGAAGTGCATATTTAAAAATAATTGGAGTTTTTTTTAAATCATGCTGTTCGAGAAACCTTTGTTCACGAGTGTTTGTTTTACGCGTGAGATCTCTTGATGGAAAAGTTCCCACGTAGAGCAGCATTTGTATGCCAGGAAGAAGCCATGGATTTCTGAATCGAATATGAATATACGTCTTTAGTGCAACAAAAAACACTCAAATTGGACCAGTGAGCAATGGTCAAAAGTCATATGGTCTGATGAAGTAAGATAGCGCAAGTATTCAATCAACATATAAACTCAAAATATCTCGGTTTTTTGCCCAAAATATATAAGAAATATCCAACATAAGGATAATATTATCGTTCATGTTTTTTACTCAGGTTTTCGGCACATCTTGTGCAACTTTTGTGCGTCGCAGAGTTGGGGGAAGCATTTAAGGCTGAATGTCTGTAACGACCGTAAAACATGGGTGTAGTTCTATCATGGTGTGGGCCTGCATGTCTGCCACAGTACCCGGAAAAATGTTTTTATATCAGGGAATGATGAATTCAGCTACCTATGTTTCCATGTTATCGGATGTTTTAGAGCCATCAATTGCTAAATTGAGGCTGCTTTGGTTGCCTCAGCTCGTCAAATTCATATTGCTTTCATGAAGACTGTGTTAATGCCTTAATTTTTATCGCACTGAGATTTGTACGTTAGTACCGCGCGTTTGGTGAATCTTTTTGGATAAGTTTTGGCAGTGTTAAGAAATTCATTCACGAATTTTTGCATTTAAAATTGTGAAATTTTGCACTCGCTTTCGTGCGCCCGTGGCGAGGAGTGAACTTTTTCCCCCCTTTCCTTCCCAGCTCTTCATTAAATCTCCTTGGTCGGACAACAACCTGTAGGCATTCGAAAAGCGCCTTACACGGAAGGTAAAGTGCCATTTGAAAAGCTATATTTTTTGGACTGAGACACCTCTCTTGGAAACTCTCTTTTCTCTTAAACCTGGTGGTAAAGTATCTCTCAAACTACACACACGCACACATACACATACAAACACAAACAATCACACAATTACTCCGTGGAGATTTTCCGTTTGAAGTTTATTTTTTCCAACCTGATATATGAGGATATGGAAGGGTAAATGAGTGATACCCGGCAGATACCGCTGAAGACCCTCTTCGATGGCCCCAAGCTTGATCGGGGGGGGGGGGTGCTAAAATTTATGGGGATCTAGGAATGTCGCTCGTAAAACTAATCGACACCCATAATGGATACGTTTCTATTTGCTCAAAGGAGAGTGATTGCGAAGAACTCATCTCTCCTAAAGCAGCAGAATGCCTAAAATCACTTAACCTAAAACCTCGCACACCACCGCAAATTAAGACTCACAGAAGCATTATCCTTCGTTGCCTTGATCCATGGGTTGGGGGCCACACCGTCGAAGAAATTCATGCGGAGGTGGAAAAAAAACACACACTTGAGCGAATGTAGCTGAAATTATAAAATTCAAGGAGTACACACACGTATTTAAAATAGTATTTTGTGATACGGCAATGGCGGTTAAGGCTACGGTGGTAGGTATGCTCCTCTTTAACGTCTGTGTCTGCCCTGAGCAGATCGAACGTGAGGAGTTTATTGACTTCCAGATGTGTTTCAAGTGCTATAAGTACGAGGAGCACACCACGGCCACCTGCCCAAGGAGGAACGTTATTTTGTGCTCTATTTGCTCGTCAGATGCACATTCTTGGAGAAGCTGTAATAACACCTATGAAGTGCCTGAACTGTGCAGGAGAACATAAGACGCTCTCCATGGCTTGCCCGGTCAAAAAAGAACTCTTGAAGAAAAAAGCAGTCAAAAGAAACAGGAAGAGGAAAACAAGGTAAACAGTACCTACACCAAGGTTGCTAAAGCTGCTGTTGCGGAGTCTCTGGAAAACCCAACATACCTCCACATCGCGAACGAAAATTCGACCAAAATCATGTGTTGCATCTATTATGCTCACATTGCAAATCTCCCCTACCCGGGGTGCTTTGCGGATGAACTAAATAGAATGCTGACGCATAATGGGATGGAGAAAGTGTGGTTTCCCCCAAACCCACGCTCAGAGGAGATTCTTAAGGTTAGTCTCAAACCCCAGTGCGAGACTAGTTGCCAGAAACTCCCCATCCCCAGCAGCGCCAAACCTCTCCAGAGTTCCTAGGATCCAGGCTAAAGCGGCAAAGGAAGCAAAAACATGCACTGAGAAGCAGAACAACACGCAAATTGCACAACAAACAAACTCTCACAGAAGCACAGAAGGATAATAAGGTTACGGTGACTGAGACAACGAGACCTGAGGGGGGGGGGGCACGCTCTCCCCTCTACGAAGTCTTAACCAAAAATCACAGCGGAGGTAGTTTCGACGGATGAGCGATAGCTGTGAAAAGAGGTCTTGACTTCAAATCAATAAGTGGACTCGATGAGTCAGTCATACCTCGCTGTTGAGGTCCGTACGGCAGTGGGCTCCCTGGTCCTGGCAACAGGGTACCATCCCCCAAGGGGAGGGTACTTGTCTCTCCACAACTTCCTGCAACTTTGTGGTCACGGCAGAACCGTTCTTTTTGCCGGTGACCTCAATGCGAGGAGTGCTGCCTCAGATTACACGTCGACCAACCCGCCAGGTAGGAATCTTGACACACTTATTTACAGGCAAATTATGACAAGAATTGGACCAAAGTTCCTCACATACATTACACACAGAGCAGCCACAAAACCAAACATAGTGCTCACTAGCACTGTGTTCCCCTACTACTACTTCATTGAACCGGGCCCTCCTATCCCCAGCGACTACCAGGTTATCCTTATTCAAATTTCAACCTCCCCCATTCAAGTCCCTATTCCAGAACGCAAGAGCTACGCTCGAGCCAAATGGGATACTTATAAACGACTCCTCGAAATTTACAACCCTGACTCCTTAATTAATGCCATTCTAGAAGAGATTGACGAGTAGTTGGATAAAATTAATGATCATTTATTAAAAGCCGATAAGGAAGCCATTCCCTGTGTTAAATATAAAACTCATCTTGCCCCTTCTTGGACCCCTAGAATGAAATCTCTCGCGAGGGAATACGAGGAACGGATCAATGAAGTAAACCTCACTGTCCCCAACATCACTACGCACAGACGAACACGAGAGATACGTGACGAATTAATGACTTATTAGGGACCAACAGAATGTATTTTGGAACAATTTGATAGACGGACTGAATATAGAAAACGACTCACGTACATTCTGGCAGACAGTAAAAAGACCATAAAACTTACACGTGACAATCCCGAAATTACGGACGTGGAAGAAATCGAAGAGGAATTAAGACTATTCTGGGCATCTATATTTAAGATATCCCCGGAAGAGAATTATAACTTTGATTTAGACTTCTAAGACACAATAATAAATTATTTGAACGACCAGATGCACAGAACCTATCCTCACCATTATGTATCACAGGAAAGGAACATGGAGGGACCCGGCGGTAGAATTACTGCCGAAGAACTCTCGGAAACCTTAAAATCCTTTCGTCAACGAGCACCAGGGCGTACAGGACTGACAAGGGAGAATGATGTTAGGGAGGGCTCCAATAAAATTCTCCCTTGTCAGTCCTGTTCGCCCTGGTGCTCGTTGACGAAAGGATTTTAAGGTTTCCGAGAGTTCTTCGGCAGTAATTCTACCGCCGAGTCCCTCCATGTCCCTTTGCTGTGATACATAATGGTGAGGATAGGTTCTGTGCATCTGGTCGTTCAAATAATTTATTATTGTGTCTTAGAAGTCTAAATCAAAGTTATCATTCTCTTCCGGAGATATCTTAAATATAGATGCCCAGAATAGTCTTAATTCCTCTTTGATTTCTTCCGCGTCTGTAATTTCGGGATTGTCACGTGTAAGTTTTATGGTCTTTTGTGTCTGTCCGCCTCTTAGTCTTTTTACTGTCTGCCAGAATGTACGTGAGTCGTTTTCTATATTCAGTCCGTCTATCAAATTGTTCCAAAATACATTCTGTTGGTCCCTAATAAGTCATTAATTCGTCACGTATCTCTCGTGTTCGTCTGTGCGTAGTGATGTTGGGGACAGTGAGGTTTACTTCATTGATCCGTTCCTCGTATTCCCTCGCGAGAGATTTCATTCTAGGGGTCCAAGAAGGGGCAAGATGAGTTTTATATTTAACACAGGGAATGGCTTCCTTATCGGCTTTTAATAAATGATCATTAATTTTATCCAACTACTCGTCAATCTCTTCTAGAATGGCATTAATTAAGGAGTCAGGGTTGTAAATTTCGAGGAGTCGTTTATAAGTATCCCATTTGGCTCGAGCGTAGCTCTTGCGTTCTGGAATAGGGACTTGAATGGGGGAGGTTGAAATTTGAATAAGGATAACTTGGTAGTCGCTGGGGATAGGAGGGCCCAGTTCAATGAAGTAGTAGTAGGGGAACACAGTGCTAGTGAGCACTATGTTTGGTTTTGTGGCTGCTCTGTGTGTAATGTATGTGAGGAACTTTGGTCCAATTCTTGTCATAATTTGCCTGTAAATAAGTGTGTCAAGATTCCTACCTGGCGGGTTGGTCGACGTGTAATCTGAGGCAGCACTCCTCGCATTGAGGTCGCCGGCAAAAAGAACGGTTCTTCCGTGACCACAAAGTTGCAGGAAGTTGTGGAGAGACAAGTACCCTCCCCTTGGGGGCTGGTACCCTGTTGCCAGGACCAGGGAGCCCACTGCCGTACGGACCTCAACAGCGAGGTATGACTGACTCATCGAGTCCACTTATTGATTTGAAGTCAAGACCTCTTTTCACAGCTATCGCTCATACGTCGAAACTTTCTCCGCTGTGATTTTTGGTTAAGACTTCGTAGAGGGGAGAGCGTGCCCTCCTCCCCCCCACCTCTCAGGTCTCGTTGTCTCAGTCACCGTAACCTTATTATCCTTCTGTGCTTCTGTGAGAGTTTGTTTGTTGTGCAATTTGCGTGTTGTTCTGCTTCTCAGTGCATGTTTTTGCTTCCTTTGCCGCCTTAGCCTGGATCCTAGGAACTCTGGAGAGGTTTGGCGCTGCTGGGGATGGGGAGTTTCTGGCAACTAGTCTCGCACTGGGGTTTGAGACTAACCTTAAGAATCGCCTCTGAGCGTGGGTTTGGGGGAAACCACACTTTCTCCATCCCATTATGCGTCAGCATTCTATTTAGTTAATCCGCAAAGCACCCCGGGGAGGGGAGATTTGCAATGTGAGCATAATAGATGCAACACATGATTTTGGTCGAGTTTTCGTTCGCGATGTGGAGGTATGTTGGGTTTTCCAGAGACTCCGCAACAGCAGCTTTAGTAACCTTGGTGTAGGTACTGTTTACCTTGTTTTCCTCTTCCTGTTTCTTTTGACTGCTTTTTTCTTCAAGAGTTCTTTTTTGACCGGGCAAGCCATGGAGAGCGTCTTATGTTCTCCTGCACAGTTCAGGCACTTCATAGGTGTTATTACAGCTTCTCCAAGAATGTGCATCTGACGAGCAAATAGAGCACAAAATAACGTTCCTCCTTGGGCAGGTGGCCGTGGTGTGCTCCTCGTACTTATAGCACTTGAAACACATCTCGAAGTCGATAAACTCCTCACGTTCGATCTACTCAGGGCAGACACGGACGTTAAAGAGGAGCATACCTCCCACCGTAGCCTTAACCGCCATTGTCGTATCACAAAATACTATTTTAAATACGTGTGTGTACTCCTTGAATTTTAGAATTTCAGCTACATTCGCTCGGATGTGTGTTTTTTTCCACCTCCGCATGAATTTCTTCGACGGTGTGGCCCCCAACCCATGGATCAAGGCAACGAAGGATAATGCTTCTGTGAGTCTTAATTTGCGGTGGTGTGCGAGGTTTTAGGTTAAGTGATTTTAGGCATTCTGCTGCTTTAGGAGAGGTGAGTTCTTCGCAATCACTCTCCTTTGAGCAAATAGCCACGTATCCATTATGGGTATCGATTAGTTTTACGAGCGACATTCCTAGATCCCCATAAATTTTAGCCCCCCCCCCCCGATCAAGCTTGGGGCCATCGAAGAGGGTCTTCAGTGGTATCTGCCGGGTATCACTCATTTACCCTTCCATATCTTCGTATATGAGGTTGGAAATAATAAACTTCAAACGGAAAATCTCCACGGAGTAATTGTGTGATTGTAAACTCTTTGTTTACCAAAGTTCCGGTTGACCAAACCATGGGCCTTCTGCGGGAAATCTTTCCTAGACTTTATTTGGATCTTCCCATTTCTACGAGTAAATTTATCGATTTAGTTGAATTATGTCTCTCTGACAATGTGTTTCGAGTAAATAATGATTTTTATAGACAAATATTTGGCCTTAGCATGGGAAATAGTTTATCTCCGATATTGGCATGTCTCTTCATGGAATATTTTGAGACTGAACTCCTTCCCACAATTTCTCCTCCTAACTTTATATGGTTAAGGTACATTGACGATGTATTTTCTGTATGGCCTAATGGCTATGATTTTGATACCTTTTTTAATAATTTGAATAATCTGCATGTCTCCATCAAATTTAAATATGAATGGGAATATGATAATACATTACCCTTTTTAGATGTCCTTATTAATAAAGATCACCATGAATTAAAACTTGACGTGTATAGGAAACCAACCCACTCGAATGCCTATATACATTATTTTTCGTTTCACGATAATACTGTTAAAAAATTGGTAATTTCTAACCTTTTCCTTAGAGCATACAAAATATGTCATCCTTCCTATTTAGATGAAGAAATTGTCATTATCAGGACCATTTTTTTCTAATTTGTATTACCCCGATTGGTTTATATCATCTGCCCATTTTGCACCTAGGAAAACATTTTATGGTAATAAGCCTTCCCGCACTAATGACTTCAACAAATGTATAACATTGCCATTTAATAATAAATTAAATAGTTTAAAGGACACATTTGGAAAAGCGGGTATTAATCTAGCCTTTAAATATAATAATTCCTTAAACCAATTGATGATTGCCAGGAAACCCAAAGAACATATTAACATAGGAGTTTATGCAATACCATGCAACGATTGCCATAAAGTTTATATAGGGCAAACGGGGAGAAATCTAGACAAGAGATTGTATGAACACAAAAGAGATATTAGAGTGGGCAGCGAAAGCAGTGGAATATTTTGCCATGTTAGAGACAAGAATCATACGATCGATTTCAATGGAAGTAAAATGGTATTTAAATCGGCTAACTATGTTAAGAGAAGAATCGTAGAATCGAGCTTGATATCGTCAGTTCCTAATTTAAATCTATGAGGGTCAATTTTCTTTTAATCCTGTAATAAGATCGCAAATAAATAAAATAGTAAAATGTCAGCCCTTCAATATGTTTAGGCCTAACCCCCCCCCCCAGATTAGCCACAAGTAGGGGATTGGGGATAAAAGAGGGGATATTTCACGACCTGTTATGCTTGTATGCATTTTTTTCTTATATTTTCTATCCAGTGTCAGTTGAAAAAGGGTGTGAGATACACCGAAACTGTTCTGAATTAAATTGTCTTCGGAGAATGTGGTTTAATTCCTCATATATATATATATATATATATATATATATATATATATATATATATATATATATATATATATATATATATATATATATATATATATATATATATATATATATATATTGCTAATGAACTATAACGTCCATATCAATGCTGTTATGTAAGTGTAATATGTAGTACGAATTCCTAAATACCAGTGGGTGTATTGGTGGCGGTCCTGAAGAGGGTTGTGGAACTCCAGGAAACTTTTCTAGCTGATTAATTAATTTGTACCTTTGCACTTACCTAACCGCAAATATATATATATATATATATATATATATATATATATATATATATATATATATATATATTTATATTTATATTTATATATATTTATATTTATATATATATATATATATATATATATATATATATATATATATATATATATATATATATTAAGGGAAGGGTCTTTCAATAAGGTCGCTCAATTTTTAAATGTAAATAAAACAAGTTGTGTGTGGAATATGACGTCGTTCAAATGTCCGCCGCGGCTTCGTTTGGTGGAACGTATTAGAGAGGCCCAATTTTCGATGACTTTGTCGCATAAATCTGGCTGAATGGTGTTCGTTATGTTGACCTTGAGGACATCAGTTGTTTTCGGATTATTCGCATAGACCTGCGATTTAAGGTAGCCCGAAAGAAAGTATTCTAATGGCGTTAAATCGGATGATCTCGGTGGCCAGTTGACGTCGCCGCGCGCGAGATGACCCTGCCCTGAAATCGCTGGTGCAAAATGTCTATCGTAGCGTGCGCAGTGCGGCACGTAGCGCCGTCCTGTTGGAACCACATGTCGTCCGTATCCATATAATCCAGTTGAGGCCACAAGAAGTTGCTTATCATCGATCGGTAGGTCTCGCCGTTGACGGCGAGACCAATGATTCCGTTAGACGAAAATCCGCACCAAACAGTGACTTTGTTGGGATGCAATTGGTGCTGGTGTATCTCATGTGGATTGTTTTCGTCCCAAATCCGAAAATTTTGCTTGTTCACAAATCCATTCATCCAAAAATGGACCTCGTCGCTGAAGATGATAGAAATCACGTAATGCGCGGAACGTTTGTTGAACGGAGCACTGATTTTGATAATAACATTTGATAATTTAGACACGCTGTTCAACGCTATAACTTTGCATCGTGACTTGCCAAGTACTACTGAACAGTTCAGAGTGAGGTTGCCAGATGTCGCTTTAACAACATGTCCACTATCGCCTGACAAAGCTCGAGCGTCCTTGTTGAAAGACCCTTTATATATATATATATATATATATATATATATATATATATATATATATATATATATATATATATATATATATATTATATTATATAGTCGATTTACATAGCGACTTAGAGCAGTATAATGTGCCTAAAAATGCCAGATGAAGTTGAAATTCGGGGTAGATCCTAATATACTCGGGACAAAAAAATCCCATACAAGTATAGAATATTGGTAGTCATAATCTAAACCTAACTATATTCTAAAAAAGTTTAATTTATTGATTTCGAACCACTTAAGTTTTAAAGGAATGTGTTGTACAACCCCATAAAATAAACCCGGCAGGAATTTTGTATTTAAATAAAAAGACAATCTAACTATATAAAGCGCTTGTCAGACCTCACTTGTAATATGCGGTTCAATTTTGCTTTGATCTTCTGAAATACACAACTTAAGAACACTTCAACGTAGAGCGTCGAAAATGAATCTCTAAACTTTGAAATAAATCCTATAAAGTCATTCTGGGATATCTTAATTTGCTTTCACTAGAAAATCGTCGTTTGTGGAATTAGCTCATCGAAGTCTTTAAAATACTAAACAGTTTTACTAATATTTCTGTACAAGTTATTTGAATTAACTAATCCTAGCGCCAACTAGAAATAACGACTTCCACCTTATCAACCAAAGAACCTTTTGTAGTACAAAATCACTCAAATATGGGATAATTTACTCTCGCAAGTCGTTGAAAGCATCAAAACAAACATATTAAGAATAGGATTGATAAATATTACTTTAACGTATAAAAAGACCAAAAATTGCGTTTAATCTATATATAACTTATATCCTACTATTCCGTCCACTGTAATGTTCTCTCCTTTTCCTTTCTTGGATTGGCCTAGAGTGGATTTTAGGGTTTCTTTAATTCTGTAAAATAAACATCCTGAGCACTCACATAACGACATTCAGGCAATCCAAGGAATCCATATATCTCTCTCTCTCTCTCTTATTTTTAAAATTGTTGAAACCAGAGGGAAAGGTGACGCCCCCTTGTCGCGGGAAGAGAGCTTATGTGGACCTTTGACTTTTCGAGCTATGTCGGCGGGGGGTACCTCTTCTGGGTACCCCTGGCAGGGCTTCCCTTGTCGATTTGGTCGGAAACGAGGTTCCAGACTAAGTGCGTCATTTCCTTTTTTCTACTCTATCCTTCTCTTTTTTTTTACTTTTATCCTATTTCCCACTTATACAAAAAGAAGAAAAAAAAGGCCTATTCCTATCATGTTACTCTTTCCCTTTTTTTCCTCTATCTACATATAAGGACCCGGCAGCTACCTCACGCGTCAGAAGAGAGGCTTTGGAACCTCTATAAACAACGCCAATCGATGCTCACTGGTTGCAAGAGACTAGGACTAGAGGTGTCCTATGCATTGGGGGCACGATGAATGGGATGAGGGTAGTACCCCGTTAACCCCTTCCCTGGCGCGTAATTATTGACCGTTCCCAGTGCCCGTTGACGGGTGCTTCTGGTAGCATTGGTCCGAGGTGACGGCCCTTTGTTTCCATGTTGGTTGCCAGGCCAATAAAAAGCCTTGGGTCGAGTTCCTTGGTGTGGCGGGATATCCATTGAACGCTACTCCGAGATCCTGTCCGTTGTGGAGGGAACTAGTAGGAGTTTAGTAAGGGGCGTGCTTCGTTGTTGTTCACCTGGTGACAAATCGATGGCCCCTTCAGGGACTGTCTGTGCTGCTTGGTTGGGAGCCACGGCACGCCGAGGCTTGACGACTCGGTCGGACGAACAGCAGCACATGGAGCGTGCCTTCTGGAAGACTCCGAAACGACTCCGATCAATAGGCGGGAGTGACTCACGCGGGGAGAACTCACCAACCCCCTTTTTTATATATTGATTGGTCACAAGCTTAAAAAATAGTGTTCAAAATGGCAGGCAAGAAAGGTCCAGCAGCGCTAAAATTCACGTGTGCCACATGTAAGAAGGACAAGTGGTGCGTTGACTTCCCGGAAGGCTGCTTTGCGAAATGCCACCCAGGCAGTGTATGCACCACTTGCATTTTAAAGAAGGAAGTGGAGGAAGTAGTCGCCTACTACAGAGAAAGAACTGCAGACCTCGAACAGAAAATCGAGAGGCTCAAGGAGGAGCACTCCCCCTAGATCCGCAGGCTCGAAGAGAAGTTAAACGAGCTCTCGAGTCCTGTGGCAAACACCACCTCTGCAGAGAGCCCGGGCCCGAATGTGGCAGAGACGCCAAAAGGAAAAAAGAAAAAAAAGACGAAAAAGGGAAAGAAGAAAGAGGAAGAGAGAGAAATAGAAGAATAAAAGGTAGAAGAAGTTAATGAAAAGGATGACAAGGGGGAAAAGATGATAGAGAAGAAGAAAAGCCTGAAAAGACCATGACGGGGAAGAGAGAGGAATCGGGAGCTTGCCTCAGAAAATAAAGAATCCGAGCTCAGCAGGCAAATGTGCCAGGGTTATCCTTGTGGGTGATTCCCAGGCATGGGACCTGCAGCCCCTGCTAGCAGCCCGCCTTCGCACAAGCGTTAAGGTAAGCTGCCTGCCAGGATGTGGTAACCACCACATCAGAGTAGAGGCTGAGAAATCACAGATTTCTGAGAGCTCAGTCGTTGCTCTGATGGTCAGTGGAAACGAACTCTACCTGAGAGGAGGTAGGGTAGGCCCTACAGATAAAATTCTCCACACGGTCATGGGTGCCGTGGACGACTGTGGGCTGAAAATCCGCAAGCGCGTGGTAGTCGGGATGCTCCCGAGGAGAGGTCCAACACGGACCGCTCGATGAATGTCTCTTTAAACCGGCGCCTGGCAGATTTGTGTACGGCAGAGGGGGTCTTTTTTGTGGACCCGTACCGCACCTTTTATGGTAGAAATGATCTCTACCAAAGGGATGGGGTACATCTTTCCTTTAAAGGAAAGGCCTTTCTGTCGAACATGATCCAGGATGTCGTAGAGAGGACCAAAAGGAGTATCCGGCCGAGAGTGAGGGCGGACGTACGCCAGTACGTCCGTGTCACTCCAGGAACGACCTTCTTAGAGGTCACAAAAAGTGGTGCCTCGCCAACAAACAAGCCGGGAAACGGAAGAGCGTAGGGAGTCCTACAGTCGGGGACTCCCTGAAAGTTCTTCTGTTCAATAAGGAGGTCAATCAGGAACAAGTTTCCTGAGCTCCGTGGCCTCGTAGCGACGGAAGAACCCGAAATGGTAGCCATAACAGAATCGTGGATAAAAACCTCAAACCGAGACTTTGAAGGCGAATTCACGGTTCCTGGCTACCAACTCTTCCACAAAGATATGCCAGACAGAGAGGGTGGCGGTGTAATGTTGTATGTCAAGGATACAATCAAATCTACGAACTCCAACATTATATCCGATCACGAGCTCCTAGGCGTTGACCTAGAGATAGGTCCTGTCAGATACAGGACCCTGGTGCTTTACAGACCCCCTTCCCAACCCGTTGAGAAGGACAGGGAACTGTACCAGCTGCTGGGTGAGCTTGTTCAAGGCAGAGTATGCATCGGTTTGGGCGACTTCAACAGACAAGTTGACTGGGAAACCAGAGTAGCCTGTGGCGAGAGCATGCTACTCCTGGAGTTCGCCAACAACGAGTTCCTCACTCAATGGGTCAAAGAACCGACGAGAGGAGACAATATCCTCGACTTGGTCTTCACCTCTGAGGATGATATCGTTGAGGATGTCTCTGTAGGCGAAGATCTTGGTGGCAGTGATCACCAGCTAGTTAGATTTACCGTCAAGATCCCGAAGGTAAGGTCTGTTGCCAGTCAATCAAGGAAACTTGACTTGAGAAGAGCAGACTTTGCAAGCCTTCGTGCTGGGCTGACTGATGTAAGGCTAGCGGTATGCGAAGAGGTTGAGGATTCGTGGAACAATTTCAAAAATAAGTTCATGAGTCTTCAATCAAGTTGCATCCCTCTCAAATGCCTCCGTCGGTCTTCTGTTCAACCAAAGTGGTTTAATCGAGAAATCGGCCAACTGCTTAGGGAGAAGAGAAAAGCGTACCGGCGATCGAAGATCTCGGGTGCCTTTGACGAGTACCGGAGGCTAGCCAGGAGAGTGAAGTCCAGCATAAGGGCGGCTAAGCGTACTGAGAAACTCCGAGTGGCGAGACTCTGCAAGGAGAATCCCAAGGAGTTCTTCGGCTATGTAAATAGCCGTAAACCAGTCCATCGTAGGATTGGGCCCTTAGTGGACGAGGGGGGTGCATTAACTCACTCAGATGCAGAAAATGCTAACCTTCTCAATGACTACTTCTCCTCAGTGTTTACTAAAGAGTGTGGTCCCATCCCCCAGCCCACGTATTCCTACTCTGGGGAAAAGCTGGAGGCAATGAACTTCACCGAAGGAGAAATAAAGAAAAAGATCGCTGACCTAAAGACGAATAAGTCCCCTGGACCGGACGGGTTTCTACCCAAGGTGTTGAAGGAAGTGTGCGATGAAGTATCACGACATCTGTGCGCTATCTTTAACATGTCAATCCGGACCGGATGCGTTCCTAGAGACTGGCGTGAGGCGGAGGTGACTCCGATCTTCAAGAAAGGAGACCCCAGCCATCCGTCAAACTACCGACCTATCAGTCTGACTTCGATAGTCGGTAAACTCATGGAAAGCATGATGGTCGACAAAATGACGTCGTATTTAGAGTCAAACCTGCTACTGAGGAGTTCCCAGCACGGCTTCCGAAGGCAACGGTCATGCCTGACGAATCTTGTGGAATTCTTCCACTTTGTTTTCAGTGAGCACGATCGGGACAAGGCGGTGGATGTGGTTTACTTAGACTTTCAGAAAGCCTTTGATAAGGTACCACACCGCCGCCTTCTCCGGAAAGTGCGAGCGCTGGGCATAGACGGAAAAGTAGCCGGCTGGATCGAGAACTGGCTAAGTGGCAGATGGCAACGGGTGTTGGTGAATGGACAGGCTTCTGAGTGGGTGCCCGTTACTAGCGGGGTGCCTCAAGGTTCTGTCCAGGGACCACTACTATTCATCATCTACGTCAACGACATGGACGGTGACATGGTTGCCAAGATTTCCAAATTTGCCGACGATACCAAGCTTGGTATGAACGTTGCAAAGGATGGAAATACTGCCCGCCTGCAGAAAGATCTTGTGAAGATTGGGGAGTGGTCGGACACGTGGCAAATGCTTTTTAACGTGAACAAATGCAAAGTAATGCATATCGGCCACATAAACCCCCAATCTCATTATATCCTTAAGGGCACTGCTCTTGAATCGAGTGACACTGAGAAGGACTTGGGTGTTACTATCACTAGCGACCTCAAGTTCTCGAAACAGTGCATCGAGGCAGAGAAGAAAGCCCAAAGGATGTTAGGCTACATAAAGCGCCAGTTTGGATACCGTAACAAGGAGATAGTACTTTGTCTGTACAACTTCCTGGTTCGGCCGCACCTGGAGTATGCCGTACAATTTTGGAGTCCTTCGTTTCGAAAGGACATCGCAAGGTTGGAACGCGTACAAGCTAGGGCAACCAAACTGATTCCCTCTATCCGATATAAAAGTTATGAGGGTAGACTAGGGGAATTAGATCTGTTCTCGCTGGAAACCCGTAGACTGCGTGGTCAGCTCATCGAAGTTTTCAAAATGCTTCGAGGGTTCGACAATGTTGACTACCGGGATATTTTCACACTGAGTGAGAACAGAACGCGCAATCACGGCTTCAAACTTGAACTGAAGCGTTACAACCACAATATGTGTGGAAATTTTTTCACCTACAGTATCTGCGGTAAGTGGAACGCACTTCCATTGGAAGTTGTCAACAGTGAATCTGTTGACCAGTTCAAGTCAAGACTAGACAAAGTCTTGAAAAGTGGCCGTTTAGGGACGCAAAACAATTGAGCAGTCATGTGCCTGCTCGATTGATAGTCCAAAGGTACCCTCTTTGAATGAACCGTAAGGTCTCCTAGGGTACTTACTTTCCTTGTTACTCCTTGTTACCTACGAACAGTACATCCGCCCAATACTTGGGTATGCCAATACGGTGTGGTCACTCGGTCTCACAGCCACTCTCTGCGACACACTTCAAATTAAAAAAAAATACCAACCTGTCTCGATACAGAGTATGTCCCTAGTAGCCCACTCAACCGAATACACCTTGAAAAACAAATGTCCATAAAATATCACTTAGATTTCCGTTGAACGCAGTTTCTCACGCCAAAACCCGAGTGCCCCATGACACTCTATGCAAGAACTAGACCATCTACCTGCAAACACGCAAGGCTCCATGGGACCACTACACTGAGATCCTCTGTTGAATTCCGCCACCCTGTAAGCAGGCCTCCATCACCCGAAAAACAGTCTGTCCCAATATAACACATCAGCCCTTTCAATATATAGATCCAAACCATCTCCCAACCGCCTTATCACATCTCACTGGAGGAAACATCTCTCCCAGGTCATAGACGGGTCATCCGGATCTGTCTCTTTTACCATTCCTTTGTTCACTCCAGTCTACGAATGCGAAATGTATTCCTCCGCGTCCGAACAACCATCACCGATGGTGAACTCGATTGACCGCACTGGTCTCCAGTTGGCGTATGGTGCCTTTCTTATCGACGAGGGGTAGATGTCATTCGCGTTACGCCGTACACAATGCCACGCGTGTTCCCAAGTCGCCAGCAGCTCCCCGCGGACGAGTTCGACGATGTCTATGCCGGCGAGAAACGCAGATCATACCGTAAACCTTTCACGTTTAAAGCCATTTTTTTATCTTGAATTTAAAGCCTAATAACAACGAGGTCGTGTAGCGCAGAAATCTTGTCGGGAGAGATCTGTAAAAACAAGTGGTGAATCTAGATAAAGTGAAAATGTGTAAAAGATATATTCATATATACTCAGATCTTCCTGTATGTAGGCTTTAAGGTCTGGAAAGCACTCGCTATTCCAGATGTTAACCACAGCAAGGTTGACATTGTGACACGTGACATCCACTTGCGGTGGCATAAAAGGATAGATAAGGAAAAGAAAGATGGGGAGGGAAGTATAAGGAGGAAAGGGTGGGGGAATGTATGTTAAACAAGGTCTGCTGACCAAAGTCACGTGCTTCACTTATTCTGATTTATGACCTTACAACCTTCAATAATTCCCGGACTAACCTTGGGAGTATCTTGGCAATTATATGCTTCGAAAGAGAATGTAAAACAACATAAGGGTTTTAAATTTCGTTAGAATGGGCCGGATAGTTATGATATTGCCAAAACAAAATAATTCCCGAGCTAACCTTGGGAGGACTTTGGCAATTATATGCTTCAAACGAGAATGTAAAACAGCATAAGGGTTTCAAATTTCGTTAGAATTAGCCTAGCCTGTGAAATTATCTGCCGGACCCCCCCAAAATAGTGGAGTTTTCAGGACCAGGTCCTTCGGGACTTCGCTGTGATTCTCGGACCAATGGCACCTATGGTTTTATCCAAGACACCACCCAAGGATACTACCATTGACTGCATGTCATCACGATTGCCCTCAAAGCTACCACAACACCGGGAATATTGCGTTCGTATATCATACCTCGGGTCGGGTCGTCTCACTCGCGTCGTACCGGTGTACATAGACGGTTCTAAGTTCGAATGGCTAGCTGGCAGCTACAGTAGCAGATCCAACATAAAAATGAGGGGAGCGGGCTAACCTGAATTCCTCCCTCTGAGGAGTCTGAGAAAAGGGCATTGATGATTAGTAATGGTTATTTTACACAACATTGACAATTTTAATAGCCGTAACTCTAACAGGAGTGAGCACTAACTCTTTCAGATCCGAAATTTTGTCTACATATCATAAAATTATGAATTCTGATTTATTATAGTTTTGGGGCGTCAGCTAAGGAATAATACTGAATTTAATAATTATGTTTAAGATTAATCTGTATTTTAGACGTATATAAGATGCATTCGATAGCAACGGGTTAAAAAACTGTTTTCATATATATTTTATATTATTACATAACTCTTTCTGAATAGCAGAATACAAGTGTGGCTGAAAAAGGTAATATCAACATGAAATTTGGAGAGGCTTCAGTCCCTAGCCCCTCACTCCTGAAAAACCGCATGGGCTTCTACGCTATCTCCCCATCTTTGAAGCCGGCGGGGCTCTTCCTGGCGCTAAGTCTATCTTCACTACCGGGCTGGTTGTATTATACTATTTTCTATAAGAGCTTCCAGTCCTTACCAGGCTCGGAGGCCGTTTTGTAATCTATAGCGACTCACAGAGTGCTATTATGCAGAATGGATGTCAACTTGTTTTCTGATAGGTGGCTGGAAACGAGTACGCTAATAAGGGGAGCATGCTGCCGACACAGACTGAGCCACTGGACTGGCGTTTCTCTCTTCCCCACACGACTACATGACAGGGATTGGGGCAGCCTTTAGGTTACATGGCAAATGAGATAGGAGACGGCACCCGGGAATTTAAAGTATCATGCCGTCATGGACCTATCCTCCAACGTCTCAACGATATCATGCCATTTTTTGATGCCTTCGAATCGATCACGGTCTTAGAAGGCATCACTATCGGATGGAGCTCTCTCCTACTAGGATGCAGCCTTTCATCTATGATTTTTCCTTTCTTGCCACCTTCCTCACTTCTTTTTATTCACATACCAACCAATTTAGCCCTACACCGCACACTCATGTGACCAGATAGTCCCACACTCACTCTCACATTTTTCATAGTAAACATATCCTTCAGCATATTCTTTCTTGCAATGAGCAAATCAGTCATCCTCTTACATTCACCCTCGCTTCTACCATCGTGGAGTGTGTATACTACAACCATGCAACATTTCACCCACAGAACTCTCAACTTCACCCACATAATTCTCGAGTTTAGACATTCATGCCTCAAGCAATAACACCTCCAACAATAATTTCATCTGATCGAACTTCATTCATCTTCATGTTCGGATGTCATCTGAAACCTTGCATCTGAAACCTTCCTCTTTTAAACGCATTTACTACTTAACTCCTTTTTCCTTCGTCACATATACCCCTTAAATTTTATGCAACCCCTGAATCACACATTAACGTGGATTAACCAGATTGACTGAGCATGGTCAGCGAATGCCCTGCTAAGAGTGTAAGAGTGTTTTTTATGTTTTATTTATACCACTTTTCTCTTTCATTCAGCAACCTCACCCCCTACCTATACCTTCGCGATAATAGAATCAACATAAAGATAGGAATAACTTTCTTGGCAAGTCAGAGGGCACCAAACATCAGTTCTAGTTAGGGTGTGGTTGGCCAAGCATGAAAAATGGTAGTACTATTTTTGAACACAAGCCAGCAAACGTATGAAATCCTTCGTAGCTCGAAGGAGAGCAATATGTTGAATTTTAAGGAAGTAATAGACAGAAATCCTCTTTGGTGAATTTCGTAGACCAAAGTGTGATGAGTTTATGCGAAGAAAAGAGATGAAAGACATCGTGTTGTAATTGACCATGGGCGTGATGACATATGTGGGTGAAACAACCTGCGCCCATGCGCAAGACTGAGCGTCACCCCGGGATTGCCGGAACTCCTACAGAAGCGAAATCTTGTAGTCCGGTAACGCCTAGAATTGAACCCGGGTGCTCGGTTCAGTCCACGGAGCTCGTTGATTCGTACACACCGTGGTTTGGATCCCACGTAAAGCTGTAGGTCCATCGACCGCCTTGGTTACCTGTCAACCCTACTCCTGTATTTCCAGCATTGCTATATCTACTTTTCCTCTCCCTCTCTGTTCTCCACCCCTCCTACCCGAGGCTACAAGGGCTCTGGGGGTAGCGGCGGGGAAGTTGGGGTTCGGGTCTTTCCCCCACAGCCTCTGGCCATCCTAGGATGATCGGAAGGGGGTAAGGGGATACTAGGCGAAACTTTATCTCTCACCTCCCATCTTTCCTTTCCTTTCATTTCATTGAGGCTGGCCTTGGAACAACATATAAAAATAAGGAAGGATTGAAGCATTTTATATAGTCATTTACTTTCTTACAACCTGTAATTGTTTGTTGAATTGTGTGAATACACCTCGTTGTTAGACGTAGTACTTTGGTTTGTATTTTCTGCAGTGTACTTATATGTGTACATGCACCAGATTAGGTACCCAAGCCGGGGAACTCGTTGGCCCTAACTTACATTAAATCGGCCTATTCTAATTATCTACCATTTCCAAATCCTATTATCTACTACCTCCCCATCTTCTAACTGGCATTACCACTTTGAATTGTGTGGTGTGTGGTAAAAAATCAAAAAAGGAAAAAGATCGGAAAGTTCGCTGGTTTTCTCTAGGATCCCCCTTTGTAATTATGGTCGATATCACTTGTATGCATATTAGCAAATTCGTTTTTCTCTAAGCATATCTTCTACCACAGATCCTCCTAATGAAAATGAAAAGTTTACATTGGAAATGGTTGAAGTATGTGTCTTCGATACTACTGTTTATTCGTTGTTAATTGATTTGCAAGTTCTCCATGATTTGGCCAAGCATCTGTCTGAGGATCAAAGAGGATACCGGGCGCTTTATGCCGCAAATCAAATGATTAATGATCTTATTGCTGGGAATGCGAGGTAATTCAGCTCAAATAAATCGTTCATCTCGAAGAATTAAGGAAAAATAAAACTTATATCGTTTTAAGCTTACCAGTTATTTATGCTGGAATTATGATCACTCAAATATTAGCTGTTTCGTATTTTGTGTTATCGTAGTGAGACTAAGTAGGTATACTGAGATACTATTATAGAGTGCATAATTCTTAAATGCCCCCTTATTTTTTTTAGTCAGGCTCAAGAAATCTCCAAAGACTTCTTCTCCAAAGGCAATGGAGACATGGCGCTGACTCTGGCATTGATTGGCAATTGCCATATTGATTCCGCTTGGCTCTGGCCCTATTCGGAAACTAAGCGGAAATGCGCCCGCAGCTGGTCTTCCACCATCGCACTAATGCAGGACTACCCAGAGATGGTCTTCGCAGCTTCTCAGGTACCGTAGGTGATTAATTTGATTGGGAAGGCCAAAAGAGGGTGGAATTCAATTGTCTATTCTATAATTTTAATTTAATGATAGTAGTTAGTGCCTTCGCACTCGTGCCTATGTTTACTTGATCGAACTTGATCTCATAAGCGAGTCCACCGCGACCGCAGCAAGAAGTTGTCTCAAATGTACTGCAGCGTCTCCTAACATTTGAATTCAAAGGTGCATTTGACCGCACGATTTTTACCACCGATTCCATCTGAATGGGTTTTACAATTTAGTGTGGTATCCGAAGCACAGGTCACTACAATATAAATGTATAGCATCTACCACGTAATCGACCAGATTCAAAGCGTGTCCCCATCTGACTTCTAACCAAACCTGGTGTGGCTGACTTCCCTTAAAAAGAGAAGCAATGTCTTCATTAGATATAAATTCATAGCCCCAATTGATATGGTACTCATTGTGGCCAAATACTCGGCACTGGTATGTATGAATGCGATATTATGGAAAAATAGAAATAGGATATAGACATGCAAATAATATAAAAGGGAGGAACAGAATAATTCTAAGTTTCAAATTGAGCACAGTGGTGTGGAAGTGATTGCAAGGAAAGTAAAGCTGAATGAGGCTTTGTTCGGTGATGGTGGTTGGAGAAAGTGAATGAGGAATGGGTTTTTTTTTTTTAGGATCGGACTCTTTCCAGGGTCAGGCAGTTCTCAGCAGTGCATTTGTCCTATTGCAGTTTGATTTCTGAGGCCTTGTGATTCCTAGGAATAGTTGATAATAATCATTGAAGTTGGTTTTGACTAACCCTGTGGCCCGTATGATTAATGCGTATCTCTCATCATCCAGTTTCGCTTTATATCATGGAGCTGGGGTTGGTATTTGGGGTTTTGTCCCGTGGCTGTCCCCTTAAGCCCATAGTCATATGGAACACACCTCGATGATCAGCGTGCTCTTGTTCTGCTTGTTCCACAGCACAATACCTGGTGTAATGGCTGAGTTCTCAATGCAGACTGGTTGTGGGGATGATTTTGTCATAGTTTACAGTGTACTTTTTATTGCTGCTGTTAATGGTGTATTCGCAGTGTTCCTACTGTTTGATGCTGCAGTCCAACCCAAGTGCATTTGGGATTCCCCAGCGGGGGTACTTGAATATCCTGTAATAGCGCTTTGTGTAATGGCCATCTGCAAGTAGGGTTTCACAGCGTGGTATGGGGTAGGGCACGCCTTCTGTCATGGTGTGTCGGAACCTACATCTATCTTCGCCCGTATCCCAGCAGTTGATTAACACTCCCTGATGTTGTTCAGTGTGACTTGAAAAGCTTATAGTTAAATATTGTTTAATAAAGTACGTAGTACTGGGTATTGCAAAAGTCTTGTCACACTTGTTACGACGCTCGCAACTAAGGACACAATGATAGTTCTGATCCAGTTAGACACGTTTTTATTGTTTTAACATATAAGTATGTTTAAATTGTAATATTAATTAATGTGGCCGCCCTCAGCGGCGAGCACCCACTCCAAGCGAGATCTGAAGGCCGCATACACGGTGCAGACGAAGTCTTTCCTTATACTGGCCCACGCGTGGTTGACGGAGGTCTTCAGCTCGTCGACGTTGCTGTGGCGGACATGCAGGCCTTGGCCTCGACATGCGTCCAAACGCTGTAGTCGATGGGGTTGAAGTCGGGAGAATGCGGCGGACAAAGGTCCTTCGACTAGAAGTTCATGTTCGAACCCAACTACTCTTGCAGGTCTTGACCGTGTGGACCGAGGAACCGTCCTGCTGAAAGACGTACTCCGCCTTCTTCGTGATTTTTCCCACCCATAGCAGGACTTTAGTTGGCATAATGTCCCTGTAATCGGCCTTGGTGAACCTTTAACCGGCCACGAACTATACCGGCCGCATCTTCTCGCCATTCGAAGCCACGACGCCGAGCACCATCACGGAGGGCAGGTGCTTGGTCGTGGACACGTAGCGGACCTCGGAGACGTCCTGGCCGAAGCTTACCACTCATTCGTTCTGCTTGTTCAACACCGGAAGGTTATTTGATTAGAAAAATGAGAATTCGATTGCAATGACTCTTCAAGTTGTTGAGAAGGCGACGACAGCTCTTCCGAGGTTGTTCTCGCATACGGTTGGTGAGCAGAGGCCTTTTCACGCACCTCAAGCTCTTCTCTCCCTCCTCGACGCCCCTGAACACTGTGGCCACTGAAATGTTCTTGTTCTCGATCGCAGTCATTTTGAGCGGTCGATCTTTGAGGTCTTCCCCGTTCTTGAGCCTCTCTGCGACCTGTTCGACAGTCATCTGGCTGACATTGAGCCGCTTGGCGATGTCGGACTTGGGGCGCGCGCGCAGGAAAGCAGAGATCTCGATTCTTTTTGGACTTCCATCTCTATACAGCTGAAAACAATATAAAAGGCCTTTTAATGACACGTGCTGGAAAAGTAGAACTTTAAGTTTGTTCAACGGAACTTTTTCTATAACACACGTAAACCTCTCGAAAGAAAAAGAAGAAGAGTGTAACAGCACTTTTCCAAAACCCTGTGTATGTAGATAGTCGTATGCAACAAGGATGGTCAATATCTTATGGCATTTTTAATGTGTTTATCGATGGTGTATTTTTTGAAGTCGACATGAAAATTGGTAGAAAGCTGATTATGCTGAGAAACGAAGACTAACCCTTTAGCAGTGGTGGGCAATCCGTCAGTACCGATGACGGAAGGTCCGTCGGTCCGTCACTGACGGACTCCCGTTTCGTTGGCGGACTGACGACTGATGGAAACTTTGAAACACTGACGAAAATAAGCGCCGACGGAAGTGATTTTCGGCCGTCACCCGAACCGTCACTAACCCGAAAAGCAAAGACGACCTTCGACAAATAATGTTTCCGTCAGTCGTCAGCTAAACGGGAGTCCGTCAGTGACGGACTGACGGACCTTCCGTCATCGGTACTGACGGACTGCCCACCACTGCTAAAGGGTTAGTCTTCGTTTATCGGCATAATCAGCCGTGATGCGTATCTGAATCGTTTTCCATTGTATGTGAAAGGAGAAGTATAGAAGTGTTTCTAATGTATGTGAAAGGAGAAGTATAGAAGTGTTTCCAATGTATGTGAAAGGAGAAGCATAGAAGTGTTTTCAATGTATGTGAAAAGAGAAGTATAGAAGTGTTTCCAATGTATGTGAAAGGAGAATTATAGAAGTGTTTCCAATGTATGTGAAAGGAGAAGTATAGAAGTGTTTCCAATGTATGTGAAAGGAGAAGTATAGAAGTGTTTCCAATGTATGTGAAAGGAGAGGTATAGAAGTGTTTCCAATGTATGTGAAAAGAGAAGTATAGAAGTGTTTCCAATGTATGTGAAAGAAGTATAGAAGTGTTTCCAATGTATGGGAAAGAAGAAGTATAAAAGTGAATACGGAGAAGAATAAGGTATGAGCAGTCGATGCTGCAGATGTTGAAGTCTGTAAATTATCCTTAACTAGGGCACTGTCTAAGTGTAATGTGCGAATGTATTTCGGTAGACCTAAGATCATGGTTCATTGAAGAGAAAGAGATGAATCAAAATTACAATCCACAGTGTTGGAGTTAGAATGATGGGAGAGGACATCAAAGTACTTGGAATAGTAATAGTCCTTTTTTTTAAGTATAACTTTCGCCTATCTTTCGACCAGGCACAGCAATTCGAGTGGGTGAAAGAAACCTATCCCCACTTGTTTAGTAGAATAAAGGAAAAATTCCATGCGGGCAAATTTGTCCATGTAGGAGCAACATGGGTTGAGATGGATGGTCTACTGCCAAGGTAGGACTCACTTTTGTACTGTTTGGTTAATTTAAATTAATGTAATTAACTTTTTTAATTATTTTCCATTTATGAATTTTAACCGTTTCTTTGTGCTTGTTTATCTCTTTCGGCTAAAAAAAATAATGGTTGTATAATGGTAGTTAAAGTACTCTTCCGATACCTATATGTTGTTCTTTTACGCAAGAGGCGGTGCGTCGAATCTGGGCATAGTCGCAGACACTTGGGCTACGTACATCATCGTACGCATAGCTATTCACACCGCTACCCCCCCACCCCCATACCTAGCGCACACAATATATCACTATTCCTTCCCAGAACCTGTCGGTTTCACATCCACACTCACATGATGCAGAACAGTGGCCCTTCCTTCGGTACGGTTAGTCTCCGAATTCTCTCGATTGCAGTAGATTCCGAGCCTACTGAAAAATAAAATGCGTCTTAGATGAGCGCAGATCGACGGTAAAACCCTGACCGAATTGTTTATTTATTTCTTGGGCCAAGAAAGGGTCCCTGATCGCTAGGGAGTTTCAACACACATGGCCGTTTCCTGAGTCCCACGGGCTTGCCAGTGATTATCATTCTGATCATTATGTGAATTTCATTATCCGGTTGGAGGAACTCTTCCACAAGTTAAGCCTAGGGTACCTGATGATGGTACCCTCTATCCTTGGCCCTTTTAGTGGAGCCCTGCACTCTGGGTTGCGGGGGGCTGGGGTTCTCAGATGACGCAGGATCTACTTGGTGTCGGTAATATTTGCATTCGTTGGTTTTGGTTTCTCTATTTCTTCTATTCTTTTTTGTTTTCTTATTGTTTGTTTGGGTTTATTTTTCTTATGTTTGTTTTCGTTTCCATTTATTCTTGTTTGTTTGGGGGTTATTTTTTATTTTTCTCCTTATTGTTTGTTTTTGTTTTGTTTTTCTCATTGTTTGCTTTAGTTTCTCTTTCCAATTATTTGTATTCTTTTCTCCATATTGTTTTCGTTTACGTTTCTCCTTATTATTTGTTTTTGGTTTCCCTTTCTCCTTTTCGTTTGTTTTTAGTTTATTTTTCTCCTTATTGCTCGTTTTAGGTTTTCTTTTCTTCTCTTTGGGTTTCATTTTCTCCTTATTTTGATTTTGTTTATTTTCTCTTATTGTTTGTTTGTAATTTCTTTTTTCTCACCTGTTTGTTTGGGGTTTCCCTTTCCTCTCTATTTTTCTCATTTTTTTCCCTTATTGTTTGTTTTGGTTTTCCTTTTCTCTTTATTGTAAACATAACTGTGTACTGTACATACATATGTACGAGCGTCCACAGGCTAAAAGATTTAATGGCGTTGTGGTGACGTTTCCTTCGTCGTCTGCTGCCTCGGTTTAGATCATAAAAGATTTTTTAAAATCGCGTTCCATGAATTTCTTGAATTTCAAAATACTCCTTTTCTTTGGTCCCAATAATCCTGGGTCTCACTAATCGCGGTGCCAAATAATGGAGGTACCAAATAATCTCGGTGCCCGATAATCGCGGTACCCAATAATATTGTAGATCGTGTCCTCTACCTCATTTCATTAATCTTATTAGGCGAGTATATACGAAGGGGTCCAAAATGTCGCCGGAAAATCGGAATTTCAATCTTTGGACCGTCGCGGCAAAAGCTTACGAGCAGGTTATGAGGTGTATGGAGAGGAAGTGATGTGATGGAAGCCAACATCCAATCCTTGTTGGAGTTATGGTGGAAAGAAAATGGAATCATTGACGTTGTAGAGTATTTTTATCGGGTCAATCTTTTCCATCACAACTCCAACAAGAATTCGGTGTTTATCCTTACTTCCATTTTAAGAAGAGGTCATGTTGATGAAAAGTGAGTGGGGGGTCTTTATAAACTGCTGTTTCTTCTTTGTTAAGCCACCACATCACATCTTCATACACCTCATAACCTGGTCATAAGCTTTTACCGTGACGGTACAAGAATTGAAATTCAATGGTTAGTTTTTACTAAATTCCGATTTTTCGACCACTTTTTGGATGCCCCTTCGTACATTCATTTTTGTATCTCCTGCATTCGATATCTGAGGAGGGCACGTCTTCGTTGGCTTACTCAAGTCCATTTAATAATTATCATAAAACATTCCTCTCTTTCTCACGCTTCTCAATGTATCTTATTGATCTCCTTATACCCAATAATCTGACCGCCCAATAATCGCGATAGCCAATAATATCGGTGTCTAATTATCGGGGACCCAATAATCGTGATACCCAAGAATTCCGGTCCCCAATAATCGCGGTGGTTATTATTTGTGGTGCCCAATAATCTCGGCGTCCAATTATCGGGGCACACCAGAATTCCAGACCCCAATAATCCCTGGTCTCACTAATCGCGGTGCTTATTATTTGCGGTGACAAATAATGGAGGTGCCCAATAATCGCGATACACAATAATCCCGGTGCCCAATAATCGAGGTACCCACTAACTGCGGTGTCCAGTAACTGGAATTCGCCATGCGTTTCGTTCAATGTCTGAATGGTAACGTGGATATTGGAAACCTTTATTTTCGGAGACTCGTTTCCGACCCCTATGGGTATGAGTTAATAGCATGGCGTGTTGTTCAAAAAGGGGGAGATTGATACAATGGGAAGACCAGCTTGACTGCCTTTTCGCTTATCCAGTGGATATGGTATTGGTTTTCTAACGTCAAGGTGTCGGGTGCAATCCCAAGCCAGAATGGACACAAACGTTAAGTACACGTCGGGGTCTGGCCACTGATATGTCGACCCGCTGTGCTTATCCTCTCGGGAGTAGGTACACCGTACATAACTCACACACATATCCAATTATAACACAGCTGCCTTTCATCCCCCGTCTTCACACAGACTTCTAAGGAATCTTGCAGCTTGGTAGTTGCATCCACATACCCCTGACGCGGAACTAGTACCCCTTGGTGTATAAAACAAAATAACCCTCACCCCTAAAAATATAGGATCGGCTCCTGCCACACTAAGGTTCACCAGCCATTGTCTTGCTAATCTTTATGTTAAATTCAGAGGTGGTTGGTTTCCACGCCGTATCGCCTTTGTTTGAAGTCAGCGGGGCTCTGCCAGGCGCTGCATCTGTCTTCACCGCCGAGCTGGTTGCAATACCACTCGGTATGGGAGCTAACGCGACGTACCCGGTTCGGAGACCGAATATTGATTTATAGTGACTCACAAAGCGCCCTTAATGCTCTCGGGGCATTGGAATCTCTGCATCTCCTGGTTCGTGATATCCATGACGCCACGGTTTTGGCGAGCCGCGCGGATGTCGAGATTATCTTCTGCTGGGTTCCTGGACATGTAGGAATTGCGGGGAATGAGGGTGCCAAAGAGTCCGCGAGGACTGGTCGACCAGACCAGCGTTTCGCTCTTCCTTACACCGATTACATGGCATGAATACGGGCAACCCTCCGGGCTGCTTGGCAAAGAAGATGAGAGATGGTCGAGGGGAACTTAAAGTTACGTGCTATTGCGCCGCCACTGTTCCCATGGACCTCCCCTTTCCCCACCCAATGCCACGAAGGCTTCAGGTTGCATTCTGTCGTCTCCGAATTGGACACCCTCGCGGGACGCATTGCTATTTGATGGAGCGCTCGCCTGCACCTTATTGAAACGACTGCGTTATCGCCCTGACTGTGCGGCACATTCTTAGGTGATCTTCGCGCACGGTATCTATACCGGTAGTGGGACGAGCGAGGTCGCTACCGCTTGTCCCTTGTACTCGGCACTTGTTGGTGCGCACGTACTTGCAGACTATACGACTTTTTGAAGGGGGCTGGCCTCTTCCACGTTATTTTACCCGTTTGCTGTGGCCCTGTTGGTCGCATTCTCCTGCGCCGGGGGTAGGCTGGCCTTCCCTCGACGCTGGAGCGTGCTTCCTTCTTGAACCTTTTTGCTTTGTTTTATTTTTTGTTTTTGTTTTTAGCCTATGATATTTTTATCTTTGTTTTTTTGTTTTTCACTGTAGACTAGTCGTAGGCTGTGGTGAGTACGGCGACTTATGCCCAAGTAGGCAGACGCCAGATGGGCTCCTAAAAAAAATAGGGTGAATTCATTATGCGGTTGGGGGCTCCGACCTGGCCAGGAGACGGATGGCGTTCTCTGCATATCTACTCTCCCCGGGCTCACGAAGAGGAACTACATATGTTGCGTAACAAGAGCAGGTTCAGGGGATTTCTCCTCCCCTTCTCACCTTGATCCCTAATGTCCTTTGTCTTCTCGAATTGTTCTTTACGCCCACCGACACCCTAAATTCACTACTTTCTTTACGAACTTATTTCTCCAAACTGGCGAAGATAGGTACCCCTTGTTACGAAAGCATCCTACCCTTGACGCTGTAGCATGCCTTCTGCTTCTTATTCTTAGTTTTCTTTTTTCGTTCAATGTTGTCCCCTTTGTCTCTTCGAGTTGTTCTTTACGTCCCCCGCCCCTTAAATTCACTACTTTCTTTACGAACTTATTTCCCTAAACTGGCGAAGATAGGTACCCCTTGTTATGAAAGCATCCTACCCTTGACGCTGTAGCATGCCTTCTGCTTCTTATTCTTGGTTTTCTTTTGTTCGTCCAATGTTGTCTCCTTTGTCTCTTCGGGTTGTTCTTTACATCCCCCGCCCCCTAAAATCACTACTTTCTTTACGAACTTATTTCCTGAAACTGGCGAAGAGAGGTACCCCTTGTTATGAAAGCATCCTACCCTTGACGCTGTAGCATGCATTCTGCTTCTTATTCTTGGTTTTCTTTTGTTCCTCTAATGTTGTCCCCTTTGTCTCCTCGAGTTGTTCTTTACGCCCCGCGCCCCCTAAATTCACTACTTTCTTTACGAACTTATTTCCCCAAACTGGCGAAGATAGGTATCCCTTGTTATGAAAGCATCCTACCCTTGACCCTGTAGCATGCCTTCTGCTTCTTATTCTTGGTTTTCTTTTTTTCGTCCAATGTTGTCGCCTTTGTCTCCTGGAGTTGTTCTTTACGTCCCCCGCCCCCTAAATTCACTACTTTCTTTACAAACTTATTTCCCGAAACTGGCGAAGAGAGGTACTCCTTGTTATGAAAGCATCCTACCCTTGACGCTGTAGCATGCCTTCTGCTTCTAATTCTTAGTTTTCTTTTTATCGTCCAACGTTGTCCCCTTTGTCTCTTCGAGTTGTTCTTTACGTCCCCCGCCCCCTAAATTCACTACTTTCTTTACGAACTTATTTCCCCAAACTGGCGAAGATAGGTACCCTTTGTTATGAAAGCATCCTACCCTTGACGCTGTAGCATGCCTTCTGCTTCTTATTCTTGGTTTTCTTTTTTTCGTCCAACGTTGTCCCCTTTGTCTCTTCGAGTTCTTTACGTCCCCCGCCCCTAAATTCACTACTTTCTTTACGAACTTATTTCCCCAAACTGGCGAAGATAGGTACCCCTTGTTATGAAAGCATCCTACCCTTGACGCTGTAGCATGCCTTCTGCTTCTTATTCTTGGTTTTCTTTTTTTCGTCCAATGTTGTCCCCTTTGTCTCCTCGAGTTGTTCTTTACGTCCCCCGCCCCCTAAATTCACTACTTTCTTTACGAACTTATTTCCCAAAACTGGCGAAGATAGGTACCCCTTGTTATGAAAGCATCCTACCCTTGACGCTGTAGCATGCCTTCTGCTTCTTATTCTTTTTTTTCTCTTTTTCGTGGTTTTTGAGTCTAGAAATTGACTAAACCGATACGGCAACGTATGCCTTTGATGATAATTGCCAGATAAACATTTCTTTAAACAAGCTCAACAAACCTAAGTCGCGTGTTCTCAATTATTCTGACTTATGACCTTACGACCTCCAAAACTTTCAACAAGTGGGGCAATCCGACCCACAGTTAGCTTTCTTTTAATAATTTCAGGAGTAACCTTGGGAGGACCTTGGTAATTATATAATTCGAAAGAGAATCTAAAACAACATAAAGGGTTTAAAATTTCGTTAGAATCGGCTGAATAGTTACGATGTTATTGCCAAAAAACTGATTGAAAAATAAAATGGTTACCATCCGACCCACGACCTACAGACCGACATAGTAACTTATAGAGTCGCACGCGACTAAAGAAGGAAACAACTGGCTTCCATCTTTAGTCCGAGTCTGTTTTCGTCTTTATCATAATTAAAACTCGCGTACTACATGCAACTTCTCTCCGTATTCATTTTACATACCCATTGTCGGATTCATTTATTTACTAAGTCGAGAGATTCTTACGAGTCAATCATTCGATCAAGCACTCTTCGCCAAGCCCTTCGCAACTTTCAGCTCACACGTGTATACGATTCGCATTTTCACGCTCACCTTCCCATGTATATTTGTGCACGCGACACACATATCCCATTTTAAAAAGAGGACACAGCAAAACATTTCGATTTTGACCCATTAAGACATTTGTTCCCCTTTTAGGGTAAATAATAATTGAATCCTATATTTTATGTTCATGCCCAAGATAAAGCTCATCTCTCTCTCTCTCCATTTTCATATAGTGGGGAGTCTTTCATGAGGCAGTTTTTGTATGGACAAAAATATTTTGAAAAGGAATTCGGTTCTAAATCGACAATATTTTGGCTTCCGGATACTTTCGGCTATTCCGGACAAATTCCACAAATTTGTAAGGTAAGGTTGATGCAGTTTGAAATATTCAGTATCGAAAAGTTGAATCGGATGTTGAAAATAAAGTTGAATCACGAAATTAACTTTTTTATATTATGACACAACAATTCTTTTTCTCGTTAACATAAATATATTATTTTTCAGCATTTTGATATTTCCTACTTTTTGACTCAAAAGTTAAGCTGGAATTTGGTGAATAAATTTCCTCACCATACATTCATCTGGGAAGGTATCGACGGCAGTTCTATTTTGGTGCATTTCCCACCAGGGGACTCTTACGAGATGAATGTAAAGTAAGAACCATTTTGGCTTCCCTAGTAGTGTTCGGTTGTATCGACTGAAACACTGTTTGCGATAGTGTTGTGTTCGAGAGCTTTAGTATTCTTATGGTCGCTTCATATCTCATTGGGATCTCCAATTCACATGCAAAATTACCCCTAATAAATCGAGACGAGAATTCAAATTTATCAAAGTTGTAATAAGTAAGAAACATTCCTGGTAAAACTGAAGATTCATACCCCGATAGCTCCCCCCCTCGCGTTCCCATAATATTTCGTCAATTTCCCAATATTTTTCACCTAAATGTCTGATTAACTGTCTTTTTATCACTTGTTCCTGATGGCACGCGTAGCGAGCAGGGTGGTATGGGGGCGGCGTAGCCCCCCACATATAGCAACCCATAGTACTGCTCGAAATCGGCTTCCAGTAACCAAACACAAATGTAACGTTAGGTAAAACTGAAGTAGTAAAACGACAGTTAGGTGAAACATATTGGGAAATGGACGAAATATTGTTGGTATGGATATTCAGGTTTCCCTGATTAAGATTAAAATAAACCTTCCAAAGTGCTTGGATTCCCAATTTTGGTTTATTTTGCTCTTTTAATTGCCCCTTTGGGCTCTCACTTTTATATGGAAAGAAAACCATTTATGAGATACTATTTTATAACAATTGAAAATCAAAACGTTTCGCTCTTTCTTCTTGCTGAAGCCATTCTTTGTGTATCTTAAATGTGCTTATCTCAAATGTATGCTAAAAAAAAATACATAACTGCTTTAAATTATTCTTGTACATGTTGACAAACGTACAAGTTCCAAGACTTAGAAAAGATAGAGTTCTTATTTCTTGGCCTTAGGACCAAATGTCTTGTCTAGCCATAGTATCGTAGTACAGACATGTTTAGTGCAGGTGTTATGGTGGATTCGATCTTTTCAACTTGGTGGTCTGAGGAAGTTGACCAAAACTTTATTTTTAGAGTTGAGGAAGTTGTGAAGACTGAGAAGAACCTGAATGACAAAGGACGCGTTAGCATAGCCGGATTTATGTATGGATACGGAGATGGGGGTGGTGGTCCCACCAAAGACATGCTGGAGCGAGCACGACGTCTCTCCGATTTAGATGGATGTCCCAGGTGACGTTTCTTTCATGGCCACACTCGCGTCTACTTCTCATTTTCATACTGGCTTTTTCTCCTCCTTTCTTTTGAGAATCACCCGCAAGGGGGCGCCATATGTAAACATACCCGAAACCTGGGGGAGCGGCACGCGCTGCCGACCTTAGTGCTCCCGTTTGTCTGAAACTGTATTGAGATTACCTGAGCTTTATTCTTTCGAGACATATTCATTTCCCCCCTTTTTGAACAATTAACTTACGAGTCACTTCTCACCTACTCCCCCTCATCCTCCTACGGGGGGGATATTTGGTATAGCATGGGCAACCATGCTGTGGCTGGCGTCTGGAGGATTATGGGCCCTTTTGGCCCCAACGCCTGAACTTTACGATTCTGACTCCAACGCCGGAACTTTGCCCTTCTTGCCTCAACGCCTGCACTTTGCCCTAATACCTACAGGAGGATTTGCGGATATAGGTATATCTTCCCCACATTTTCACGTGCTATATCTTCACCACTTTCTTAGGTATCTCCTCTCGAGCGTTTTGAGGGATTCGCCCTTGTTGCTATTTCGCTTTAATTTCGAGGAAAAACAATGTGGGATTCGCCCCAAGGGATCGCGCCGCCCCAGGTTAAGAGCCACTACTTAAATATTAGTAGCGAGATGGTTGGATATGGTTAAGGTTATGGTGCATGATTCTCAATCGCCTATTTATTTAGTCACCATAGCAACGTTCTCTAGAATGAAACACATGACTCCGTTGGAGATGTTTGAGTGGATGGCTTCCGAACGGAGAAATTTGTGTCGATGGGTCGGCGAATTGTACCTGGAACTTCACAACGGTACCTACACCTCGCAGGTAACTTGGTCTTTTGTACCCCTCTGTGTATCATATTCTAGATGTCAACATATACAAGTTCCCCCTCCCCCCGTCACCCACACACACAAAGTGGGGACTTTGCGTTTCAACCACAATAAAACTACCCCCACCACTCTTACTCTAGTTTGCCCTCTAGAAGGTTCTTCATATCAAAGGAGTGGTATGTGAAGTACCATCTGGTCCAGTTGGGGTTTTTTCCTGGACAGGCCACCAGCATGCCGCCCCTTCGCAAACCACCTCAATGCACACCTCTGATGCTCAACATCCACCTCCTCTCTCACTCGGCCCTTTCTCTCTTAACACCCATTCACATAATCCCCCACCCCACCTTTTATCCAGTCTTCCAATCCTTCTCACACCCTCACTCACTAGTATATTCTCTTCACATGTCTATTTCTATACATTCTTAAATATCCATACCATCTTTGCCCAGTCATTCGTCACACTCTCCACCTTTTCTCACATCAAGCATCCCTCTCAAGTTGTCCATTTTCACTGCTGTCACTCGAGATCTCTCCTTTCCCTTCCATACCATAGTCTCGCTCCCATACACCACCGTTGGCACCAGCATACTTTAATGCACCTTCCTGGCACATTCCACGCTCCTCTGAGTCTAATTAGCCCTAAACTCCCATAACATTTAATACCCCGTGGTCGCAATCTCTTTCTTCTGTACCCTTATCATTTATCCTATACATATAATCAATGATGCTTTGTGCGTTATTGTTCCAAATGGATGGATAATAGTAATAATAAAAATAATGCTCGCGACTGTTTTGTGGGAGGGAACCGTCACTGGTGATACTTATTAACCCTTGCTTTTGATTGGCACAGGCAACCACGAAATTCTACAACAGGAAGTGCGAGTTTGAGCTTCGAAAGAGCGAGTTTCTTCTCGCGTTCGTCACCTCGCTCCAGAGAGCCACCGCCGATGAGATAAAAGGGTGAGTTGCGGATCGCCTCTTGTTTTGATTTCATCTCCCCGCGGCGGATCTGGCTTAATTACGGAGGTTGTGGATATTTGGAAGAGTTGCGTGCCCTCTCTCGCGCTCTATTTAGTCCCTTTAGATTACTGGAGTTTCTGCCTTCAGACATTTCTACTTACCATTACCTCACCACTCATCTTGCAAACCTCTCCAAAATTCCTTGTTGGAGACGAACATATCAGTTTTAAGTAAATAATGAAAATTATAATGATACTATTTCTTCATTAATTCAGAGGAATGCGTTACAAGCACTATAGTAGTACACTTGGACGACGTTTTGCCTTCGAATGGTAAACACGAGCGAGAGTAGGATACCATTCAAAAGGTACCCTCATCCCACTGACGCTGCTCCTGGAGAAACTATGACCCCCCCCTCTCCCCATATGTCCCTGTGATGTTAAGCTTCAAGAGTGTAGCATGAGAATCGTGTGTCTCCCACCCCTGTTGACCATCTCTGAACCACTTTCAATATAATGTATCTAGGAACTAGAAAAGACTACCTACTATAGACTCAGACTTACGGTTGATTTTCTGGAAGAGGCAATTATGCCTGTAGCTCCAGGGTTTTGAAATCACAGTTATCCGCGAAAAATGGTCCTGGGCAGAACCAGGGGCGCCACCGGCCCGAGAGCTATACCTAGCTCTCGCAGGAGTTTCCTGGCCATAAACCCGAAGGGCTTAGGGTATGACTGGTGTGTCTCGGCGGCATAGGCACCGTACCGTCGAGATAAGCTGCGAATGCAGTGAGAGCTGTTGGCGACTGAGGGAGGCGTCGGTCTCGCGCGTGCAGGTGAGTCATGCATTGTGCATGGTGCCAAACGAGTGGCATCTCCCCAGCATCGACAAGTAGGCTCTCAATGGGGGAAGTGCGGAAGGCACCCGTCGCCAAGCGAAGGCCGGTGTGGTGGATCGAGCCCACCTTCTGCAATACACGCTCGGCTGCAGATGCATAAAACTCGCATCCGTAGTCGACCTTCGAACGAATATAGCTTCGATAAAGAAGTAAGGCAGTAGCCCTATCAGCGCCCTCCATACAACCATAGAGTGAGCCTTGGCGCGAGCTGTCGCTCGCCCAGTGAATACGGCATTGGATTAAATTTCTTGTGTGGAGGTACCGAATTCAATCCCAGCAAGAACTAACATGAAACCAGCTTAAACGAGGGGCTGGCCTCCAATTAGGTAAAAGCGCTAAACCTCTCCGACAATGGTCATCAGCACACAGCCAATCACAACACCGCTATCATTTTCCCCTCACAACTTCACAGCATAAGGAAGTTTGCTAAGAGGTTTGTTGGTAAGTTCTCACATGACCCTCATCCTGTCAAGGAAGAGGGAACCGCCATCTTGGAACCTGCGTCCGTGACGGGGTCCTTCGAGACCGCTTTCTCCACAGTATCTACCCGAGATGCTACTTCGCCAGCATTTAGAGGACGTAGCGCGTTTACTGAAGGGTGCTGACTCTACTTCTCCAGAGGCGCAGAGCTGCATTCCGCCTTGCTTCGTGCGCGGATACCGGCCCTGATCTGGACAATATCCATTACGCCATGCTTCGGCACGAGTTAGCGAGGCATGGCCTTTTGGCTAGCTTTGTTCAAAGTAAGAGTATTTCGATATAAGATATCTTCCCAGATTCCTAGTCAATAGGAACAGTGCTTGCCTTTTGCAAGCTGGGGACATCACTCTATCTCGGCCGGTTTCTTCCCACTTTTGGGGGATAGCTGAGGTCACCCGTCTCCTATATAGTGAGAGATTCTAAAGTTACATTCCACGTCAAATTCTCTGCTCCTATAAGAAAACGTTATCTGCGAGACCTTCCTTTGTAAATGGCACTACCCCAGGGTTTTCTTTGATTTATATAAGGTCTCTGATACCGCAATGTGATACTGTATCTTGGAAATACCCCAACTATTGCCCCCACCACCTTCGGGTGGTGGGAGCTCTCTCCGGTCCATTAGGGCAGAGAGATGATGCGTCGCAGGAAAGTGTCCACCGTACCACCTTCTTTGCCTTGAACATTAATTGTATTACCTCCGTGTTGCCGGAAAATATTCTCGCTACATTCTATTAGGAAGACTTTTCGGTCTTATTTGATCTGGCTCAGATACCTACTTTGGAGCGCCGACTGCAATGGGTTCTCAAACGCATCTCTCATGTCTAAGCGCATGGGTTTGTTTTCTGTTATTAAGACTAAAATGATGCATTTCTGTCGCGAACCTTCCTTCACACCGATCCGGATATTTTCCTAAATGGGGCGCGCATGGATGTGGAGTTGCACCGTTTCCTTGAAACTTTGTTTGACCGATGCCTCACTTGTGAGGTGCAGATTTGCTGTATTAGGGTCTCTTATATCCGCACCGTGGATATTCTGCGCTCCGTGGCATTCGGATATGTGGTGCTGATAAAGCTACTCTTATATTATTTTACCCATCCTTTGTTCGTTCTAAGCTAGATGGACTTTATTCACAACACTCTGGTCTCCTCTTGGGAACCGGTGTTTTTCTCAAGTCCCTTGTAGAGGGCCTCTTTTTCGATGTAGGAGAGCTGCTGCTCGCTTTATCGCGTACACAGTGCCTTATGTACTTGTACCTACGGCTCTCATCTCATTCACGGCTGATCTCGACAGTGCCTTTGCCCAAGTGAGACGCTAATCATGCCCTAACCCTTCCGGTTTAGATCTAGGAAACTCTTTCGAGAGTTTGATGCAGCTCTTTGGCCGGTGGCGCCGCTGGTTCTTGCCTGGACGCCGCACTGGAGGTATCACCTTTGAACGTTTGTCGTCACGCCTCTGCTGACGACCAGATCAGCGTTTTGCTCTTCCAAACTTTGTCGACCTGGCAGGAATCATGTTAGCGCCCTTTCTGATCCATGGCAAAGAAGATAAGTGACGGCCGACTGGAATTTAAAGTTGTCTGCCATCGACAGCTTCAATTTATTTTTTCTCTCATCCAAATCATGTACACTTGCAGAACGCAGTATCATTTGATTCCGCACTCCCCTGCACCTTTCTGTGACAACTATTTGGTTTCGAAGACGGTTCGTCTCATTCTCATATAATGTCCCTGTTTGGGGTAACTTCGCATCCGTTCTCGGGACGAGCGGGCTCGCTACTTCTTGACCCTTGTACTCGGAATGGGTTCGTACACTCCTAATCGTGTAATTAGTAGTTTCTGGAGGAGGCTGGCCTCCATATTTTTTTATATCTCAGTTATATGTTCAGGCACCTGAGCGTGCCTTTTTTTGTTTTTTCTTTCGTTATTTTTGTTTGTCACTGTTTTTTGTATCTGTTTCAAGGAGCTAAAAGAATAAGAAGTACCCTAGAAGACCTTACGATCCATTCAGAGAGGGTACCATTGGACTAGCAGTCGAGCAGGCACAGTTCTGCTCAACCACTACGTGCCCAAACGGCCACTTTTTAAGACTTTGTCTAGTCTTGACTTGAACTGATCAACAGAATTGCTGTTGACAACTTCCACTGGAAGTGCGTTCCAGCTACCACAGATGCTGTATGTGAAAAATTTTCCACACAGATCGCGGTGGTAACGCTTCAGTTCAAGTTTGTAATCGTGATTTCTAAGTTGGAAAACATCAGTCTAGTCTACATTGTTGAAACCTCGAATTATTTTAAACACTTCGATAAGCTGACCACGCAGTCTCCGAGTCTCCAACGAGAACAGATCTAATTCTCTTAATCTATCGTCGTAACTTTTGTGTCTGATAGAGGGAATCAGTTTGGTTGCCCTGACGTGCACACGTTCCAATCTCGCGATATCCTTTCGAAACCAAGGACTCCAAAATTGTACGGCATACTCCAGGTGCGGTCGGACAAGTGGATTGTACAAACAGAGTACTATTTTCTTGTTTCGATATCCAAACTGTCGCTTTATATATCCTAACATCCTTTGAGCCTTTTTCTCCGCCTCTATGCACTGTTTCAAAAACCTGAGGTCACTAGTGATTGTTATACCCAAGTCCTTTTCAGTGTCGGTGGATTCAAGACCAGTACCCTTAAGGGTATACTGAGATTGGGGGTTTCGGTGGCCGATATGCATCACTTTGCATTTGTTCACGTTAAAAGGCATTTGCCACGTGTCCGACCACTCCCAATCTTCCGAAGACCATCTTGAAGGCGGGCAGTATTTCCTTCCTTTGCGACGTTCATACCAAGCTTGGTGTCATCGGCAAATTTGGAAATCTTGGCAACCATGTCACCGTCCATGTCGTTGACGTAGATGATGAACAGTAGTGGTCCCAGGACAGAACCTTGAGAACACCGCTAGTAATGGGCACCCACTCAGAAGCCTGTCCATTCAACACCACCCATTGCCGTCTGCCACTTAACCAGTTCTCTACCCAACTTGCTATATTTCTGTCTATGCCCAGCGCACGCACTTTCCGGAGGAGGCGGCGGTGTGGTACCTTATCGAAGGCTTTTTGAAAGTCTTAAGTAGATAACATCCACCTCCTTATCCAGGTCGTGCTCACTGAAAACAAAGTGGAATAATTCTACAAGATTCGTGAGGCATGACTGTTGCCTTCGGAACCGTGCTGAGAACTCCTCAATCGCATACTGAAGTTAAGCTAATAGGTCGGTAGTTCGACGGCTGGCTAGGGCCTTCTTTCTTGAAGATAGGACTCACCTCCACTTCACGCCAGTCTCTCGGAACGCATCCGGTCCGGAACGACATGTCGAAGATTGTCCTCAGGTGTCGTGACACTTCATCGCTCACTTCTTTCAACACTTTAGGTAGAAACCCGTCCGGGCCAGGGGACTTATTCGTCTTTAGATCAGTGATCTTTTTTTCTTTTTCTCCTTGAGTGCAGTCCAACTCCACCATCTTTTCCCCCAAGTAAGGATCCGTGGGCTGGGGGATGGGACCACATTCTTCAGTAAACACTGAAGAGAAGTAGTCATTCAGGAGGTTAGCATTTTCTGCATCTGAGTGCTTTAATGCCCCCTCATTATTCACTAAAGGACCAATCGTGCGATGGATTGGTTTACAGCTGTTTACATAAGCAAATAACTCCTTGGCATTCTTCTTGCAAAGTCTCGCCACTCGGAGCTCCTCGGCACGCTTTGCCGCCCTTATGCTGGACTTTACTCTCCTAGCTAGACTACGGTACTCGTCAAAGTCACCAGAAATCTTTGACTGCCGGTGCACCGTTCTTTTCTCTCTCAGCAGTTGACTAATTTTTCGATTAAACCACTTTGCCTGAACGGAAGACCGACGAAGGCTTTTCAAGGGGATGAATCGTAATTGAAGACTCATGAAAGTAGTTTTGAATCTATTCCACGAGTCTTCAACATCCTCGCACACTTCTAGCCTAGCATCAGTCAATTCAGCACGAAGACCTGCAAAGTCTGCTCTTCTCAAATCAAGTTCCCTCGATTTACCAGTCGCAGACTCTACCTTGGGGATCTTAACTATAAATCTGACTAGTCGGTGATCACTGCCACAGAGCTCTTCGCCTACAGAGAGATCCTCAACGATGTCATCATCAGAGGTGAGAACCAAGTCGAGGGTATTATTGCCTCTCGTCGGCTCTCTCACCCATTGAACCAGGAACTCGTTCGCGAACTCCAGGCGTAGTGCGTTCTCGCCAAGGGTTCTCTGGGTTTCCAGTCAACTTGGGTATTGAAATCACCCATGGCGATACACACACTGTCTTGAACAAGTTCACCCAGTAGCTGGTACAGATCCCTGTCCTTTTCAACGAGTTGGGCAGGGGGTCTGTAAAGCAGAAGGGTCCTGTATTTGGCAGGACCTATATCTAGGTCAACTCCTAGCAGCTCGTGGTCGGATACAATGTTGCAGTTTGTCGATTTAAGTGTATCCTTGAGATACAACATCACACCGCCATCCTCTCTGTCTGACCTATCTTTTTGGAAGAGTTGGTAACTGGGAATCGTGAATTCACCTTCAAAATCTCGGTTTGAGGTTTTTACCCACAACTCTGTTATGGCTACCAGTTCAGGTTCTTCCGTCGCTACGAGGGCACGAAGTTCAAGAAACTTGTTCCTGATTGACCTCGCATTAAATAGAAGAACTTTCAGGCAGTCCCCGACTGTAGGACTCCCTACGCTCTTCCGTCTCCCGGCTTATTTGTTGACGAGGGAGCACCCCTCTTTGCGACCTCTGAGAAGGTCGTTCCAGGAGTGACACGGGCGTACTGGCGTACGTCCGCCCTCACTCTGGGCTGGACACTCTTGTTTTATTACCTTTTAATATAGCGGAAAGTTAAGCTAATTTGGCGCAACCTACACACTGGACCTTGACATATTCCTTTACTGCCAATGCTGAAAATGCCAACAACCAAACAACTCTCATCACTTCATCCCCTTTTACCCAACTCCCAACCACTACAGAACCTTTTACCATATTACCTCCATTCGGCTCCTCTCAAATCGACCTTGTTCGGTGCCGTGCCCCCTAAGTCTTCCATGTTTGAAGGAAAATAACTTGGGAGCAACGAAGTAAAGTAAGGACTCTTCTTCCTCATTAATTACTATAATTCCTCTAGGGCGAGGGAAAAATGTGAGAATGCCTGGAAGAAAGTGCTCTTGAACCAATTTCACGATGTTCTTCCTGGATCCAGCATTGACCTCGTCTACAGAGATTCTGAGCAACTGTACAAAGAGGCTCTTTGCATCGCCAAAGACGTCGCTGAGTTTTGCATCGGGAAATTATCGGAAGGTGAGAGGTTACAGGGAAAGGAAATCTTGGGGAAACCAAAACCATGGGTTTGGCTGAGGGGGCTTCGGAGCTCTGCTTTTTAAGAGGTTACAGGGAAAGGAAATCTTGGGGAAACCAAAACCATGGGTTTGGCTGAGGGTGCTTCGGAGCTCTGCTTTTTAAGAGGTTACAGGGAAAGGAAATCTCGGGGAAACCAAAACCATGGGTTTGGCTGAGGGTGCTTCGGAGCTCTGCTTTTTAAGAGGTTACAGGGAAAGGAAATCTCGGGGAAACCAAAACCATGGGTTTGGCTGAGGGGGCTTCGTAGCTCTGCTTTTTAAGAGGTTACAGGGAAAGGAAATCTCGGGGAAACCAAAACCATGGGTTTGGCTGAGGGTGCTTCGGAGCTCTGCTTTCTAAGAGGTTACAGGGAAAGGAAATCTCGTGGAAACCAAAACCATGGGTTTGGCTGAGGGGGCTTCGGAGCTCTGCTTTTTAAGAGGTTACAGGGAAAGGAAATCTCGGGGAAACCAAAACCATGGGTTTGGCTGAGGGTGCTTCGGAGCTCTGCTTTTTAAGAGGTTACAGGGAAAGGAAATCTCGGGGAAACCAAAACCATGGGTTTGGCTGAGGGGGCTTCGGAGCTCTGCTTTTTAAGAGGTTACAGGGAAAGGAAATCTCAGGAAAACCAAAACCATGGGTTTGGCTGAGGGTGCTTCGGAGCTCTGCTTTTTAAGAGGTTACAGGGAAAGGAAATCTCGGGGAAACCAAAACTATGGGTTTGGCTGAGGGGGCTTCGGAGCTCTGCTTTTTAAGAACGTTGCGATAAATGAGAATTATTTATCCTTTGTGCCGAATCGGACCTATTAATACCTCTTCTATTTATTGAAGCGCTTGATAAAATAGTTTGTAACCATAAATAAAATAATATGGAAGTTAATTATGGAGGTAAGTAGCGCACTTCGTCCCTCGTACCGTGAATAAAGACCCCCCTCCCAACTGCATAATGAAATGCACTTAAAGATCAGAATGACAACCATTGGTGAGCCAGAAGGCATCAGGGGCTGATCCTCGTTGAAAGGGAAGGTGTTAGGGTCATATTGTGTGTGTTTTGACACCAGCCAGCGATTGTGGAACCCTTTCTGGCCCCGTAGGGGGCGGGCACTCGTTTTGCGACAGGGCTGTGAATATAAGCAACCCCCCTTATGGGACACTACTTTATCGGAAAGGGCTCTGTAACAAAGGGAGAGAGTAGGTATCTTGTGCTGTAAAGGCGGGAAGGGAATGATAGCGGTGTTAGGATTGACTTTACGTATGATGTTGCGTATGGAGCTGCTCACCCCCTGCGAGGATGAATATCAGCGTAACCGCCACATGGGCGGCCAGCTCATAACACCAATGTAAGTTTTGTGTCCACTCTCCCTGGGATCGAACTCCCCGCCTAGACGTCAAAAATCCAGCTTTTTAAGATCTAATATCGCTTCTTCCTTTTGAAAAAAATGGTTAGCCTTCTATGACCCCCCGCCCCTAAGACCCTTGAAAACTCTTAGGTTAAGCGAAGGGTGAAGTCCAACTTGGGATACGACAGGTCCTCAGGACCCAATGAGAACGTCCCCTGTTTTCATGCTGTGGGTATTGGTTCCCGACCTTGGAATAGATGGTATATCCAAGATGCTTAAATGTGTTGGTTGATTGTGCAGATTGGCGACTTGAGAGGGATGCTAGGTGTGCGAAAGGTAGATAGAGTGAGGAAGGACTGAGTAAGAGGTGCTTATGTTGCGAATGAGGTTGTGATTGAAAGGGTTATAAGGTGGTGTGGGTGTATAAAGAAGAATGTAAAGATGTAAGAGTATACGAGAGTGAGTGTATTGTGTGAGAAGGGTTGGAGCCAAAGGTGGCCTGATTATTTGAAGGGGTATTTGAGCTGACTGATAGGGAGTAGATGGTATTGTGTCTGGTAGGTGTGAATAGAAGGAGTTGTGAGGGGTGGGGGGGGGGGGGGGTTAGGAGGTTCTGGATGACCCCTCCACTGGACGAAATATTACAGCACGTCGCTCTGAAGGCACCATGGGTGGTTCTTGTTAGCATGGTTGAAAGGGGGGAAGTGGCTGGTAGATTTTAGTGGAATTGAAACTAACCAATCCCACTTTGAGATAAATTGGTCGATGTTGAAGTCTTGATTGTGTTATGGAAGAATCCTGTGATTGCATCTTCGTATGAGGATAAAGGGAAGAAATGTGAATGTAAGAACTAGTGTGGAATAAGTTGAATGTCTGCAAGGAATAGGTATAAATTTGGATTGACCGCGTAAAAAAGGATAACTGAAGAAGTGATAAGGGATGAACGAGGTGGGTTGAGATGGTTAATGTGTGTAGATGAAGGATTTTCATTAAGTTGATAAGACAAGGAGTGAAATGTAAGGTGTAGGTTTGGTTGATAGATCTGGTTCACAGTATCCGTGACGCCATGGCTGCAGTGAGTCGGGATGTCGAGGTGTTCCTGTTGTGTCCCGCGACATGGAGAGGTTGGTGGGAACGAGCGTGCAGATGATGGACCAGGCTGTCCGCACAGACAGCATTCGGACTGGCATTTCGTTCTTCCCCACACTGCATGACAGGGATCATGTTAGCCCCTTATGAATTTAAAGTTACTTGCCATTAGACCCAGACTCTTTCGTAGGTCTCTCCCTCAATCCCTCGACGTCATCTGTCGTCTTCGAATCGGACACACTCGTGGGAACACAGCGTCATTTGAGGGAGCGCTTCCGTGAACCTCACTGTGACGAATGTTTGGTACCCCATTTTGTGGGGTCACATTTTGGTTGAATGTCCTTGTCTGGGGAAGCTTCATGCGAGGTAATTATCCTACTATTGGAATGAGGGGGTGTCGCTACTGCGTGGCCCTGATTCTGGGGACTGGTTGCTGCACACCAGATTGTAGTGTGTTGGAATTTTTGGAGGGGGTGGAACTCCTTCATACTATTTGAGTGTATTGAATTTTTTGCTGCATGCTTGGGTCCCTGAGAGAGACACAGGTCTCATCTTTTTTTTCTGGTGTGTGGGGTGGGGGGAAGTAGACTGTTACACTCGGAGCAAGACTCTTCTCACCTATTTTCTTGACCGGCGGGCGGCTAATTTCGCAGGCTCGTCGACGATCAGCTTTTTTTCCCTGGGGGGAGCCAGGAGCCCACGAAGGTAAAAAAAAAATACTGCACATCTTGTAGCCAATGAAATGTGAAATAGAGAAAGAATTAATAACTATGAAATATTAATACTATTAATTTCCTATATTTGTTTATAATTATGGATCTGTTCCCATTAATGTTCCATAGAGTTCTTAATTCTTTCTTCCTTTCACATTTGATTGGCTACAAGAAGCAGCTGTATTTTTATAATGACCTGGGATGGTGAGAAGAGGCTTGTTCCGTAACCACCATCTGGTAGTTAAATATTAATTTTCTGCTATAAGTGCTATGATTGTTATTGCTATTGTCTTCATTACTGCTATTACATTTTTTATTTGGATTCCTATTACTACACAGTATGCCCACTCGGAAACTTGCATATATGTTTGGAAACGGAATGAACTAGTCCCTTCCTCCCCTCAGCCACGTCCCGTATATAAAGGATGGACGTTTATGACCTGAATTAGCCACGACCAAGATCTTAGCCGTGTTGCTCTGGGAAGTGTTTTAGGTTAAAACCGAAGGTTTAGTCCAGTGGTTTTCAACCTTTTTTTATGATAGTGGCACCCTAATTGGTATCGAGAAGCAGCCGTGGCACCTCGAATATAAAATAATTTACCTATAAATGTTTAATTGTGTGGAAAGTAGTTCAAAATTAACCACGATTGACAACCTAATTTAATCGAAATAAGACAAAAATTTGAAAATAAATAAATCTTGCCTTCAAAAGTTTAATGGGAAATTTGAGTTTGATGATTATAACAGAATTCTTTAATATTGGGACATGTAGTTAACAAGGCAACTCTCATTTCCTCATTCACTCTGCAATCTTTCTCTTTTCCTTGTTTTTACATTGCACAATGCAGAAAAGCTAGTTTCAAAATACTTTCAAATGTCGTTAAATTTTTAAAAAATGTTTGAAGTACATTTTTTTTTTCAATATGGGCATTTTAAAAATGATTTCTTGGTCGTTCCCGCGGCCCCCTTAGTTGTCTCTCGCGACACCCCGGTTGAAAACCACTGGTTTAGTCAATAAAAGATTAAAACTCGGTTGTGTCTTCTCTCCTTACATCCCATAAGTAGTGTGCCTTTTTTATTTTTATCATTATTTTATGGATAGAAATAATCTTGTAAAAAGTGAACCATTTTTTAGTAGGATTGTTACAGGGGCCTAAAAGGAAGTTATATACTATGATATTAAACGTTCTAAATAATGGATTAGTCCAGAGGGAAAAAAATATCCCAGCCGAAACATGGGCCTCATTATTCCCTTGTGCGTTTGGGGGAATATGACTGCCTTAATCCATTTTTGAACCTCTTGACCCAAATCAGACTATCACCAAAGAAGTTTACTGTGCTCAGTTGGACCGTTTGCATGCAGCACTTGAAGAAACCCCCCCCAGCATTAATCAATAAAAGAAAGGTGCTCTTTCAGCAAGACCTCATATCGCAAGAAATGCCATACAAAAGCTCAACAATTGCGATTGTGAACTAAAGTCATCCTCGATATTCACCTAACTTAGCCGCACCATATTGCTATCATGTTAAGAGTTTAGTGACTCACCTGAAGAGAATGAAGATGCCAACAACTGAAGAAACGACCTTAATTTTTTTTGTATCGAAGTCGATTTTTTACAAGCATGGTATTGAAAAAATGTAGAGATATGGGAACTAGTGTATAGGAACTGCTGGACATTATTTTACTTATTAAATTTAGTAATAAACACACATTTAAATATGAACCAGGCAATAGCTTCGCCACTCCCCCGTAGTTGCGCTTCCCGACTAAGATTAAAATTTAAAATCTAAAAAAAATCAACCATGGTTAAATTATTATAAATTTTCTGAACATCGCCAATTATAATCATTTTAAAAAGGAACTCTAAACTATTCCCCCCCGCCTCTCAAAATATCACGTTGCTAAAATATAGTTATAGAAGAAGATATATAAAAATAAATTTTCTGAACTTCACCATTTGTAATTCTTTGGGTTTTGAAAAATTCACAAAATTTCGATATTTGTATTTATTTCTGAACTTCACCATTTTGTTATTTGATATTATAAAAGAATTATTAGAAATAACTTTGATAAAAAAATCATAAGTCATAACCAAACTAAGATGAAATTATTATTCAAATACTCCCCAAAATCCCCTTCTTAAATTATAGAGTTAGTGATGATAATGCTGATGATGATGATGATAACTTCAGCTATTTGATTTATATCCTAAAATAATAATAAATATGAAAAAAGGCTGCATTACTTATATGATGACCTAATATATATATATATATATATATATATATATATATATATATATATATATATATATATATATATATGTATATATATATATATAATATACAGTAGCGGCCATAATATAAGGGTCAGTAAGAACAAATGTATTTAAATATTTATTATAGAAGTTTAACAAAACGTTGAGACTATATATTATACACATATTTAGATATATCTAATATCTATCTTTGGTGAAAATCTCAACTTAATGGATTAAATATTTGGTAAGTTATGAGGCAATAAACAAACTATCTTCCAAATTGCAGCGGCCAAAAGTTAAGGGTCACTTAAAAAAAACAATGTAAAATGGAACAAGAATGAAAAATAAACTTACTATTAATATTGTGTGAACATTCTTTTACTAGCAATGACCTTGCTACCTCTGTTACCACAGGACTGAATTAATTCCTTGCAAAATTATGGTGTAATATTGTTCCATTCGTTTTTCAATTCTAGTTCCCAGAGTTCATCTTGGTTCTTTGGATTTCTCCTTCGCGCCCCATCTCCAATAATCTTCCAAACGTTTTCTATAGGGTTGAGATCGGGACTTTGAGGTGGCCAGTCCATGAGATCAACCCCATCATCACTCAAAATCTTTGACTCTCTTCGCAATGTGGCAGAGAGCGTTATCCTGCATGAAAATATGGGGTTGAGCTGACGAGGATCGGGGATGTGGAAGGGCATGCTGTCTAAGAATCTGATTGTAGATTTCAGCATTGACAGTCCCATGTAGGCGAACAAGTGGACCAGGACCAGTAGAAGAGAGCATTTCCCATACCATTACACTGCTCCCTCCATATTTCACTTTAATCACATTAAACTTCGATTCATCGCTAAAATGAACTTGCGCCCACTTTTCTTCTATCCAAACGACATGTTAGTGAGCGTAACGAAGATGGCTTTTTTATTCTTCTTGTAGATCAGAGGTTTCTTTGTCGGTGCCCGAGCAAGCAACCCAGAATCTCGTAATCTCCGGGAAACTGTTTTGCACAATACGTTGAAATCGGAGGTGGAGCTGAAGTCGCGGGATATCTCAGCAGCATTTTTAAACCTACGAGTATCCTTCAGTGACATTCTACCATAATACGATCCTGTCTTGGTGACGTTTTACGAGGTCTACCGGTTTTAGGTTTAGCATATGTCGATTCTGATGACTTAAAAGGAGCTACAATTCGTTGCACAACACCTCTAGACATTCCTACAGTAGTTGCTATCACAGAATTTCACTTGCCGTCGTGGTGAAGGCACATAATCCTTTGTTTTTCATCACAGGATACAGGTCGTCTCCCACAAGCCACCATGTTGACAGTGAATGTTCCAATAATGTATCATCATTGGAAGTAACTGTTAGTCCATCAACAGTCTCCTAAATACAAATACCTCAGTTGGTAGTTCATTTTTTTTAAGTGATCCTTAACTTTTGGCTGCTGCAATTTGGAAGATAGTTTGTTTATTTCCTCATAACTTATGAAATATTTATTCCATTCACTTGAAATTTTCACGAAAGATAGATATTAGATATATCTAAATATGTAGAATAATTAAAAATCAATCGATGAGTGTTTGATGAGACTGGTTCAAATCCAACTCCTTTATTCATTTTCCTATAACGGTTAAAATAGTTTGCCCTATCTTTTTGTTTCTATATCTCCCATTTTCTTTTTTAAGCTTTTATTGGTTCACTTAATATTCTCCTTAGCGTTTTTCCAGGTTGTGTTACCGATTTTCATTTCTTTGGGCCTTTAAATCTAAATATGTGTATAATATAATATAGTCTCAAAGTTATGTTAAACTTCTATAATTAATATTTAAATGCACTTGTTTTTACTGACCCTTATATTATGGCCGCTATTGTATACTTTATATATATACAGTCATGGGCAAAAGTTTTGAGGCCAATATATATTTTGTTTTTATTCGTTTCTAAATTTTATGTGATAGAAATAAATCACTAACTCTATAATTTTTTTTGAGTATTTGAATAATAATTTCATCTTAGTTTGGTTATGACTTATGTTTTTTATCAAAGTTATTTCTAATAATTCTTTTATGATATCATAAAACAAAATGGTGAAGTTCAGAAATTTATTTTTATATATCTTCTATTCTATAACTATATTTTAGCAACGTGATATTTTGAAAGCGGAGACTTTTCGACAAAGTCTCAAATTGAGAAGGCGAGAAGCCTCATCTCATCAAGAAGAACCTTATAGATCGAATCCACTTTTGTAGGAAATATAAATAATGAACTTTTGAAGATTGGGGTAAAATGATATTCTCTGATGAAGCTCCCTTCCATTTGTTAAAGCCTCTGGAAGATCCCTCGTTAGGAGGAGAAAAGCGGAGCTCTTTCACCTTCAAATTATGTTACAAACATAATAAAACCGAACGTTGGATTAGTTCTATTAATTTTCTGATATGGAAAAATATAGTAGTCTCAAAACTTTTGGCCATGGCTGTATTAACATATAAATTCCTCCAAATTAGATAGAATTTCGTCCTAACAAGATTAATTGTCTTGATCTTTTATGCTTGTGTCGTATCTGCTTATGTCAATTTAATTATTGTATAAAATTACATTTTCAAAATTACTTATCATCACCATTCTTCCTTGTCTGTATCCTGTTTTTGTTTTTTTTCCTTATAGGTCGCACTTTCCTGCGCCGGGGGGACCTCCCCCCGACGCAAGAGCTTGCTTCCTGCTCGTTGCCTTTTTCCCCCTTTTTTTAATTTTTAGTGTTGGGTTTGTTTTTTTTGTGTGTCTTTGAATCTGATTTTAAAGTAGCCTAGTACTAGGCAGGTTTTTAATACGGCGACTAATGCCCAAGTAGGCAGTCGCCAGATGAGCTCTTAAAAAAAAAAAATGAATTTCTGTATCCTGACTCTTAATCCAGCCTACCTCATGCTGAGTATTCTTTGTCAGAATAATCCATTGTCCATTGCTTTCCTTAATATTGTAAATCCATTTTATGTAAAAGTTTATAATTAAGTACGAGGGGCAGTCAATAAGTTTTGCGAATCGGTAGGGCAAAACAGAGGAAGGGGGATGGCCGTTTGTGGGGGTGTTAGGACAAGTTATGACAATTCAGGACCTGCAGCCGCACGCTCCTGACTCGTCTATTTAAGAAGCAGTAGCTGATCGCAGATCGTCAGTCACAAATCTTTCAACAATTGAGAAGGTTCAGCACCGCGCAGTGATCAAATCTTTGACCAAGGAAGGCAAGAATGCAAAAGAGATCCATGAACGCATGGTTGCAGTGTACACTGACACCGCCCCTTCCTATGCAACCATTGCTCGCTGGAATAGGAAGTTCCGCCATGGTCGTGAGTCCCTTGAAGATGACCCCCGTCCAGGACGCCCGTCATACGTGACCAACGAGGACAATGTGGCCCGTGTGGAGAGGATGATCCTCGAAAATCGACGGGTGAAGGTTGAACGAGAAGTGTTATCAACATCCTCCATGACCAAGGTCTGTGCCCGTTGGGTCCCTAGAAACCTCACGCCCCATGATCGACTTCAACGTCGTCAAAGTTCGGAGGAGCTGTTGCTCCTATGAGGGCTTCAGGAGCACCGGAAAACATTGACACATTAGCGGTATGATAATATATTCGCCGTGAGAGCAATTTGTCACCAAATTTAAATATTGCCGAGAACAAAAAAATAATAATACCTATTATTATTATTATAATATATAAAATTAGTTATTATTATAAAAGAAACTGATAAAGGTAAAAATAGTTACATGGTCACTATGTACTCCCTATTTATGTTCAAAATTTCGTGAGTTATATTCCCTCGTTTGAACCCCAGTGTTGAAGTAAGCCATGCGTTCTGATGAAAGATGGCCGGAGTAAATAGTGGCTTGGTATAATTGAGGGCGTGAAACAGAATGTTTGATTGTGCTTTAATATATGTATGGATGGAGTGCTGGGAGAGGTGAGAATAACGGAAAGGGATGTGGGATCGATGAGAGCTTGTTTTATTTATGCTAATGACCTGGAGTTAGTGACTAAGAGTGAGGGGAAATTTGAAATGTTGATAGAAGCATTTGGCAAGGCATATGCAAGGATGGAGCTATAAGTAAATTCCGAAACTCTTAAGGTGATAGTGTTTGGAAGTGAAGATGATGTTAAGGTCTGTGACAGATTGTGGTGTGGATGATTAGATTGCGACCACAAGGATATCAATGATACGAGTTTCAAGGGTAATTTGACCGTTAATATTTGTTTATGTTATAAGTGTTTGTATGGTGTGTGTGTCTGTGTGTGAATATTCCTGCAGTACTTTGGATTTTTGGCTTCAAATAACCTTTTATTACACTTGATTGTCACGTAGAAACTTGAGAAATGTGTAGCCTTATTCAATTCCTAATGGTCAAAGCTTCAACTTTATTTCTTTCTCTTTTTTAAAGGCTTGAGTTAACCACCCGATTACTTCTTTTCCATAACTCTATAATTTAAGATGGGAATTTTTTGAAAATTGATAAATGGTTTTTTTTGCTTAGTTGACAAATGACTTAGGGTGTTTTGGAAATTCAAAGTATTGAAATAGTTAAAAAGATCATGAAGAAGAAGAAAAGGGTGTTCAGGGTGTTAAAATAAAGAGTCTATAAAGGGGATTAAAAAAAGCGGTTAAGATTAGCAAATAAGGCCGTATGCCACTCCCCCGCAGGGGTGCCTATGTAACCAAGCGTCTTGTTTACCCCATGTAAAATCTTCTCCTTTCGATGCTCTGATCCAGTGCATAATTTGGGGTTTATTTATTTTTACTGGACTTCCAAATTTTCTTAAGCTGAGCTCTATCAATTTAAAATTCAAACTCAAAGTCGTTCTTTTAATTTTCAGGCCGTGGTAAATCAAAGCAGAATCTATCTGTAATAAATTCGTTCCCTTGGCCTGTCACTACCATTTGCACAATTGATGGTTCGTGGAAAGTTGGCGAGTCGTCCACTAATTTTGTTCAAGTATCTGCTCATAGTTCGTGCACATACATTGCCATCGAAGCTCCACCTCTCGCGTGCACATCGCTCAATGTGGAGCCGCCTTTACCTAACTCGGTGTCATCAATTCCAAGAGAAGCGAGGTTGTTGCGTCCTCCTTCCGTCATCGTTGGTCAGTAGCGTTGCGTTGCCTCGTGATTTTAATTAACAAGGTCAACAGACCTAGGTCGCGTACTCTCAATTATTCTGACATAACCATATGACCTTAAAACATTCAAAACATTCAATGATTCCCAAACTAACCTTGGGAGGACCTTGACAATTATATCATTCGAAATAGAATGTAAAACAACATAAGGGTTTCAAATTATGTTAGAATCAGCCGAATAGTTACGATGTTATTGATAAATAATTCCCGAACTTAACTTGGGAGGACCTTGGCAATTATAATTCGAAAGAGACTGTAAAACAGCATAAGGGTTTCAAATTTAGTTAGAATCGCCCGAATAGTTACGATGTTATTGCCCAAAATCTCATTGGACAGTAAAACGGTTACCACCCGACCGACGACCTACGGACCGACATAGTAACTTATAAGAGTCGTACACGCTACTAAAAATTCGACCACGAGAATGAGCGAAATAATATGCATTCCTCGCACTTCGTCAGTCGTGTAGCAAAATTAATTTGTTTGTTTGTTTGTCTTTTATTGGGGGCCTATAATCATTTGACTGCAAGTACCTCGTTTGGTTTATATAAATTATAAAATAACAACCATGTTCGTTATCCTAATTATTCAAGTTTATTCTCCAAAAGCCAAGACACCCAACGGCTTCGATCTCCAGAACCAGTTCATTCAAGCTTCCTTAACCAAGTACGGACAACTCGTTGCGTTAAAAGACTTAAAGAATGAATCCAAAGACATCTTCATGAACTCGCGCGATTTGGATGAGTCTCTTTATAGAGGAAACCTAATTTGTCTCTACGACGACGTTCCGTTGTTTTGGGATGCCTGGGACGTAATGGATTATCATTTAGAGACACGACAAGTTCTCAACAGCGAAAAAGTAAGATTGGAATATCATTTTGCCTAAAGATATCGCAAATTAATTTGAATTTACCTTTTCATTGATCGTGGTAACAGCCACATTAAATATGGCTGTTAGACAGATTCTACCTTAATTTTTAAAAAAAGGATCCATGCTATCCTTAGTGAATTGTCTCTCATCGAAATTCTTTCTTTATATTATCTAGTAACGTTGTTACTATGCTTAAATATCATGTAGAAAGTAACAAAATGAGTAGAATGGGAAAACAACAGTAACGAATTGATAGACTCGACCTGGCCTATGTACTCGTATGTCGGCACCAAATAATTCTAAAACTTAAGCATATTTAATTACCACATGTTCCTTTTGTTTAAAGTTTTGTCCTTATAAGAATACCAGGCAATGGCTTCGCGGGGGGAGCTTGCGCTTCGCTACTAAGATTAAAATTTAAAATTAAAAAAAAGCAGCTATGGTTAAATTTTTATAAATTTTCTGAACTTCGCCAATTCTAATAATTTTAAAAAGGAACTCTAAACTAGATTTCCCCCCCTTTCAAAATATCACGTTGCTAAAATATAGTTTTATAGAAGAAGATATATAAAAATAAATTTTATGAACTTCACTATTTGTAATTCTTTGGGTTTTCAAAAATTAAAAAATTTCGATACTTATATTTATTTCTGAACTTCACCATTTTTGGGGGACATTATAAAAGAATTATTAGAAATAACTTTGATAAAAAACATAAGTCATAACCAAACTAAGATGAAATTTTGATTCAAATACTAAAAAAAATTCCCCTTCTTAAATTATAGAGTTAGCGATGATGATGATGATGATTTTTTTTAAATTTATTTCTCAATTATGCGATTTTCTTCTTTTTATTTCTAACGATTAATTGTGCCAATTAACTATTTATAATTTCTCTTTAGAATGACAAATGTGTTCTTTTGCGTCAAGTGGAAAGTGGACCGCTAAGAGCTGAGCTACAAATGGAAATTCCTTTTGGAAAAGAATCCTCAATATACCAGAAAATAATTCTAACTGCAGTAGATCCATTTGTATCGTTTGAGAATCAAGTTAACTGGAAAGAGGCTCATAAAATCTTGAAAGTCGAGTTCAACACAAATTTGAATGCTCGCAACGCCACTTATGATATTCAGTTTGGACACATTGAAAGACCAACTCACAAAAATACTTCTTGGGATTCTGCTAAGTTTGAAGTTTGCGGACACAAGTAAGTGTGGCGAAACCCTTATTTCCCCTCGCAGGCAACTCCACAATTTATCCTTTCGTTTTGTTATTTCTGACCGTGAATACTTGGAAAGAAGTAACATCAATTAGAAACCTACTCTTGGTATTTATTCTTTTACTAATTCAGGATTTTTTTTTTAATGGGAGATTGGGCTAACTGCCGATTGGCGCAATTACCTACGTTCCACTCAGCGAAAAAAAAAAATAATGAAGAAAAAAATTGTATTATAACTATAACCATTTTACAGCTTACTGCATTCTCACCTAAATATTCAATTATGCGATTATTTAGAAATAAAAATGAAGGATGTGGAGGTTGGAGAATAAGAGTTGTTAAAAGGTACTAGTTATGATTATTCAATTTCTGTTAATCAATATATGAGGTGTTCAACAAAAGAAGGAAGAACAATATCGTGTGCTAAATTACTGTGAATCTTTTTTCATTTTTTCTTCATTAACTATGTTTTTATTTTTATTTTATTCCTCTCGAGGTGGGCCAATATTGCTGAGTACGACTGCGGGTTGTCCCTTATCAATGATTGTAAATATGGATGGAGTTCCGACGGAGGGAAGTTGGCCCTTTCATTGCTGAGAGCACCAAAGTCCCCCGACCCAAATTCCGACATGGGAAAACATACCTTCAGATATGCTGCAATGCCACATAGAGGTAAAGTGAGAAGTGGCTTCGACAACAATGACGCCTGACATATCGGGGTTAAACAGTAGTCTCAGGCGTATTTAATTATAGTTACGGGTCTTAAAGAATAGTCATACCTTCTACCGGCGCCTGTAAGTTTTATTTTTGCAATCGCCACACTCTGTGGCGTTTATGTGTACCAACCCTTTGTGGAGAAGTGCTTAATGATGTTTTCTGTGATAGTTTTCGGGCTTATGAGGATCGTTACTGGAACAATCCCGGTAGAAAAAAAAGACTGCGGCTTATTTTGATTGATGCATTTGTTTTCTAGGAAAACGGAAGGAAAAAAATGAATGAAAACAAATTTTTTAAATTATTTGTGGGGGTTCCTTTGAGTAAAAGGAAATTTAGGGGCTGATCGCTAAAGAATTTCTTAGGCTTTATTTTCATGCTTTGGCCTTAACGCCCTCCATCTTCTAGTCATTGGGCAGCGTCGCGATGATGGGGATAATTGTTTTAGGAACCTATTTGTGTATTTATCCTCCAGGGACGACCTCTAGCGGGTTTAAATTAGTAGTGTCGAGTGGTAGTGAAATTTGTTGCAATATTTTCATGAGACATGAAATTCCTTGTTCCACCAGCATTAAAGGTTAATGAAGTTCTCTTGTATTCGATTGTTTTTAACTCGTTCTTTTTATTCGTATTTTACTCCCCCCCCCCTTCCCTGTGGGGGCAACCATGCCTTATTACACATTTTCCAAAATAATTTGAATTTTCTTTCAGGAAATCTGCAAAAGAGTCGGACACTCGAAGCTGCCTATGAATTCAACTCGCCATGTTCGATCTTGGAAGAGAAGTAAGCCGCCCAAGTTCGCCATTTTATGAACCCCACAAAAAGTATCGCCCCGCAAGGGGGTGGAGCGTCTGGTATATAGATGGGCACCCATGCTCAAGCTGACATTTTATAAACCCCACAATAGAGATGGGGTGGCTGTTATACATGGGCAACCATGCTGAAGTTGATATCTGTAGAATTTACCCCCTTTTTGCCCCCCTTCCATTTTGACACTTTTTTACCACCACGTTTTTACAAGCCTCCTCTAACCTATTTTTATTGAGTCCCTGCAAGGGAGGGTTCCTCGTGTAGGCTGGCACATTGACAAGCGGCACGCCCTTCTGGCCCCATTGAAGTCTCGAAATATATTGCGACTACCTGGGCTTTATTCTTTCTAGACATTTCCATTTTACTCCTTTTTTGCGTTAATCTTTACAAACCTCTTCTTACCGATCTTTCTTTGTCGGCGACTAATTTTGCAGGCTAGTCGCCGACCAGCTATCAACCACATTCTTGGTCTGGGCCGAGAGGAGGAGGGAGGCTCCCCATCCATTGCTTCTTGTCCCTAAATTGGATGGTGGGTTTTACCATACTTGCACTTTGCCCTCCTTTTATCCCACTCAATGTCCCCATCTTTCTTTTCTGGATCCTCTTATGCCCAAGTCCCGGTGGCATGGGCCACAGGGTAGGAGGAAAGGTGCTCCGTAATGGTGCCAAGTTTATTCAACCGGCACCTGGTTTCCCGCTCCGGATCGAGACCACGGGGCTGGTGGTTAACGTTTCCAACCAGTGGTAAGAATGAGGCTCCGTGCCCAAGAATGAAATAAGAATCCATGCCCAAGAATGAAATGGCGCTCCATGCCTGAGAATGATATCAGACTCCGTGCCCGAGAATTAAATGAGGCTCCGTGCCCGAGAATGAAATGAGACTCCGTGCCCGAGAATGAAATGAGGCTCCGTGCCCGAAAATGAAATGAGGCTCCATGCCCGAGAATGAAATGACACTCCATGCCTGAGAATCAATGAGACTCTATACTCGAAAATGCAATGAGCCACCATGCCCGAGAATGATATCAGACTACATGCCCAAGAATGAAATGCGACTCCATGCCCCCAAATGAAATGAGGCTCCATGCCTGAGAATGATATCAGAATCCATGCCCAAGAAGGAAATGAGACTTCATGCCCGAGAATGAAATCAGGCTCCATGCCAGTGAATGATATCAGACTCCATGCCAGAGAATGATATGAGATTTCATGCCCGAGAATGAAATCAGGCTCCATGCCAGTGAATGATATCAGACTCCATGCCAGAGAATGATATGAGATTTCATGCCCGAGAATGAAATGAGGCTCTAAGTCTTGATAGTGAAGCGATTTCCGCTCTACCCATATCTCCCGGTGAAGAGGATTCCTCTTCCCCACCTTCACTTTGGGAGCCATCTTCGAGTGACTCCCTCTTTAGCTGGGATGTAGCCCCTCTAATCTTTCGCAGGTGCCCTTGCCAGTAGCTCTTGACAGTGAAGGTTTTCTTCCACTTGACCCATCTGTATTGGGGAGGTGGTTTCCTCTTCACTCTTTTGGGGTCGCCCTCAAGAGGATCCGTCTGTGGCACTGAGGCTGGCCTACTTGTGCTGTCTCAGTGGCCGCCTCCCTCAAAATAAGAAAGGCAGGTAGACGTTTTTCCGCCATCTAAAGTCGTCTTCTACACAACTAAATGCCGTGAGAGGGACAATAAATCGCAGTCTACTCTGGAGCCGGCGCCGTTTGGGGGTTTTATCACAAAATTGTGAACTTTCTCGGAGCAAAATCCCGGGTCTATGCATGGCTCCTTTTGGTGCCAGTGCGCCGGCACCACGCGAGCTACCCAACAGAATACAGACTTCTGACTCTTTCCAAGGGTATCCATCCTGGGTGACCTGAAATGAGGCCCATAGCACCTTGAAAAGAGATGACCAGCCTAAGGCATCCACCCTTGTGAGTGGGGATCTCACTGGATGCTCCCGAGTGCCCTCACCCCAGAAAACCGGCTCCCTCCGGAAGAGGATCTTAGCTTGGAAGGGGCAACACTCAACCCTCATAGTACTTCTGGGAGAGGTCCTTCCAGGTGCACCGGGACCACCAAAGAAAATATTAATAGCTCCTCTTCTTCTGGATGGGCCACGGGACGAGGCAATTCTTTCGTTATCTCGACGAAAGACAAGGCCGAGGCAGCCCCATCTTACCTCCCATCCTCCCCCTCCCCCCAATAAAAATAGAAGTTTTCCTCCTTCCTGGGACGGGCAGGTCTTTCATCGATTCGATGGGAGAACGGTCCAGGGCTGTTCAGTTGAGTGCTAGACTAAGTGGTCACGGGACACTCAATGGTACTCCTGTCTGGGTGACCCCGCACTCTGCCATGAATTTTGTAAAAGAGGTAACATATGCTAGGAACTAGTAAAATACCTGTGGACATTACTGAAGAACTGATTGACTAAGGGGCTGTCAGGGTCGAACGAATGGCAAGGAAGCAGGGAGGGGTTACCATATACATTACAACGCCTGTCGTTACTTTCGACCTAGATAAGCTTCTTGAGTCGGTGGAAGCTGGTTGATATCGCTAAAGCCTGAAAGCATTCTTCGTGCCGTTACTGTGGCGCTATCATTGACACTGATTCGACCACACGAATAAAACCTGTCTTCTTTTCGAAGACCTGAACCGTAAACGCACCTTCTGAGAGTACTATACTGTCAATTACATTGGCCAGACCCTTGCGGAACTGGTCAAAGAGTTGTATATAGATGTCTTAAATGTGTAAGAATTCACACATCACTCTCCTATAACCGCACTTTAACGCCCGTAGGTTGCACGATCCCAGGCTTTAGGGGTCCTGGCCTTTTAGGGGTGGGGGTAGGGGCTATTTTCTTCCCACTAACTCCTTTCCTGCGTGTAAAGGACTGTCCACCTTCCTGCCAGACTTCTTGGGTGCATAATGATGTACTGCCCTAGACCTTTTGCGGTTTAGGGCTAGGAAACTCCTTCAAGATATCGCTGTCACGCTTGGGCCGATGTTTTTTTTCAAAGACCTTACCCTTGATTATACCATCTTTCAACGTTTGTCGACACACCTGCTCCCAAAGCATTCCACAACACCAGGAGTATTTTGTTCGTATTTCTTGGAGCATAGCCTACCACACTTGAGTGGTGCAGATGGAAACAGATGGCTCAAATTCCGAAGAGTAAGTTGGTTTCAATGCTACCTCACACTTGTTTAAAGCCGGTGGGGTTTTTTTCCGTGCCCTGTCCTGTCCTCATGGTCGAATTGGTTGCAATATACCGCTTGGTCTGGTAGATTACGTTCGAATACCGTTTTGTAATCCACAAATACTCTGCTCAATTAGCATGCTAATTGCACTTTGGGCATTTAAATCTCCATATTCCCTGGTTCACAGGATCCTTGACACCATGTCTATTACGGACTAGGGGGTCTCGATCCCCCCTTCCATTTAACTTTGGTTGCGCGCTTGGGGCCATGAAGAACGCGCTCCTCTGCTAAAGTTTCGTTTGTGTTTGCCAATTGTTTTCTTCATTCGTGTTGTTATTGCTGCCAATCATGTTGTTTTGTTTTTAGTTTAACTTAGCCTGGAGCACGCTTTACTCTCATTGGTAGTCGCCATAAAGGATCACTAGCATTTTTTTAATCCTTCCCTCAACCCCCTCCCCTATAAATCAAGCTAATTTTGTTCAATTGTCTTCTGTTTTATAATGTTTGTTATTTAGTTCCTAATTGGTGTTATTGCTGAGGTTCTGGAAGGTTGGAAATATATACTTTGCATGGAAGATATTAACGAACTTATGGTAGATTTATTATCCTATTTTTTCACTTTGTTCATTCATTACTTTTATTTTCCCCACTGACTCAACATCCATTTGGGGGATTATACCAGTTTGCTTTGCAGTAATTTAATTAATTTGCTGAAAAATTACATTTTCCCCGACATTCGCAGGCTACCTTTGCAGGTAATCACGAACTGGCTCGAAATAATTGGGGAGGGAGTCATGGTCGAAACCTTGAAGGTAGCTGAAGCATCCGAGCGTGCTATTGTGATCAGACTGTTCGAGATGTTTGGCGGAGCTCGCAGTATTGGGTAAGCATTTAGTAAATTGTTCCTACCTCAGATGATTGAGTGAATTTGTTTCTCTAATGTTTTATTCATAAAAGTGACTTACTTAAGTTACCGTTGTACCCTTAGGCCAGCAGCTTCGCTGAACCCCGCCTGGATCTCACAGAGATCCAGCACTTCGTATGTCTGTAGTTTGTGTCTTAATTGTGCAAGTGTCAGACATGTTGTGAATATGTTTGAGGTGTTTCTGGTGGCAGCGGGTGCATATATCTAAATCGGTTCACTGATTCGGCATTTGTGTTTTTAATTCATTGGACGTGTGCTCAGACGATTGAGGGCTCGGCCTCCATCCAACACCTGAGCGTACTTTTTTTTCTCTGGGGCGTTCTGATTTATTTGTTTGTTTTGTGGTCTTGTTTAATTATTTAAGGTAGGTTAAGCGATAGGCTTATTTGTGATTTTGGCGTTTGTACCCTCACTGGCGGCCGCCAGATAAACGCTTAAATTTGTTTAAAATTTGTTGGGGGGCCACGGGTTTGCCCAAGTGTAGGGCTCCCTTCAATGTTCCTCTCAATCATCATTTTTGGATGCTCCACACATGCTTGCATGTGTCGCCCTTATTTACCTAATGGCGGCTTTCCATCCTGCTCGATCTCTGGCTGTTTCTCTATTCAAACTCATATCTCTAAGGGCCCTCTGTATGACCTCATTCCACGTCTTCCTCGGTCTCCTTCTGACAGCTACACTCCCAACCTCCAAACTCCTAACACCCTTCACCCAATTATTATTCTCCATCCTTTCTACATGACCGAACCACCTCAGCCTGCCTCTTCTCAGTGCCACACTAATGCATTATATCTCCAATCTATCCCTTAATTCACAGTTCGCAACTCTATCACCTCCATGCCTCAAATTCAGAGATACTCCGCACATCCATCTCACCATTCTCATCTCAGCAGGCTTGAGCCTCTGGATGTCCTCTTCCTTCACAGCCCAAGTTTCGCTGCCATACAACAATGCACTTCGTACGCATGCAGCGTACAAGCGTGCCTTAGCTCGGAGGAAAAAGACCCCCAGTGTCAAGAGAGAAAGTAGCTCTCTGAACTTTTTCCAACCACTTCTAACCCTTGCCACGGAACTCGCCCCAGCACCTCCCCCTGCACTGATCATATCTCCCAGATAGCAGAACTCCTCTACGCATTCAAGCGACACACCATCAAATACAATCCTCTCCTCCACTTGCTCTCCTCTACACACAGTGCACTGAAGCTCTCCATAATTCTGCAGCCTACCCCTGATACCACTACATCTTTTATGCACCCACAAACCACATCCATTACACAGGATAGAGTTATTTTCTACCCTTTTGTGATGACAGACTGCACATGGCCACATACCCTCATTGATGTTATTACCACCACCCCATCTTGAAATCATCATCTTTGTTTTATCCAAATTCACTCTCAGCCCCATGGAATTCATCCCTTTCCTCCACAACCTGAACTTCTCAAGTGCCGTCCTCTCATCCTCGGCAATCAGCACTAGGCCGTCAGCGCACAACAACTCGAATGGCAATCCTGTTCTAAAATTTTGTGACAGCACTTTCAGGACCATAACAAAGTACATTAGAATTTTCCTTTATTGCTACCATCCGATTCACTCTTGAATTTCTAGGTCATCTGTCCCACAGTACACAGGACGCTGACCGCCTTAGTCCAATCCAACCTCCACTTTGGCTGTGCGGTGTACAACTCTACATCACCCTCGTCCCTCTCCTCCCTTGATCCTATTTTATACCTGAGTCTTTGGTCGGCTACAAGGGCTTTTCGATCCTCTCCAGTAGCCAGCCTCCGCGCCGAATGCAACGTCTCTTCCCTTTCGGACAGGCGTGCCTTCCTGTCTCTAAAGACATTTCCCCGCTTCCAACCGATACCCACATAACCAGTTTTCCCGCTGATGTCCATTACCCCCTTCATTTAACACCACTGGCACCTCCCAAGAACACAAAAATAACTAAGAAAAAAAAAGAGGGAAAATAAAGCACGCTCAAGTGCCTGAGAGAGGCCTACTTCATTTAGAGGGTCGAACGTGCACCTATTACCCAAAAGATAAATAGTATTGAAGCCTTCCTCTTCCAGAAACTCAATAATTTACAGGCAGGAGTGACGAAGCCGTTCTGAGTAGAAGGGACAAGCGGTTTCGACACCGCTCGTCCCGGTACCGGGACAGGCAACGCGATTGTCTCCCCCGAGATTGGGACACTCGACAAAAATGTCCCGTACAGCGTGTGAGGACCAATCAGTCGTCATAGTTAGGTTCCGTTGTGCGCTCCATCAAATGGCGCAACTTCCTGTGAGTTGGCCCGACGAGACGACAGAAAGTGAGATGACGGAAAACAACCAGAAGCCATCGCCCAGTTATTACGGACTGTTCGGCACCCTCGTCAGCTTGCTTAGTTCCCGCAATCCTTACATGTCCACGAACCAAGCAGAAGTCAAGATCGGCATCTTCACAGCTCGCAGCAGACATAGCATCATGGATACTGCGAAATATGGTGTCAAAGGTAATGTCATCGCCCTTTTTTTACTTCTACGGATGTCACCAACGTTGCACAACTGCTTGTTTCAGCCGCCACATTACTGACAAAGGATTTGAGCAGGAGTTTTTTCTTTGCCGGCCATTAGAGACGACAACAAAGGCAGTTGATGTAATGGCAGTAGTTGCAGATTTCTTTGAAGAGTCGGGACTGAGTTGGAGCAAACTAGAAGGGGTTTGCACAGACGGTAGCCCTAATATGCTTAGTTCGCGATCAGGATTCATTGCTCTTGTGAAAAAGAAGCAACTTGGTTTGAAAGGAACACTGCATGATCCATAGAGAAGCTCTAGCCTCCAAGACAATTCCAAGGAACCTTCATGTTGACTTGACTGATATCATTAACATTGTTAACTATGTGAAAGGATCTGCCTTGAACACTCGCCTCTTTCGCCAGCTCTGCCGGGACATGGATGCTGAACACACTGCTCTTTTATTTCAAAAGGAAACATGCTGGTGCGGGTCTTTGAACTGAGAGAAGAAGTAAAGTTGTTTTTGAGTTACAGTAACAAGGTGAACCTGCTGTCTGTCTTCAACAAGGAAGGATTTGAAGCACGAATGACTTATCTTGCTGATATTTTAGAAACAATGAAATAAATAAGAAATAACAGGGAAAATGAGCAACGTGATTGAGCACACTGACGTCATCAATGTTTTCACGGCAAAACTCCAACTTTGGGGAAAACAAATCAAAAAAGGAAATACAGCATTCTTTCATCGTTTGAGTCACATACTTGGTGAGAAAGACATCGAGGCCCCATTGAAGGAGGGGGGCTTTACTATGTAACTATATGTTTATCAGTCTATGTGTAAATTTTAAAAATAAATTAGTTAATGGTCACAGTATGTTTTGACTACTCTTTTCCTCGTACACATGAAGGGGGAAATCGGGATGGTTGAACTGGGTGGAGGGGAAATGACAGAACCAAGTTTGGGAACCATGGGATTAAATCCTATAAAAAGGGGCAGTTTGAATATACCCTACTACTTCTTACTATCATTACAATAAAAAGCTTGTAAGGCAGCTATGCTCACTTCTACTCATAATTATCATTACACGTTTGTTTTGATATTAGGTTAGTAATACGAATATTGACGTAGGGCATTCGCTCAAATTTCGTTTTAGTCGCGAGCGACTCTACATCTCACTCTATCGGTCGGTCAGTCGGTCCCCGTTTTGCTTTGTTTTTGTAATAACATTGTAACTATTCTGCCGATTCTAACGAAATTTCAAACCCTTATGTTATTTTACATTCTCTTTCGAATGATATAATTGCCAAAGTCTTCCCAAGGTTAGCCCTGGAATTATTTTGTTTGAGCAATAACATCATAACTATTATGCCGATTCTAACGAAATTTGAAACCCTTATGTTGTTTTGCATTCGCTTTCGAATTATAGAATTTTCAAGGTCCTCCCAAGGTTAGTCCATGAATTATTGGAAGTTGTAAGGTCATAAATCAGAATAAGTGAGAGCACGCGACTATTTGCTGACCTTGTTATTTCCTTTAGTTTGTTTCTTATGGTGGATACATTTTTTATCATAGATAAATTTTTATCTAGGCTTGGCTGTGCTGTGTTGCCATGTTATATTTTTTTCTCTCAAGTTGGGTCGGAAATTTAAAAATGTAAGAATGTTAATGCGAAGATTTTGGGGATAATTATGATTAAAAATTAAATAAAGCTATAAATAAACACGTTAATTTTCGAATAGAGGGCTATACCCACCACACACTTCGCTATTTTTAAATAAACTCGTAGTATTCCTAATTCGGAAGCCTAGGATTAGAATTGAATTCAAATGCGATTGCCAGATGTCGTTAGGCCTCTATTTTTAGACCGTGTTTCTTGACTTCAGACATATAAGCTTCGCCCCCGAATACTATTTAAATCAATAAATGTTTTCTTTAAGATTGATTAATATAACATTTCCATATCATATTTTAATTCCGAAAAAGTTTCCCTTCAAAATGATATATAATACAATATGATGCGATTCGAATTAACAATGTGACTACTGGCTCCCAAGATGGCGACCTATCTAATTCTTGTCAGAACTTAGAAAAAGTAACAAGAGTATCTTAAAAATTAATTTCATCAGAATTTCACCTAAAACGGGTATTCCTATATGATATAATGAGCTGAATAACATTTTTTCTATAACCTTTATTGATTACAAGGCTCTAAAAACCCTAGAAATGAGAGCCGCTATCGTCGTCTCACTTTACCAGTAATAAAGATATATAGCTAAGCCAAGAAAGGGCAAAATTTCGGGAAATTTGGTGACCTTGTTTTGAAACAAAATCATGTTACATTGGGTTACTAAATTTTGAAAAACTGCAATAACTTAAGAAAATTCGGTAAATATGTAGATTAGCGACTCGAACGATGAGACGTACTATTTCGTCCGTGTTCCAAAATGTTTCACGTTTTTTGAGTACATTTTAGGGGACGGCTCGTGGGGGGGGGGTAAACACAATGGGGGGACCACACTACGATGATCCTGAGTTTCATTAAATTGGGGGTTCTGGGGGGCACAGCCCCCCCAGTATATAATCCTAATTGTTTATACACTAATGTCCTAACGTTTACAGAAGTGAATGATTTAACCAAATCATGTCAGCGCCTTTAATCGTTTTGCGAATTATAATGGGGGTGGGGGTGAGGTCTGACGTCAGATGACTCAAACGCGCATGAATATTCCGGTAGGGGTGAACGAAAATATTTACCAAAAAAAATCACTTTTGGGGCCGAGTCGCTAATCTACATATTTACCGAAAATTCACAAAATTTAATTTATTTTATTGGTAAATGTCCTATTATATTTATAACTAAATATACTTCGAAATCTCCATTTCTCGTCAAATAATATATTAAAGTGTTACCCCTTTGCGCCAAATTCCGCGTAAAGTTTGACAATTGAGGCAGCTCTATACCGCAGTTTAGGGGGCGCGTATTATTTGGATGACCTTGTTGGTTGTCCACATGATTTAAAAAGTATTGGATAATTGTTAATGATATATTGCATTTATTCTGCAGGTTGGAGATATACTTTCCGATAACAGAAGTTTGGACATGTAACGGAATGGAAGAATCTTTAGTATTGCTTCCTTGGACCACTTGCAACAGATATGAGGAAACTATTGCCTCCAATTCACGATGCGTTCAACTTCATTTTCATGCTTTCCAAATCCAAACTATTAAACTTATTCTCTAATAAAATCAACTCTTTTTGGCAAATAATTATATTGACAAGGAATTACTAGCACATTTTAAAAGTAAAAATTTGGAGGTAAAATATTTAAAGAAGGGTTGTTTTACTATTCCGTAAATGTTTTGAATGTTCACTTTATTCAGGTTTGATTAAACGTAGTGTTAAAATTTCACTGCATTACTTCCACTATGTGCAGGTCCTTCAGCCTCCAAGTGTAACACTTTCTCCCGGCCTGAGTGCAAATTAGGGAAGCCCTGTCACTCAGTTGACACGAACTTTCTGATGGGGTCTGGGAAAGTTGTCGGTGCGCTTCGCCCTCCCTCCTCCTCAGCTTTGGCATCTTTGGAGCCACCCTCGGGCAGATGGGGCCGAGGTAGCACCATTCTAATCTCTATCTTAGTGTCAGTGTATTCGGTAAAGGATCTTGCTGCTGCGAGGGCCGAAAGGGCGCTGTCTGAGGGAAGCAATAGGCACGGTGTGTGCTGGGCCGTCGACTCTACTCACCGCCTTTCAGTACACGTATAAAGTGGCTACGTCGAACCATCCTTTATGGTCAAAGTTCGACGGCAAATTCGCCTCACTGGCGGGCAGAGTTATCAAGGCTCATCTTAGCTCGAACCCGTGAGCCGAGTATTTGTAAATAATCACATTCTGGAATTTTCTGAGCCTATGGAAACTTTTCTCTTAATCTCCCAAGGCATTGAGAGGTCATAGTATCTTCTTTCCATGCATTTTGTTTTTATTTTGTACTGATATTATAGCAACAACCTAACTAATACTGAGTGACCGCAGGCGCCTGGAGATCCACCTCTAAGCGCGGCCTCACCCTCCATAGGTGCAAGAGCGGACAAGGTAACACGAGACACCCCTTCGATCGGTGGATGGGCTCACCATTTCCATGCGACAAAGGGGCTTCCGCTTTGGCATCTTTGGAGCCGCCCTCGGGCAGATGTGGCCGAGGTAGCACCATTCTAATCAATCATATGTATTTATTCTTATTCAAACCAATATTGATATAAAAGAGAAACTTGTGGGATAGCATTGTTTTATTATTCTTGTAAAGACTTGTAAATAATGTACCAATTCAATTTTGTTTGGAACTCATGTTTGCCGTGATTTGTGCTGAGCTTGAGTATAAATTGGGAATTGGATTTTTACTATAAACACTTTTTCCTACCTATTTTCTTCTCTATCCCAAATATATTTTTCCTTCTTAAAACATCGTTCATCATTTAAGGATGGGGATCACAACATTTGAAAACCAAGAAAGAATACTGAAGATTTATTTTATCCATAATGAATCGCTGATCACCTTTACCCAGCCCTTTGATCAAGAAAGAAGATGACTTCATTGCCTCACACAAAAGTTCTACCAGAACCCCTCACAGGTAACCGAGTGGAGGTCAACTATACCTGGTCTACTACACCGGGAGTCTCGCCTCACAAGCAAAAGAAGAGGCAATAACAATCATAGGAGAACCTCCATAACAGGAGCACATCTATAAGTTCTTCAACAGCAACCTCATTGCCGTGGGTCTAACTAATATTCTGAGAACGTCAGTTCGCTTTGCACACCGGCTGCTACCTTGGTAGTCAACCGAGTATGAGGCGGCCAACAGACAGAAGCGTTATGCATACATGCTCTATAAGCGCCGCCCGAACGACTTCACTGTCGGTGAATTTCATTGAGCTACGGCTAGATTCGGGTATGTTTTGAAGCACGCATGCCGCTATTCCTGGCAGGCAGATGTGTCTTGACTTAACGGGAAAGAACCGTATTGCAGATATTTGGAAGAGAGAGAAAACTATTCGGAGCAAGTTCTCGCAGAACTCCCATACCGTTACACAGGAAACCGTGACAGCAATCTTGGACCCCGTTTCCGTAGTAGAGTTTTTCTCGACAGATCTCTCCACATTCTATAGTCGAGATATTGCACCGCCAGCATTTTCTGCACGTAATTTCGCTGAAAGCCGGCGTCTGTACTTTACCTCAAGGAGCGGAAAACCTTTCAACGACAGATTTACATTGAGTGAGTTGGGTTCTGCTTTCGTTTCATTAGCAGATAGCGCCTCTGGTCCGGATAATGTCCCGTGTGCTATTCTTCGACACCTGGGTGAGCGAGGTATGTCCTTTCCGTTAGATTTTTGAACAAGATCTGGGTAGAGGGTATCCCAGACTCCTGACGAATCGTTACTGTGCTCGCTTTTCGCAAACCGTGGAGAGATCACTCTATCCCGGGTGGTTGCCGACTAATATCTCTAGACTCTTGAGTGTGCAAGTTGGAGAAAGTTGTAAATGCTAGACTATCGTTTTTTCTGGACAGCGGAAGCCATCTATTTTGTGCACAGTGCGGCTTCCGCAAGTTTAACTCCACATCGGATGCTCTGCTCAGCTGGAAAATGCCATCTGCGAGGCCTTTCTTCGTAGACAGTACTACGCCACGGAGTTTTTCGATCCAGAGAAGGCCCATGACATCGCATGGCAATGCGGTATCATGGAGACTCTCCACGCGATGGGACGCCTCCTAATTTTTTTTTCTTAATTTATACGAGCGCGTAGAAAGTGCGGGGAGGCTTCCCGGTCCAATGGAGCAAAAAGAGGGAGTCCGGCAGTAAATTCTCCTCAGTGTCGCACTCTGCCCTTAGCATAAAGAGTATCACCTCGGTGCTACCGGACAAATTCTGGCTACGCTATGAATAGACGAACTTTCGCTCTCTTTTGGTTCTGCCCAGATGCCACTCCCTGAAGGATTGACTTCAACAGGCATTGGACCGCATCTCTCCCTATGTCGACGCGCACAGATTTCGTTTGTCCTTAGCAAGACTAAAGTGGTGCACTTCTGCCACCATCCATGGCTCTAACCTGACTGAGACTTTTTCGAAACAGGGCTCTTCGAAAGTACTAGATTCGCCTCCCTGTATCCTTTGTCTTTTTTCGACTGACTACTCATCTGGAAGAGTCATATTCACAGCCTTAGGTTTTCTTGTAACTGCGACTGTCAACACTTGGGATGTTGATAGGGTTACTGTCATACTTTTCTACCTATCCTTTGTTCGTCTGATGTGAGAATAAGGGGATGAAAATATATATGTTAATTTGTATATATTTATTTGCATAGAGAATAAGGAAATGAAAATACATATGTTAATTTGTATAAATAGAGATGAGGCAAGTGGTCGGTCGAGTCGTGCGCGGGAACACGCAAAATACGAACGCGGAAAGCAGATATCATGTCGGACACCTGAGTCAATACGAGGTCACGCATAAACAAACATTCGCGCCTTGGGAAAGATTTATCAGAAAATGGGAGGCTACAAAACAGCTTAGCAAATACAGACTTTGACCAACAGAAATTTTAACACTTCTATAACAAGCGTTTCCTATAATAAAGATAAAACTATTGGAAATATCTAGGTATATCTTACACACACAGCTGTTCGGTAGCTCCGCCCTAGGAGTGGAAATTAACGAACCAGACCCCTGGGGTCTATCACCACCGACAAGTCTAGGTCACGCCCCTTAGGAAACGGACACGTATATAGCTAGAAATTTATTATTTGGACAGTCACACAGGAGTCAGAAAAATAAAGTCATTATTCGTTAACACCGTTTACTCCCTTGGTAGCGTTATGGAACCCGTTTAATTCGGCAAGTCTGTCGCATTTGAACCCAATACTTCGCATAGAATAGAAAGCCTACCTATTGCCCGCTAATTACAAGTGAAGTGCCGCTTTTCCCTTTAATAGGCCAGTGTAAGGATAAAATTATATTGTTTGCTACGTCCTTTTCTAAGCCCCTCTTTACCCCGATTCACGGGAAACCTTCGGTAAGCCCAGCCTCAATCACAACCCTCGTGTAGAATTAGTAAGGATTCGGAAACAATTCGACGGAGGTATAAAGTAAGGTTAGTTGCCAAAGGTCCTCTCCACCCGTCGTGCGCAATAGCAACGAGAACTCTTCAATATACTCGTCATTGTGACTAACGACCAAGCTCCCACTAACCGATTAACCTTTACTTGCACTTCCCTATTAGATAAACCAACTTTTACCATACATTGTCATCACCCATAAACCGATCCACATTCACGTATAAGCAGGCCACTTATAAACTTGGCGACACACCTATAAAGTGGTTCCTTTCTTCCCCCAATTACACACGTCAAACACGCCTCAAACATATCGCCTTGAGCCGACAGATTAAGGGCTTAGTTCAACGTAACTCGTATAAAGCTACACTCACCTCCTATGCATAACACTTTCACCCACAAAAAAAAACACAATTAAAAACAGGAAGCTGCTGGCCTCTCTTCAGAGGCCAGCCGCCACTGGAATGCCGCCGCATCCCCTGGGTGGTTCTCCAGATTCCACAGGCCTCGCCTCGACCCCGAGCGAGGCTAGGGAATATGTGATATTAGCATCACCGCCTAATCTTCGCCCTATAATAGATCGACAGGGATATTACAACCGCGTAATGGCGACATCTCCCGAGTCTATATATTTGATAACTAATCAGTTCGAATCTAATTTGATCAAAATTTACCTTGAGTTTTTGAGAAACGTCCTTTACATAGAATTTTACAATATTCCTGCAGTGAACTAAACATAGCCTGCATTGTATTTAATAGATATTCACAAACAAAAGGGAATCTTTATTATATATTAATACACTTACAATTGTACCTAATGATACTACCTCACTCCGAATTGTAAATAATTACTGCAGTGAAATTCAACAGAGCAAAGAGTGAGCACCTTACCAACTCGGTCAAACCGAGCCTATAAGAAGCCAGCTTTTTTTTCAACGGCTACAGTACACTTACCCTTTTACATAAAACATATTTCTTTTCATCACTTAGAAAGCTCCAGCGCTCAGCTTAGAAAGATCTGTACATCCATTGCCATTAGTTAAAGAGGGTAGGAAAAGGACGATGGAGGAAAAATTTGGCAACGGTGACGATAATCAAAATTGACTCGGAGTCGCAGAATATAACGCTTGGGGAAGTTTCCAAACCGAGCCTATAAGCCGACCGCTTTTGTCTACCCTCCAATCGCATCACTATACAGTTTCTAACGGCACAGTTTAACAAGGGCTCTCTATGGCAATGCTGCCTTTTCAAAACTTCAATGTTTTGAATATATTTATGAAAATATCGGGTAGCAGGCAAATTGTAACGAGAATGAGTGAAGCCAAGTAAAAGAGTGGGCTCTGGTGAAGTACATAGAAAGTCCAGTAAATTTTCAACACCCTGAAATGAAAAAGAAAAGTTTAAGCTTGGATAAAAAAAGAGGCAACTTCTATGATAAAGACCCCAAAGCAGAGCAAACATAAGTTTGCAGTGATTTATGTATCATTTATTAGTTTTTTCAAAACTTTTAAGCGAAAATATAAATTTATTGGCCAATACTTAATTTTAGCGTCAAAATGATAGAAAAATAATTTATGAGGCGCAAGCACATTAGACAAGAAACGCGAGTTTTTTAAAGGCAAGAGAAAGGGACAGTAGGAGAGAAAGATCAAGGAGAGCAAACGACAGGACATTGAAGGCAAGCCATATTGAGAAGACCAGAATAACGCGAAGGGAAAATAAATGAAATATCCTGACTGGGAGTCGTAACCGGATTCCAAGATTGCTGGTCAGTTGCTCTACTACTAAGCTACCAGGCTAAACAAACTAAATATATCCAAAGCGTCACCCTCTCAAACACAATATGTTGCAGCGATAGAAGGTACTTCCAAGGGACTTTTATAACATATCTCTAACCAGCTCACAATTTAAAGGCTAACTATCCATATCACATACAAAGAAAGAGCAAAAACAAAGAATGCGGGTGGCAACAACCACGACAGTGCTTTCGCCATATTTAATTTTTGCCGATCAAAAACCGTAGATGCGGCCATTTTGTCAGGTGGACTAAACTGTTGTCTAGAATGCTTACTATCATTGTACACAACCCACTTTTCGTATCTTGTAGTAATCCTACTAAAAATCGTTAACTTTTAGTTGAGAAAGGAGATGTAAACAAATGATGCTTTGTTGCAAGTGTACCTCTGACAGGTCGTGAGATATCCATTGTCCCAATTGTGAAACTTTGCCTATCTCCTTTAAATGCACTGTGGAATGAGTTGAATGTACTTTCTCAACTAATTTAATTGTTCATTTGTTACAATCGGATTTTTTTTGTGCACTCTTATTCTTAAAATATCTTGATCAAATTCCACTTCTTTCTGAACCAGGTTCATTTTTGAGACCCTTTCTCGAGTGAAAATTCTGAAACTATATTTGGCACTGGCTCACACTAATTGCTCCTTTAACATATACTTGACACAAATATTCTGTTATTCACTTACCATTATTGCCTTTTCTCATCTCCTAACGGATAACGTTGCGAATATGATCGTTTAACAGTTGCATAATATTTATCATTTAAAGTTAAGGCTTATTAAATTAACAATAATAGTAAAAAATTCATAACCCATAAAATGACAAATGAGGTATGTCAAAATGTGAGCCTTGGGTTGTTTTCTTTTTGTTTTTTAAGAAAGCTTAACGCTCTCACCCTTTGTTAGGTCTATACAGGCGGGGAGAAAATAGTGGGAGATTTATAAACGGTGCCAAAAACGACCCGAGAGAGAGATGACCAGTTTATCTAGGAGCAGTGAGGTTGGGATGACACCGCGCTCCTCCAGTTTTCAGTTGTTCGCCCACACGCGGGCCAAGACATGCAGGTATCTATGTAGTCTAAGAGTTAATTGCATGTGTACTCTAGTTCAGATAGGTCGGATTGCCAATATTGTTATTCTGTAAACATGTTCAAATCTAAATTGGCTAATTGCAATTATAAATAGTAACCATTCAGGTTTTTGTCTCTGTTGAACCATAAGCTGTAACATTAAGGTTTAGCCATATTTTATTATCTCATTCTTTCACAAAAAGCTCCATTGCATTCGTTACATATTCGTCAGCCATTTGGATTCATCCTGTTAATTCTACTGTGGTTTTCCAGAAGTTATTCCTGGTTGGTAAATTAGACTATCTAGGAAGAAGTACCAGTGTCGTGATATTTTTTTATGTTGTTAAGTCATTGCTCTAATGTTGCGTGTTGTTTTTAATGCTGGTTGAGTTATTTTGGGTCCGTGGTCGTTTTCGTAGGTCGGCTTTGGTTTTCATAAGCTCTATGACTTCGTCGGAGAAGTATGGGTTCAATTAGACTATTGTTGTATTTTTCCCCCAGCGATTTACTTGCTGCAGTTAGGGGCTAGTGCCTTACTTATTTCGGAAGGAGGAGACACAACACCGGTCTCCATTTTGCAACCGGTGCCTTCCACAAGTCCCTAATTGAGAGGCCACTCGCTCTGCACCGCGCTTACACTCTGGTTCGCGGTTTACGTTGTCACACTTGCCGCAAAAGCCGGTCGGATGCTGAGATTATCTTCTGTTGGATTCTTGGACAAGTGAGAATTGCTAGGAATGAGCGCGCCAATGAGTCCGCGAGACTGGGAGAGCGGAACAGCATTTCGCTCTTTCACACACACACCAACTGCATGCCACGAATCGGGGCAACTCTCTGGGCTACTTGGCAAAGAAGATGGGAGACGGTCGAGAGTTACTTTAAGATGCATGTCATTGCGCCATGACCATTCCCATTAACCTATCTCCCACTGCAATGGCGGCTTCATGTCGTTTTATGTCGTCTTTCAATTGGGAACACCTGCGGGGCACACCGTAATTTGAACCTTACTGCGACGACTGCGTTGTCGGATCTTATAGAGACGAGACATTCGAAGTTTCTTTCGACCCTAATATAGCCTAATCTAACTAAACTTAACCTAACCAGGAGCGGATCCAGTTGGGGATAGGGAAGCTGAAACCCCACACCCCCCACACACACAAATATCAGACTCGCTTATATTTATATTTCTTTTTTAAACCATACTTGTATTTTGCTATTCAAGAGCTATGTAATAATATAGAATATGTATAAAAACAGTTCTTAAAACCATTGCGAACGAATGTAACTTATATGATACATGTCTAAAATGGAAGTAAATCTTTAAAATAATTATTAAATTCAGTATTACACCTTAGCTGACGTCCAAAAACTACAATTCATAATTTTCTGATGGGCGAAAAAAATCGTATCTGAGAGAGTTGCTGATCACTCTTTTATGAGATGCTGTTATTTATTATTAATGTTGTGAAAGATAACCATTACTAATCATCAATGTCCTTTTCTCAGACTCCTCAGAGGGAGGAAATCAGGTTAGCCCCCCTCCCCATTTTTATCTTGGATTCGTCACCGTAGGTTTAACCAATCTAATCTAGAATAAGCTAGGTTAGGTTAGGTTAAGTCAGGTTAGGTTATACTAGGGTGGACAAAAACCTTGACATGGCTAATCTTTACAAGATCCGCGTTGTCCCCACAAACTGTTCGTCGCATTCTTGTTGAATGTCCCAGTCTGGGTGATCTCCGCGCACGTTACCTCGTCCAGTATTCGGGACGAGCGGGATCGCTACCGTTTGTCCCTTGTACTCTCTTTGGTGTTGGTAGCATGATCTTGTGCCGGGCAGAGGCGACACCGGAGCGTGCTTTATACTTTTTCTTGTCTTTGTTGTTTCTTATTTTTGTTTGTTTTTCTTTGTTTGGTTTGGTTGTCTTAAATTTTAAAAGTAGCCTAGTACTGGGCTGAAATTGGAATTGCGGCGAATTAGGGCCTTTGGGGCATTCGCTAGCTGGGTGCTGTAAAGCCCAAAATGCCTTAGATATTATGTTGCCAAAGTATTCTTTGTTAATGTTGCTGAACTGACTAGTCTTTAGGTTTTTTAAGCCTCTATGACCCATCGGCGTTCCTCAGCGATATTAAATTTCATAGAGCTTAATTACTTTATTCGCAATGTTTCGTTCAATAGCTGCGTGAATTTAGATAGTAAATATTTAACTAAGCAACTCTATCTGAACAATAATTTGTGAAATATTTCATTCAAGCACCTTTATACCAGTTGCCCAATAACGGTTATTTCTAAAAAATGACTTGGGTCATAGAGGGTTAAGCCTCCATTCAGAGTAATTGACGAGTACTTCGGTTTAGTTTTCTTATAAGTTGTTCAAAATAAATATGTGACTATCTGCTTTCAGTTTCGTTTGTTTGTTTGTCCGAGTAGACTTCGAAAATTCCGTCAGTTGAAATCCATTCCTTTGTTATTGCTTATTTATAACTCTTCATTTCCCTCCATGTTCGTCTTGCATAAGACAAGCAACCGCAATCTTCTTCTTTTATACAGATATAACTCTACTCCCCCTCTTTACTTCACCAAAAGTAATGCTCACACTTCATACGTTAGTTCATTCATCACTGACTTGAATTATTCGGATTAACTTGATGCATTCCCGCCACCAACCCATCCATTATAGAAAGGGTTCGGTGAGATAGCTTCCCAACCCAGCGACCCTTGTACAGCCCCACTCGCCTTTTATGACTCTCACCCTGAACAGTCACATTCTTCAACCCAATTAAAACATGCTGCTAAAAAAAAAAACAAAAAAAAAAACATAACCTATCAAAGAGTTGACCACAACTATGATCCCTCCAGTCAATCTATTTTACATCACTTTTTGGTTATGAAAGATTTGCTTACCAACAGTCTACTTACGGTAAAGCTCCGCAGAAAATAAGGTAGACTATATAGAATAAAACGATAGACAGCGCGACGGAGGCTAAAAAGAATGTGGTTTGATATTTGGATTCGACGATCAACTGTAAAAGATAAACTTCATTATACTAAATTCTCTCTCGACAGCTTCTTACATTTCCCACTTCATCTGCACTTACATGCATATTTCTTTCATTTCTATTTTTCAAAGTCAATCTTTTTTCGTTAAAAAAAGACCCATTCTCACTTCCATTTCCAAACATCGTCCTCACAACCGCAGGTAAACTCTTCCACTCTTTGTTCATGTATTGTATGCTGTCACGTAGAGAGATTTCCTAAGTCCTCCCCCACTTCATAAACATAATTTGGAGTAAATACCTTCAAGTTGCAGACAATAACAACATTAAATGCGAGCATAACTCCAAACGCGTAAATGTCCTGCGTTTTCGCGCCAGGAATATAAGCCATCTTATAAGTTGCTGCCAATAAACCATAATACAAAACAGCAGAATGCCATAAACCTGAAAAAAAGTTGTTTTTTTTAATTGAAATGATAATCTTTTAGTTATTTAGTCCTGCAATGCGTTCACAAGAATTATCCCTGTAATGTATAAATTCGTGCTTGCGAGTACCTGTATTTTTCTTGCAAGTTGGTTCATATGTATTTGTGCTCTGGATCTCAGTATTTGAATTATTTTCAGCATGATGAGTACCACAATTCTTTCGGCCAAACCGAGGGAAAGACGGTATTAAATCGTGGGGGGAGGGGTATTTTGTCTTGTTATTTCGGGTTTTTTTTCCTTATTGTTTGTTCTCATTCTGTCTCGCAAACGAATAAAACGAAATAGGTTGAAATAGGCCATTAAGCCCTTTCAATAGACTTATAGCCTGACGTGTTACAGGCAAATTACTCCCCAATGTAAATCTAACAATCATGGCTAAATCAAGCCACCGAGGCAAAATCATTAGGTGATGCATTAAAGCAGCACTCCCACAGGTCAGTTAATTCAATTTCTATATCTGAGTGTCTCTCTTCTTTGTACTAACTATATTAAGGTGACCAGATTTCTGAGACAAAATCCGGGGACATCTTCGGTTCAGAGGCGTAAAAACTTCCAAAACATGCAGTGTTTTAGTCATGGAAAAACTAAAACAGGGACACTGCCCTTACCTTCGTAAAACAGCAATCAAAAGTTTCTCTCGCGCTATTTATCCTAAATTGCAAAGGAATTGAACAAAGATTCAATTGATTGACAATGAGATTTCATTCCTTTGATCAAAATAGCTGAGATCAAACACATCCATACAATCAGCTGTAAAAAAACAGGTATCAACCAGACACTTCACCCAAACTAAGGCCGCCTCCTTATTCCCGGCATTCTAAAAGAGTAAAAATAAGAGGTCATAATGATCACAATCAAAATGGACCTGTGTTTGGATTTGAAATATTGAATGTATTCTGATTTGAAGATTTCTGACTGGTCCACTAACCTAATCTGTGTATTTCTCAGAGAAGTGTATCTTTTTAAGAATCGGTTTGTTTTTGGTCAGCTTCTCCATAAAATCCTGGCATGGCAGATGGTTGAAGTTGGTCTTCACTATTAGCAGGGCCTTCATGGTAGAGACTGTGAACCGATTTCTCACAGCGGTCCACATATCATTCATTAAGGAAAAAACCCAGTCAACAGGAGCATTGCTACCTGGTAAACAGATTACTACAGATGCCAATCTAGCAATGTTGATGAGTGGAATTTCATTTAGTTGAAAATGGCTTATAACTGAACCCCATCTCTGAATGAGAGGTGTATCCTCTCTCTTCCATTTTGTCAATTTCGGATCTTTCAGTCCCAGTGAAAAACGAAGACATTTCCGGGGACAAGTAAATGAAAACGGGGACGTCTGGTCACCCTAAACGAATATTCAAAGTTTATGAATTAAATAAAAATTTTAAACTAAGTCAACCCCGGAAGCCTATTATTGCCAAAGTCTCCCAATTTTGGCTAGCTCCAGCTCGCCAAAGGTTTCGAGGCAAGAGATGACCAGGAGTCGAATCACGACCATAATCTTTTATAATAAGCCTTCAAAGGCAAAGGCACACAAGTTTCATTTGGCGGCTAACAGCCCTCAAAGCTGTGCCCCCGATAGGACTAGAACTACTGTAGCTTTCAGAGATCCCTCTTCCGCAAGGAATCATTCAGCTTCCTGTTAATAGCTTCGGAGGGTATATTTCTTAGTGGAATTACCCGGAACTCCAGACTGGATGGGAAGTCATTAATAGACTGCATGGAAGCTGTCTCTTTCCCATTCAACTTTCTTTCGCTGGGCCTCCGAAACCGAGACTCAACCTCGATGGTGTTTAAATCGGGTACTGTGATCTTCATGTGAGGAGTTGACTGAATTTTCCATCTTAGGTGAGGAGAGAGAATTGGTAGATTAGGCTACTACTTATTTTGTGTTAGTTCGCCGAGTGTGAGATAGGCCTGAGAGAAAGGCGATATGCCATTACACGCTACAAGTACCATCCGTGAGATTTTATATTATGAATTTCGCAAAGCGACGGCTCGATTTCGTAGCGTCAAGAAGCTCGCTCGTCGTTCTTCTTGGGGACGAATACATGTATTCATTCAATGGTAGGACTCGTATTATATAGGTGTGGATGTGTATTAAAAAGGATTTGGGGCCAGTTTGTCTACGAACCCTTCAAGTTCTCCAAGAAAAAGCGACGTTATCTCAGACCCAGTGTCAATGGCGAACTACTTTTAGCCCAGTTCACCAAGGGCCCCCGCCCATGTTATTGATCGTGTAGTCATCCCTGAAGTGGGGTCTGCTATTCAGGTCTCCAAGAAAAAGAAATTAGAAATACCGTATGTAACCGAATTACGATGCCGAGGATCTCCTCCTTATCGAAGCCGGCTGATGGGGTAAAATAGGTAGAGAGGGGCCAGAGAATACCTCTTATTCAGTTGCAACTGAACTACCACAGGGTAAACGGAGGTATCGAGGGGCCAATAGAGAAAGGAAACATCACTTTGAGGATAAATTGCAAACCCACCCAAACTACCCTAAACCAGACACAGAAGGACGGGGGGTCACGAAACCCTTATACTCTGGAAGTGGGGTCACTGAAGAACCACCCACCACGGTCTCCTGTAGACAAATATCCACAGCAATTACACGGAAAGATTTTGCTCTCAGGATAATTCTTTAAAAAGCTCGTTCGGCTCCCATTGGGGAAGCAATCGTGACGTGAATGGATGAGGCGTCTCAGACACAGAATTCCGGGCTGATTATTGATTTCAGAACGCACGATTTGCAGATTTTCCTCCATAACCTTACTGGAAAAGGTCCGAATCTTTACATTAGAATTCTCTTTCCCCTGCCTTGACTCCTGCCAGCCGGGGGCCTATGTGGTAGGCTTTCCTACATCTTTAGGAAGAAGGCACACACCCATGAAACTTTATTCACGTGAGAGAGAGAGAGAGAGAGAGAGAGAGCTGCGACTCCGTTATTGCTACCCTTTTAGGGGGGTGGAACTTAAAATTGGCAGAAAAGTGATTTACCTCCATCTTCTTGAGCTTTAACTCCTCCAAGTCTAGCGATTCGGAGGAAGAGCATGGTCACTTCATCTTCCTACAAGCGATAACAGGATGTAGAGGAAGGTCTCGGGTATTGCCCCGAGTAGGACTTGTGTCCATTTTGCTGCAACCGGATCGAAATGACATCCAAAAAAGGTATAACTCATACAATGGTTCCCATTGGGCTTGTGAGTTACCACGCTCGTACACATGGATAGGCTAGGAGCGAAGGGTGTTTTCTTATGATGGGGGTCATAGTTGGTGCCTGGTTGCGCATACTGTGACTGGACTATGTCCCTAACTTCTCTAAATTAAGCTTTGTCGGTAGCCTAAAATTCCTTTTCAAACAAATATAAATTACAATACGAGGGGTGGTCAATAAGTTTTGCAATTCGGATATAAGGAAACGAGATATGAGGAAAAGTGTTTTATTATTTTTCAATATAAATACCCTCGACTTCAATGCATTTGCGCCATTGTCGCTGAGGCTTCGAATTCCTGACAACCAGAAATCTCCCGACTGCTGTTCAATCCACTCCTGGACTGCGAGCTGGACATCTTCATCGTCCACAAACCGGCGTCCACGCAGTACAGCCTTGAGCTGGCGGAATAAAAAGTAGTCGCTAGGGGCCACATCTGGACTTTAGGGGGGATGGTTGAACTCCTCGAATCCGCACTCACGCAGGGCAACTTGTGCAACTCTGGTCTTTGACGACGTTGAAGTCGATCATGGGGCGTGAGGTTTCTAGGGACCCAACGGGCAGAGACCTTGGTCATGGCCAAATTGTCTTGGATGATGTTGATAACACTTCCATGTGATATTCCAAGTTGTCGCTCGATTTCTTCGACCTTCACCCGTCGATTTTCGAGGGTCATCCTCTCCACACGGGCCACATTGTCTTCGTTGGTCACGATTGACGGGCGTCCTGGACGGGGATCTGGAGTTATCATTTTCATTGGCTTAGAGTCATGGGTGTTTGGTCGCGCAGACCATGAAAGGACGATCTCCTTGCCTCTTGATACGAAATTCGCCCAGAGTCTGGAGAGCCAGGAGCTCTCTTTTAAAATGCGAATAGGAATTCTTAGGGGCAATTTACGCACTTGGCCTTGCACGAAACATTCATCGTGCACAGCTTTCCTCGCACGACAGCAAGTTTTGTTTATATGGCCGTAGCGGTGGTAATTATAGCTCCTCCACCTATTCGGCACCAATGCTTTTACTCGGAAGCGATACCAACCAGCATACATTGACTCAGGTCAAACGGGACGAAGTATGAGGGTGGGGGTCGAGGCTACTTCTTTCTTCCTCATCACTCGCTCAATCCTGATACCCTCCTGTAAGCGAACTTTATTAGCCTTGGGCTTTCTTTTATCTGCGTCACGGATATTCTTCGTTCCATATATTTCCGCAGGTATGATGCTTATAATACCACTTTTTTATTACTTTACTGTTCCCTCTCGTTGGCGATTGGTGCTTTTAGTACGTTCCTAATTGTGAATCTGCTGGTTGAGACTAGAGAGATGCAGCTCGATTTAATTCGCGCACTCTGTACGGTACACTCGTGCTCGAGTGTCCTGCATCTGCCCGAGTTCGCATCAGCCTTTCATTTCATTCGCAGCCATCCCTAATGAAGTCTATAGCGAAGAGTGATGCCGAGCACACCCTAAACTTTGTGATTTTAAGGTTAGGCAATGCTTTCGAGGGGGACACACCGTCATTTGATGGAGCGCTCACTCGCACCTTATTGCGACGACTGTGTTGTCCCCAAGACTGTTCGGCACATTCTTGTTTAATGTTCCAGTCCCATGTTCCTGCGCTGTGAGGAGGTGGACCTCCCCCCGACGCCTGAGCGTGCTTCCTACTTCTTCTTCATGCTTTATACTTTTGTATTTTGCTTGTTTCTTTGCCTTTGTTTTTTTATATTTTTTATTTGGTTTTTGCACGTTTTTTTAATCTAGCTAAGTATTTGGCTGTAGCGTGATTACGGCGACCTTTGCCCTAGTAGGAAGACACCAGATTGGCTCCTTAAAAAAACAATGCTTTCATAATTCTCTGGAAGGTGACGCTATAGACATCGGCCTGGTTGGTACAACTATTGGACATTTGCTGTCATGCCTCTGCTTCCAAGGGTTCCACATCACCAGACATATTGCATTCTTCTTTCTGTTAACACACTTCTCGCCACACTGAATCCGTGCCGATGTACATCAGTGGCCTCATTGAGAGCGCTAAGTGTTATCAAGCCATTGGAATCTCCGCACTCCTCCTTCGATAGTATTAGTGATCTCACGTCTGCTGGTGCTTTGAGTGATGGGGTTGTTTCCCTCTAAAGGGTTTCCGCACATGTATGGGAAGGAGGGAATGAGCGCGCTGATGGACTTCTTTACACTGACTATATAGTGGGTATCAAAGCAATCCTTTGTACTGCATGGCAAGGAAGATGGATGTCAGTCCCAATAATACACACTATCATGCCTCAATTATACTCCTAGACTTATCCCTCAACCCCAGGACGACTGCAAATCGTGTTTAATTGCCTGTAGGTTGGACACGCCATTGGAACGCAACGCCATCCGATGGAGAACTCCCCGGGACATTTTTTGTGAAGACTCTTTGGTGTCTGAGACTTCACGCAATTTTTTGGTTGAATGTCCCAGTTTGAGAAAATTTTGTGCGCATTCCATGTCCTCGTATCAGGAAAGTGGTAGTCACTACTGTCTATCCCTTTATTCTTAGGGAAGTGGTTCCTTTGCGCCAGTTTGGGAAGTCCTGGAGTTCTTAGAAGATACGAGCCTCCTACGAGGCTCTTTATCATGTTATGGCTTTCTGATTTTGTTGTTTTGGGGGGGTTTGTTTGTTTTCCCACTTTTTGGTGGACATATGTTATGTTGATGAAGGGATTAATTGTAGAGTGTTGCGGAGGCGATGCACTCGTCGCCTGCTCTCATGATGAGATATTAACATTAAAAAAATATATATTTAAATCAACATTTTAACAAAAGAACTTGAAAAGTGATCTATCTCATTTCGGAAGAATTAAAAACCAAAATGTTCTTCGTGAGGATTTAGATTTCCGAAAACACAGATACATATTAGAAGATGGGAAGACAAAGGATAGTCATCTTTCAATGAATACGAATATAACTCCTATAAAATATAAATGCCTTTCGATGAAGCAATGAATGATATAATAAATATTCAATGAATTTATGTACAACTTACCCAAAAGTGTCCACCAAATGAATGTTGATCGAGACATATTTCTGTTGTTCTTTATTTTCTTATAGAGGTAAGGTCTTTTCATCAGCTGGTCAGCGGGATAAACTTGCTCAAAAAGACCATAGAAAATGACTGGCATACTTGTGAAGAGCACATTGAAAAGGGTAAGGACAAAGCCTTCGTAAACACTCTGTCGAAAACAAATATTAAAAACCTGATCACAAATATTTACATAAAAAATATTTTCAATTCAGGCCCTTTGAGGATAAATATTTTAGCACCTCTAAAAATACTCTATAGCATTTTATGTTGTTAAATTAAAAGTAGCCAATCTGAAAAGCACCCTACCAATAGAATTGTTCCTATTCACTTTAGGGCGAGGCATTTTGTATAGAAGAGGTGAAACCAACCAAACGAATTGAAAAAAAAGAAAGTTCTGAACGGTAGCGATGACATTATCTTTTTTAAATAATAACAATGAAATAATTGGATAGTGTTAGGCATCATTATCATCAATAAAATTAAATATTCGGTTAATAAGAAAAAGCTCCTCGTCTAATTAAATAAGGTCAGGCTTGGTTACTAAGAACAAGATCCTCGTCTAATTTAATGAGGTCAGGCTCGGTTACTAAGACAAATATCGTCTAATTCAATAAGGTCAGGCTTGGTTACTAAGAAAAAGATCCTCGTCTAATTCAATATGGCCAGGCTCAGTTACTAAGAAAAAAAAAGAAAGTTCTGAACGGTAGCGATGACATTATCTTTTTTAAATAATAACAATGAAATAATTGGATAGTGTTAGGCATCATTATCATCAATAAAATTAAATATTCGGTTAATAAGAAAAAGCTCCTCGTCTAATTAAATAAGGTCAGGCTTGGTTACTAAGAACAAGATCCTCGTCTAATTTAATGAGGTCAGGCTCGGTTACTAAGACAAATATTATCGTCTAATTCAATAAGGTCAGGCTTGGTTACTAAGAAAAAGTTCCTCGTCTAATTCAATATGGCCAGGCTCAGTTACTAAGAAAAAAAAGAAAGTTCTGAACGGTAGCGATGACATTATCTTTTTTAAATAATAACAATGAAATAATTGGATAGTGTTAGGCATCATTATCATCAAAAAAATTAAATATTCGGTTAATAAAAAAAAGCTCCTCGTCTAATTAAATAAGGTCAGGCTTGGTTACTAAGAACAAGATCCTCGTCTAATTTAATGAGGTCAGTCTCGGTTACTAAGACAAATATCGTCTAATTCAATAAGATCAGGCTTGGTTACTAAGAAAAAGATCCTCGTCCAATTCAATAAGGTCAGTCTCGGTTACTAAGAAAAAGAGCCTCCTCTAATTCAATACGGTCAGGCTCGGTCACTAAGAAAAAGATCCTCGTCGAATTTAATAAGGTCAAGCTCGGTTACTAAGAAAAAGATCTTCGTTTAATTTAATAAGGTCAGTCTTGGCTACTAAGAAAAATATCCCTGTCTAATTCAATAATGTCAGGCTCCGTTACTAAGAAAAATATCTTCGTCTAATTCAATAAGGTCAGTCTTGGCTACTAGGAAAAATATCCCTGTCTAATTCAATAATGTCAGGCTTAGTTACTAAGAAAAAGATCCTCGTCTAATTCAATAAGGCCAGGCTCAGCTACTAAGAAAAAGATCCTCCTCTAATCTAATAAGGCCAGGCTCGGCTACTAAGAAAAAGATCCTCGTCTAATTCAATAAGATCAATCTCGGCTACTAAGAAAAAGATCCTCGTCTAATTAAATAAGGTCAGTCTTGGCTACTAAGAAAAATATCCCTGTCTAATTCAATAATGTCAGGCTCCGTTACTAAGAAAAATATCTTCGTCTAATTCAATAAGGTCAGTCTTGGCTACTAGGAAAAATATCCCTGTCTAATTCAATAATGTCAGGCTTAGTTACTAAGAAAAAGATCCTCGTCTAATTCAATAAGGCCAGGCTCAGCTACTAAGAAAAAGATCCTCCTCTAATCTAATAAGGCCAGGCTCGGCTACTAAGAAAAAGATCCTCGTCTAATTCAATAAGATCAATCTCGGCTACTAAGAAAAAGATCCTCGTCTAATTAAATAAGGTCAGTCTCAGCTACTGAGAATAAGATCCTCGTCTAATTCAATAAGATCAGGCTCCTCTAGTGGATAAAAGCTAAGAAGTAAATCAATACAATATGCGAGAGTGCGACGGCCCAAAATATAATGAACACACCGCGTTATAATTAGTATTCGAGGGAGAGGATGTGATATGTTGTCGTCGCCTTTTTCCACAGCAGCAGATGACCTCTGAACGCTTAGTATATTAAGAGAGAAAGCCCTTGATCCTACAGCCTGTGCTGTACGCCCCGTAATTATCATTACCACAATTAAGGGCCCCGTGCCTTTCGTGAGACTGTCCTGAGGGAAGAGAGGCTGTTGCATGCTCTTGGAATTTTATAACATCCCTTTGTGTTAGCGGTCCATGTAACAGGAATTGGGAGTTCGATTACAGCTTAACTAAACAAAATTAAACAAGGCGGTCCTTGAGCACCACTTTTAGGTTTGAAGTGCTTCTAACTCCTAATTTTGTGGTAAGTTGCGGCGTACAAGTCGACTAAATCCATGAGAGGTGGTCCCATACCAGGATTGGATCATATCTGACTTGAAATGACGGACCACTCTACTTATTCTTACCCTACGGGGTTGCCAGAGTGTAAAAAAAGCCACACACCGTTGTCTGATGGGTGATTGAGGGAGAGTAGGTGCATTAAAAAAAATATGGATGACTAATTTCAAATATTCAGTTAGAGGAACTACTAACCTCTGTTGAAAATGCGCTTTGAAGAGAGAAGAAGACTTGCGGCGACGCGAAAACAACATTCTTGTAAAAACTGTATAGAATAAGTGTGGCAATTCTGGTGTAATACCAGTGACCATGAACCAGAAAGGCTCGCTGCAAAAATCGAAAGCGCGCTACAGCAAAATCTGAACATCTTACAGCTTGGCGACCTTCCTTCCCCATAATACCTAGGATGTTGTACAAGATAAAAAGGATTTAGCCATTGCGTATTCCTACAGTAGTGTTTATTTTAATCGCTACGACTTCGCTTAGTTGGTATTTAGATATTTACCTATCCCGATGTCAGCTTCCTGGATCATGGATACGTCATTTGCGCCGTCTCCGACTGCCGCACAGACTGTCCTCTCTGGGCTGTGACTTTTCACAAGTTTAACAATCTGTTCCAATTTTATTGGGGAAGGGGGGCGAAATATGTAAATTATAAGGGTAAGGGGCATTGGAGATGGATTTGTGGTAATTTTTACATCTCTTTAGAGGGTTTAAATTGAACTCTGAAAAGACTTTCTGACTACTTTGGTTCTCGCACATAGCCAATTGTCTAACACCAACCATATTTCTTGACAAAGCAAACAGTGATTAAGTGAATACAATGAGAAATTTGTTGGTAATTAATTGATCGCCTTATTTTCATTATTATAGATAATTCACATAAACAAAAGGTATAAAATGAGAGAAAATTAGAAGAAAATAAGAACGAAAAAAATCTAGGAGGAGAGGGAACTATATCTTCATGTAAACATAAAATCTCATATACAAATAATCCGGGGTATTGAGGTTTATTGAGCTTGCACCAGAATTTTATTACCTTTCTACATGTTAGGGTATTTTACAACAATAGTAAATTTTAACAAAATAAATATAAGAAACAACGAAAAAAAAACGTTTCTCCCTTTTCTCCTGTCTTCAAAGGCTATCAAATGCATAGTTGGCCAAGGAAGTGTTCAAGCCATTGCACGAGTCCCGCTTACGATTTTAAAAAAGTGCTCTGTACACTAGACAACGCCGCCCTTGGACACCACATTTAGGTTTAAAGTACTTCGAACTCCTAATTTTTAGGAAGGGGTTAAGTTTGCACCGTACGAGTCAACGAAATCTGACCGCATCACTTCATAAAATGCCTGGAAAAGTTGAGCTTGGAACCTTGTATAACACTTCCGAGAATACGTCTAATCGCCTTGGATTTATTTGGATGGATTAATGGCCGCAATGTTCCTTAAAATGGCCTAATATGATGTTTCATATTACTGTACTGAATATAAGCGTAGGACCTAGCAAATATGTTAGAAGTTGCAAATGTTAAATTTACATCTCAGTAAATCTAGTGAGTGTGAATAGAAAAAGATATGCTAAGGTATTAAGAGCAAGTAGAAGGGCTGTGGTGGGAAGAGCAGGGATGTTTTACATCTATGATTTGTTGCAGAGATCAACCATTTGTTCTGGGGCAGTTGTTTGAAAAGATTTATGAGAGGTAGAGCGCGATGTGTGTATACCAGTATGATTTTCAATGATTGGTGGGAACGGTGCATGGTAATGCTGCTATGAAAGAGGAAAAACATGTCGAAGGAGAAGAAAGTTTAATGACTCGTGAAAGAGAATGCACAAGAAAGAATAAACACTTTAGCAAGTTGAAGAAAAATGTACGATAGACGCACTTAGAGACGATGTGTACGGGGCGCAATAGGAGTATTATTCCTAGGAAAAATAACTCCTGACACGAGGAGACATTTACGTTCCAGTGGACATGACCATTGAAGCCTTGGAATAGATAGATAGGGGCTGTAGCAGGCATATGGTGAGGATTAATATGGTTTCCTGAGTGTTGCCATCGCCTCTTATTTATCGCTCCATTTCATGATATTTAAGCATGTCTCCTCAGTAATGGGATTCAGCCGGTTTGTAAGAACCTGCTTTTGGAACTTCATTCAACCCAAGAACCGGTTGTTAGCTTAAATGAGGAGTTCTCAATCTTTTTGAAGTTGGGAAAATAACTAAAATTAATAATTTTACTTGCTAGACTATAGGATGTAACAACCCCATAGTCAACCTTAACACGTATATCGGGCCAGCCAGTATGGTTTGCTAGTAGAGACTGATAGTGAGAGAACCTGTTCTTAAAATTTTAGAATCCCGCCACTGTCTACCCCATACCATAGGAATGGTGGAAGTGATGGTGCCGTTTCCCAGGAGTTAGATTTAATGGACATATATGGTTCCTACCTCTGCTTTTTGTTTAGGTGACATTCGGCAACATACGACGGCTGAGGAGTCGCGGCAGATGTGAAAAAATTGTTCCGAATATCCATCCATTAATAAAAGTAGGGAGGTTCCATCCACAACTAAACCAATTTGGGATGTTGCGTTCTTTATTTCTTCTCTATTAAATAAAATTTTGAATTTTAGCAAAGGGAAAACTTGCACTTAAGATGTCTTTAAACCCTCTTTGGAGGGTTTAAATTGAATTCTTAAATTACTTTCTGGCTAATTTGGTTCTCGCACATAGCCAATTGGTTAACACCAACCATATCTCTTAACAAAGCAAACAGTGTGATTAAGTTTACTGCACACTACCATTCAAATTGAAATGCTATGAACTGGCCGAATGAAAAGACCTTTTCCCTACATGAAATGTTTAAGCCAACTTAGGTATGGCTAGTCATCTGATGAGTCGACTTGGTGGCGGCATCATACGTTGTAGCAACACCGGACACGTAGTTCAGATCACCCGTTAAATTATAGGTCCTACTTCTATGGTACAACTGGTTATAGGAAAATGAACGGATAAAATGAAATTCACAGCAAGAATGCGACGAAAGTGGATAGAAAAAAGTGTTACACCATTGTCTTCTGTGATAACAATGGACACTATTCGTGACCAGATATTGCTTCTAGGTATATTAATTCTGAAAGAATCGCCTACATGGTCGTCAAGATGTTCAATGAAACAGGTGGAAATAGATCAAGGAAGGCTTAAGAGCGTCAAACAAGAGAGAGATACCTTTGCTCTTGTGACTTAGTATGGACCTTCCTCAATATTGGTAGCAGGCGAATATGAGTGTATTTGCGAGCATGGTGATACAGAATCATCATGAATGGCCACAAAGAAGCCATTACTCTCCACGTAAAGCCTGAAGAACAGGCTGAAATACTCTCAAAATAATAAGAGTGTCGCGATATGAAACCAGTACAGAGTTTCTCTTATGAAGTCCTTTTCTCATTTTTATGATAACGTGGAGTTCCAGTGGCCGATAAAGTAAGAGGGAAACTCGACCTGGCCCACCAACGAAGCGTCCTATAATCATCAATGATAAGAATATCAAGTATTGATAATTTTGGCTTCTTTCTTCTTCTTGTCATGGTTTCCTCGCATGCGATGACCCTATAGTTGCGTGTGATGTTTATTTTCATGGATATTTTTCAAATCAGGTCGAAATGCAATCACACTTCTTATTTATTCATTATGCCCTTTGCTTTTGTGCATTCTGAGAAAATATGCCAAACATATAGGCTAACAATAATATTAGAAAGACGCCTCCTGATACCAAATTTGATTTCGTAGCTTATGCTATAAGTTCTATAGTATCATAAAATCTGCTAAAAGCCTAGGAACGATTTATTGGGCAGATGAGAAATACACAAACTACTAAATTGGGCAATACTACTAGCTATATTTAAACTTCTGGTCCAAACTGTATATACTCTTTATCTAACTTTAATCTCCAATTTCGTTCTTTTTATCCTAAGGCATTCATTCACACTTGCCAATACCCAGTTACTACTTATAGATAATATGGAGCTATCTTTTTGATTACCCTGGATGCTACCTAAGAAATACGTTATAATTCATCTTAGGAACCATAAAATTATATCTACTAAAAGGATTTGCCATGAATGTACAAACGAAAGAATAAAGCAAAATGAAAAGCACAATAATTATGAAATATCTAAACTTGAAATGTGTTAATTATATGTAAAATAACTTACTTGCTTTCCTCCAGCTTTTGTTGAACTCCAGCATCAGTGTCTAGATTAGTAAGATACAGGATGGTGGTAAATTGTTTGAATAATCCACACAGATAAGCAACATTCACTGCAGTCTCCACCTTATCTCCTGTTAGGACCCAGATCTAGATGGAGTGTAAGAATTTCGTTTTCATTAAATGCTGTTGTGTTCCGGGTTGGGTAGGGATTAACTACAGAAACAAGTTCGATTCAATCTTCTCATTTGCTTAATTTCAAATTAAAACTATTTTACGTTTTATCGACAAAATTCTTGGGGTGTTGGTTGATGTTGTTATAACACTGAGGTGCTGAATGCTTGCCATTGTGTAAGCGTCACGAAATGAGTGAAATAGCGAAATAAATATGAAATGTGCTAAGTGGTTAAAAGAAAAGAAAGTTAAGTTGCTTTATATACAATCGACTAAAACATTTCGAGGCAAAACTTAACCCAATATGGCCTCCAGGAAATGGGAAAATCGCAAGCAGAATCTCAAACAATTTGGGCGCGGAGCTCAACAAGGAGAGAAGGCGTGTGAGCGAACGAACATAGGGACAGAGAATTGAGGGAATTAAGACAGTGGATGACGGGAACGACCGGGACATCAGTTGTGGAAAATTGGTCTTAAAATTGAGAAAATTCCGGGATATTAGATTAAATATGATTCTTATGTAATGGAGGAGGACCCGTAGAGTATTAGGTTTGTAAAGAAAGTAATGTAGCAACAAGTGAAATTGGGGAAAATGTAGATCGCTCGTAAGCTAAAGAGGAAGCAAATTCAGATGCTTGAGACCTGGAAGGAGCGTATCTCTCTAAAACCTTCCCAACCTCCACAATCAAGGCAGATCTTCATGTGGGTGTTGGGGCCCGTACGACACGAAATCCTTTATAATTTAGATGTTGCAAAAATGACACCCACATGCGGGGCTGAGGCCTTTCTTTAATGACCCTTTATGAGAAGGTTGGAGATTTTTTTTCGAATCCAGTTGGAAATAGTTACTGAATTATTTTCTAGTTAAGCATAATTATTATTTATTGGGCAATTAATTTAATTGCGTTGACAACCATTCTTTAATATACCTATAAGAAAACCACTGAGCTTTAAAATATTCCTTATTTAGAAACAAGAAAAATACAAACATTTATATTTGCAACAGCGAAACTTTCCAACGTCTCCTGAACTCCGTCTTGAATCAAATCTTCTACTCCCGTGGCACCAAGAAGTGTCAAGCCACACTCTATCTCGTCAATTACAGATCGAACCGCATCATCTCGGTTCTTAATTTCCTGGGCAAAAATAAAAGTGGGAACGAATGTGATGTCCGATTTTACTTACGACTATGGAAATATTTAATCATAAACATAACCTCCATTGCTTCCTAGAACCTCATTCCATCTGCCAACAAGCTCATAAATGACACGCTTGTCAATCTTTTAGGTCTTGATGCAGAATCTGAATTCAACTTCTTCTCTTAATGACAACTTAAGACCATCCAAATGGTGCTGTAATCCCATAAATAAGTAATAATTAGAAGGAGGAAGGTCAGGAGAAAATGGAGGATAAAGCAATATTTTCCAACCGAGCTGCCAATCTTCCCAGACGTCAAAGGTGCCAAACCGGTTAGGGAAGGAAGGAAATTTTGGGGGTAGGCTGCCACGTTGGAATTATGTGTGTACTATGAACGGAAGTCATTTAAAAGAAACTTGGCACGCTTTCTGGTCACATAGGGTAGCTTCGTTTTCTACGTTAACGGGGAGGCACGTATCAGAATGGAATTTGGGGTCTTTCGGGGATTTGGTGAGAGCCGTGCTGGCTTCAGATTGCGGACAGCCAGTTTTAGATCGTTTGTACTTGTACCAAAAATGAGTGGTGTCGTCTGCGCACTTTAACGGGAATAGGAACATAAAATTTCTTGAGAAATTTAGGGGAGTTTTTCATGTTTCTAAGGAACACGGGTGCAAGTTTGGATATCATTACGAATATGCACCTGGTCAGGAGGCGAGGCGCAACTGTCCCATAGGAGTTTTTACGGCCTCCGTGAATTCACTGAGAGAAAGGCGGCATCTAAAGGATTTGAAAGTGTAAACGGAAGACGACTAGAACAACCTATAATGGCCATGCTGGTGATGTACCAGAGTCCTCCTTAGTTTGAGAGCGGTGGGGCACAATGAACCCATGGTAATTTATTGTACCATTGATCAGGTGGGAAAACGGAAAGCAAGGAGCGATTGAGCGTAACATGGAAGGACTCGACGACACTATTCTCCCTCGGATTCCAAGGAGTAGTGAAAACATGGTGAATATCAAAAGTCCTAGTGAAGTCAGGGAATAAATAGGTGAGAACGAAAATGAGTCCCATTATCGGATATAAGCGTTTTGGGCACTCCGTACAGACGAACCCATCTTTTTACGATTGCTTGAATAGATTCAGCAGCAGATAAGTCTCGCAAAGGTAGAACCTCGACCCAAATACTATATTTATCCATGATAGATGATAGAGAGCTAAACCCATGGGTTTGGGCGTAGAGTCGTGTGACGTCAAAATGCACTACGCTTAGCCTCGAGTCAGGCAGAGACAATTGTCTGAACCGACGTTTTGTTATTCTTTTCGTGCACGCTTGTTGAAAGGGAACGCAAGTACGACCAAGATTTTTGACATCTTTGCGCACACAACATTCATGGAAAGTAGAGAGAGTGTGTCTTTAACACCAGAGTGAGCTAAGAAATGAAAGAGGTCAAATATTTGTTGTTTAAATCTTTAAGGGACGACGACCCTTAGCCTGTTCAGTCCACCAGAATTTTTCGGTCAGTGTTCGGCGGGCAGAGAGAGAATAATTGAAGGTTTGTGCTTTCCATATCCAAGAAGAGTGTAATAGTTGAGCAGCTAAGTAGTTCTGCAGCTAGCAGGGCATATTTGACAGTTCGTAGGCCTATTTAAGCATTTAAAAAATATATGCACATCATTTACCTGTTTAGCCTTTTCGAGTTTCTGGGATAGAAATTCATATTCTTCTTCATTCATTTTCTTCTTGGCCACGGCTAATGTCCGAAAACCTAACTGATAACAAAGATATTAATGTCCTTTTCATATATATAATATATATATATATATATATATATATATATATATATATATATATATATATATATATATATATATATATATATATATATATATATATATATATATATATATCACTAACTCTATAATTTAAGAAAGGGATTTTGGGGAGTATTTGAATAATAATTTCATCTTAGTTTGGTTATGACTTATGTTTTTTTATCAAAGTTATTTCTAATAATTCTTTTATAATATCTAAAAACAAAATGGTGAAGTTCAGAAATAAATATAAGTATCGAAATTTTGTGAATTTTTCAAAACCCAAAGAATTACAAATGGTGAAGTTCAGAAAATTTATTTTTATATATCTTCTATTCTATAACTATATTTTAGCAACGTGATATTTTAAAAGGGGAGGGGCGGAAGTAGTTTAGAGTTCCTTTTTAAAATTATTATAATTGGCAAAGTTCAGAAAATTTATAAAAATTTAACCATGGTTTCTTTTTTTTAGATTTTAAATTTTAATTTTAGTAGCGAAGCGCAAGCTCCCCCCGTAGGGGAGGGTGGCAAAGCCATTGCCTGGTACATACATATATATATATATATATATATATATATATATATATATATATATATATATATATATATATATATATAATTTTTTCAACCCTCCGATAACGTGTTTATGTATCACTTTTCTGGTTTATTTTTTCATCCACACTTAATAGCATTTTACTGAATTATAATTTGAAAGTTAATTTGACTCCTTTTTCTTATTTTTTGTGTACGTATACTCTGCGTCTACTTAGAAGACCGTCAGGCAACCTTAAAAATAAATTATATTGAAGGGGATTGTCAAGAAATGAGAGAGAGCGAGATAATGTGATTGAGTCACGAGAAGGGATTCCGAGCGAAGTAGCATTGCTTCCAGACCTTCGCTAAAGTTCCGGAGGGATAACGCGCCAGAAGCTCGTCCCCTTTATGGCGTTACATCCTTCACCGCTGATTCTCACCATCGAGGCTGTGGGACCGAACCGATTACGCTTCCGTCGGCAAATATTGGAACTTCCGGCGGAATAATATAAATTCCCCACCCCGAGGATAATCGAGGAAGTATTCTCTGAGCTTTCGGGCCGCGAGCTGTCTCCACGTTGCTTCCCAGTAAGCAACTCCACGCAATACAGAAGGTATTCACGTGGCATCATAATAGGTCTTTGGAATCATTCATTGACGATGCGCAATCCTCGAGCGCCGAACCCCAGTGCTATTCGGTCCCGCAGCAGGAATCCATATTCGGAACGACAAAGACTACGTCTGGAATATAGCGCTCAACCCTCCTCCTCAAGAAATATCTTCTCCCGAGTACCCATACTCGTGGTCTTCTCCAGAAAATCGTAAGACTTACATTTTCCTTCATCGGTGAAGAGGCGTGACGCTCTCTGACGAAGTGACTCACTCCGCGATCGCCTCCCGTTCCTTCTCGGGTAATTATTGCAATAATTATTGAGCCTCGTGCAGCTAAGACTCAGCTAGATGTCACCTCTCGTCCCTCGGATAATTAATGTGATTATCGAGCCTCGTGCGGCTAAGACTCACCTAGTAGTCACCGCCCGTTGCCCCTCGGGTAATTAATGTAACTATTGAGCCTAGTACGGCTAAGACGAGTCCTACTTGTCATTTCAATTTCATCAACTTAATAACGGTGTTAACTAAATCGCTTGTATATTATTCTGTAAATATCTATTGTTGTTTGTATAAGATTAAAAGATTATTTTTGTTCTCCTCTTAATCCTCTGACCACCAAAGGCTTAGTAAATAATATCAATACCGGCCACGAGTAATTCATCCTCGCTATTTAAATCCCTATCACACTCTCTGAAAATCTTGTCCCCAACCGGGGTTGTTGTCTTCTCTTCCCTGCATCATTGGGCGAGGAAATCAAAAAGGATTCAGAAGGACTACCTGAATTCTACGGCAGGGAGCCCTTTGATCTGGAGACAGGGGTGACACAAGTGAGATACCTTAGTCCTACCTTACACGCAATATACAGGCGACCTGCCTCTCCCCAATCTCGAATCAGCGCAATATATTCAATTGGCAGATGACATGATACAGATTGTTATCAGTAACTATCTCAACCTTAGAAATGTGGCCAATAAGATGAGAGGAGAAATTGAGAATCTCAACAGATACGAGAAATAAAACAAGATCAAAACAAATATCAGCAAATTTAAAATGATCCCAATGGGACGACGAAAAACAGCAGAAGTTCTGGTGCAAGACGAACACTACGCATACTCCAGAGATGGCCGAGTACTTGGTCTCAAATGACATCAAACGGATATGCTGCGCACTTCAGAGAAAAAAATTGGTGCGGCTAAGAGGGCGTTAGAGTCGCTGTTCTGATTCAGGCTGCTTTCAACACAAAACAAAAAGAAACTATATATGCTTCTGGTGAGACCAGCATTGATATATTCAGCTATTCCCCTGCTTGTTTCAAACAAGACACTGATGAGATAAGCTCAAGCGGTTCAAAATAAAGCAACAAGATTTATAAATAATGTTACCCTTCAAGACCGGATTCCATCGATACTACTTCAAGAAATTACCGATATTGAACCAATAAATATTACCCTGCACCAATGCGCAAAAGATATATGGCAAAAGATAGACCAATACTTAGCAGAATAAGTTACCCAACAAATAAAACTGGAAGAAGAAGATCTACCGGATTTACACTTTAAACTAGCCTTTGCAAGTAACCAGCTGCAGACGCGGCAGGCTATCTACCCCATTTATAAATGATAAGGATACTAGAAATAAAATAAGTAAAAATAAAGAGGAAAATAATAATAATAAAAAAGATCCGTAATGGACAAAATAATGACCTTAAAAGTTAAAATGAACAATGGAAAAATAATCCAAAGATGAACAAATTTAACAACAGGGAAAAATGAAATGAATAACAAAAGGAACAATACAACGGCAAGCTCTTAACTTACAGAAGAGGTTTGTCAATGAAAACAAAGGCTCGAAAGCTAGACTCATATATTTAAGTGATCAAGGAAACAAGAGGGAAAAAGAGGCAAACAACTGAAGTTACCAGACAACCTAGTACATCTTTTGTCTTCTTACAAACACCTTTTCCTACCTATCTCTCTTATCTATCTCATACATATTTTTCCTTCTTAAAACGTCGTTGATCGTTACCACAATCATGGGTTATTTGTCGGACATGCAACATGTTTTCATCGCAGAAGAGATGATCAAACATGGCTCGGTAGTTGCCAACTAACGGTCTTTCAGACGGCAATACGGTCAGCAAAGGACCATAGATCCGAAAACAATTCGCAGGATTTTCAAAAAATGGAAACATCACGGCTCAATCAAGAGATACATAAATACAAGTCTGGCCGCAGCAAAAGTGTGCGAACCGCTTAAAAAAATATTGATTCAGTTGCAAATCAGCTTGAAACGGACAATAAATCTATGAGACGACTATCGGATGTGACGGGAATCAAACGGGAAAGCATTCGAAAAATAATAACTTGGACTTGAGAATAAAGTCATTTAAAATTATGTGTAGGCAACAGTTTATCGAACAAAACTACCAGCGGCGTTTGATGTTTTGTGAACACATTGAAACAATAATTGACGTAATATTCGGTGATGAATGCCACATCTATCTCAATGGGGTCATCAACAGAAAGAATTACCGGTCTTGACACAAAACAAGCCGAAGATACACTTGTCTGGTGTGGTTTGAGCAACAGCAAGGTTTTTGGTCCTTATTTTTTTGAGGGTCCAGAAACAAAGAGACCGCTTTAAGTGACTGTCAGAAAGATATGTAGAAATGCTGAACACTGTTTTTAAACAAGAAAACTACAGTAACAAATGGTTTCAGCAAGACCCAGCAACACCCCAAACAACTAGACAATCACTAAAATGTTTAACACTATTTTTTGAACAAAGAATTATTTTTCATCGCTCGTAATATCCCTGGCCCGCAAGATCTCCCGATCTATCACCTATGGATTTTTTTTCTATGGAGATTTGTCAAGGACAAAGTATTGAGGCAAGAGACAGCCTCTATCGAAAAGAAACTAAGCAAGCGGTGGTAGAGAGTCCATGGAATGCAGCGTTTTGGAAAATGTAATAAATAACTTCCTTTCCCGTTGAGTGAATTGTAAGAATGTCCAGAGACGTCACTTTAAAACGTTGTCTTTCGTATAATTTGTGAAGCTGTAATAATGATTGAGTAATAAACAATTACAAATGGACAATTTCTGTGGCCTCACTGTACAAATTATAATTATTCAGAATCAAAATCAGCAAAAAAGGCTAAATAGTGCATTAATGGTCAATATTATAGTGGAATTGATTGGTTAGGTTAAGTTAAAAGGATAAAGATAAGGTAAGCATATATCATCATTATTATTATTGTATTCCTCTTCTTCTTATCATTATTATTACTATCATTATTATAATTATCATTATGATTATTATTATCTTTATTACCATTATCAATTATTTTTCTTCTTACTTTTAATCTTATTCTGTAAAAAATTATCTAAACAGAGGTAATAAAATTCTAACTGGATTATATTTGGGCAAAATTATTTCTATATAGAGAAAAAAAATGTAAGTTCAAATTAATGATTAGTTATATCAAATTTAGTTTATTTCCCTGTTTTATATACTTTATTTGTATTAAAGTATTGAGTGAGTAGATCGTGAACAATCCACAAATTTTCAAACATGGCAAATACCTCTGTAAACTTTTCCCCCGTTTTCAGTCTTTCATGAGTTATCTGGCCTCTAAATATTAAATTACGTCGTAATTTTTATTCAGCATTTTTAAATAATATTTTATGGTAAGTTTTTTCCTGTTGCGAGGAAGCATTCTTGATATTTGGGCCTGGGGCACAAACTCCCAAAATCAAAAATGCCTGAAAGCACCATCATAAACAGTTTACTTTGCTTTATAAATAACAAGAGAGACCTATTGACTACTGATATAATCATAAAATTATGTCTACATACATATGACGAGCAAGAAATTGAAGTGGCCCCAAAAAATATTTTTAGCATCGATGTGGATGAGGTGGATGGCCTCAGCCGCAAAGGAAACAAAAAATCTGAACACAATATGGAAGATATTATCAAAAGGTTTGTTGAAATTGAACATCATTTAGACGAAAATTCCTTTGTTTCAAAAGATCTCAAACTCCCTCCATTGACTTTTGATTCAATTGATGTTTCCACATTATTTAACAATACAAGATCCCTTGCTGATGAGGTAAAACATATTAAAGCAACCTTGACGACTCGTCAAGAGGTAGACAAAGATATATCTGATACCTTAAAAGAAATTAGGAAACAAATAAGTAATCAAAATCAAATTATTAATGGGCACAACAAGCTCTTTTATCAGCATAACCAAAAGCTTAATTTTCTAAAAGGCTCTCTGTCTCAAAATTCGAATAACCAAGTTCCACCTAAAGTCAAACCAAAAACAAAGAATCAAAATCCTACAGAAGATACAGACTCTCATCCTAACACTACTACCCAAACTATTCAACCCATTTCTAGTGAAAACCAAGATGGCAATCAAGTCAATCCAACCTCTACCAATACAAACAAGGACTCTAATGAGAACCAAAAATCAGCCCAAACAGAGGATGAAAGTAATTATGAATGCATATACCCAGCTCTGCCAGCCGTTGACACTGATACAAACCCGTGGTTCAATGTTGGAGCAAGAGGAAAAATACTAAAATCCGATAGTACAAAATCAATTAACTCTATGAAGAACTTGATAGAAAAATCCAAGAAACCTATCAAAGTCGGTACATCATCAGATGAAGGCATTAGAGTTGCTAAAAGGCTTGCTAGAGTCTATGTAACCAAATTTGCACCTGACTCTACAGAAGAAGAACTCAAAAGTTATATTAAAAAGAAGACAAACATAGATGCGAAATGCACCAAAATGCCATCAAAATTTCCTGAAAATTACAGTAGTTTTAAAGTGGAAGCTCAATGTGAAGACCCTTCAATCTTTATAGACCCATCAACATGGACAAAAGGAATCTATTTCAATTGGTTCAGACCACAACATACAAGTAATACTACAGTTCACAATGGAGAGTAAATTAAATGTAGTTAGTTACAACTGCAGGGGTCTGCGAACAAATGAAATTGGTTTAAATAAGATAATAAATAATTTTGATATAGTTTTACTACAGGAGACATGGATATCAAAAACGGAATGTAAAGAGATTAATACACTTTTTTAAATCATATGGGTGTAGCAAACTCTCCAAATGAGGATAGTAACTGTTTATTAGTAGGTAGGAAAAATAAAAAAGAAGGTGTAGCAATAATATGGAATTCAAAATTAGAACATTATATAAGTGGATTAACTTTTGATTATGATTGGGTTGTTGGTATTAAAATAGTGCTTAACTGTCAAGTAATGTATATCTTTAATGTATACCTACCATGTGAGTCAGTAGAAAATGAGGAATTATATATAGATAGACTATATAAGTTAGGTACTTTGTTAGAAGAGTTAGATAGTACATGTTATTGTGTATAAGGCGATTTCAATAGTAACATATTAGGTAATGACTCAGAGTTTTCTAAACACTTAAATTTTTTTTGTGAAGCCTATAAACTTAAATGGTCAAGCAGACTAAGCCTGCCGAGAGATACTTTCACATATGTCAGTGACGCATGGGGTTCAAAATCTTGGTTGGACCACTGCATTTCATCTGAGGATGGTCATAAATTAATTTCAGATATGTATGTATTATATGATTCTTTTGAGTATGATCATCTTCCATTTGTGTCAAAATTGACTCTTAAATTAATACCTAAAGTCTCAACAAAAAATTCTTTTGAGAACTTAGCTAACTATAATAGGATATTTTGGGATGAGGTGCCACAAAATAAAAAAGATGAATACACTGACATGAGTGGGGTGTTCCTCGAGAATGTGGAAATTCCAAGCGAGGCCTTTAGTTGTAAAAATTTGAACTGTAGAAATAATGAACATATGGAAAAAGTCACTTCTTTCTATAATAACATAATTTTTGCACTCTCTGAGACATCAAAAATTGTATTTGAGAGTGCATCAGATAAAAATAAGAATTACAATCGGCCTGGTTGGAATGAACACTGTCAGGAATTGTATTAGAGATCCAGAGAGGCTTATGCTCTGTGGTTAGAAGTAAGCAAACCTAGGAGTGGTCCAATTTTCCATCTGAAAAATTCCACAAAAGCCAGATTTAAAGGGGCACTTAAATTTATTAAATTAAATAAAGAAAATCTAAAAAAGGAATCCTTAGCCCGCAAGCTCTTTAATATGAAAGTAGATAAAAGAGAATTTTGGAAAGAAATTAAAGTGCATAACAACAAAAAATTAAGTCCACCTGATGAAATTGAAGGTAATTCAGGAGCTGAAAATATTTGTAACATGTGGAAAACACACTATCGGGAACTGTTTAATTGTTTGCACGATAGTTCACTATCCTTAGACAACAATTATGCAGTCTCTGATAACTATAAAAAGGTTTTAGTATCATGCGAAGAGGTGGCAACCATGATAAGAAAACTTCATGTAAATAAAAGTTGTGGATTGGATGGAATTCAAGCTGAACATATTAAATTTAGCAGTGCAAAAATTATTCCATTATTAGCTATGTGTCTCACTGGATGTCTCGTACATGGAGTCTTACCTGAAAGCATTGTGTCTGTTGTGTTAATACCTATTATTAAAAACAAAAGTCAAAGTATAACTATAAAATCCAATTATAGGCCAATTGCGTTAGCTAGTATCTGTAGTAAAATTTTAGAAAGAATCATACTTAGTAGAATAGAATCATTTATCTTAACAACGGACAACCAGTTTGGATTTAAGAAAAATCATGGTACAGATACATGTATTTACTCATTAAAAGAAATGATATTGAAATATAATAGTCTTAATAGCAATATATATTCCTGTTTTTTGGATGCGTCAAAGGCTTTTGACAGAGTAAATCACAGAGCTCTAATAGATAAGTTAAGTAAATTTAAGGTTCCATCATATATTATAAGAATAATTAGTTACTGGTATGCTACTCAAAAAATGTGTGTGAGATGGTCAAATACCACATCTGACTTCTTTACCGTAAGTAATGGTGTTCGACAGGGAGGAATTCTTTCTCCTTACCTATTCTGTATATATGATTTATCCATAGAATTAGGCAAAATTAAAGTAGCTTGTATAATCGGTAATGCAAAAACGAATCATTTTATTTATGCAGATGACATTGCACTAATTGCACCATCTGCAAGTGGTCTAAATAAATTAATTAACGTTTGTAATGATTTTGCGATAAAAAATGATATCAAATTTAATAGTTCTAAAAGTGCGGTGCTAGTTTTTAAGTCTAAATTTCTTAAATGTTGTAAATATGATAGTTTTAAGCTAGGTAACGATACAATTCCAATAGTGAGCAATATAAAGTATTTAGGGCATATAATTAGTGATGATCTCAAAGACACATTAGATATAGAACGCCAGCGTAACAAGCTGTATAGACAAAGTAACATGATTAAAAGACATTTCGGACATTGTACTGAAAGTGTAAAAATTAAACTGTTCAGGTCTTATTGTGAGTCAGTTTACGCAGCTCATCTATGGTGGAATTATGCAAACGCTACCCATAGTAGATTTATTGTTGCCTATAACAATTGTCTCAGAATTCTGTGTGGTGAACCTAAGTATTGTAGAGCTAGTCCGATGTATGTATGTAGAAATATACCTTCGCCTAAAGAAGTAATCAGAAAACTTGTAATTGGTTTTTTAAATAGGTTAGAAAGCAGCTCAAATAAAATTGTGTCTGGTATTTTTCACTCAGACTGTAGGTATCTTTCTGAAATTACTACTCACATGATAAATATTACCCATTGCATTAATCCGGCAATATTAAATATTAGTAGATTGACAGTTCATGTAAATAGGTGAATAAGTACTAGCAGTAAGATAGTGGTATACTTCAAAATTGTAATGTATTTTTATTTATTTTAGTTTTTTTTTATGGATCACCGAAATCCGCAATAAAGTTGTTTGTTTGTTTGTTTGTTTGTCTACCATGAAGGGGAAGACCACACGTTCAAGGTCATTCACAGCGTAGACTAAGGATACTGCGGGAGACCGCCTGTTAAAGTAGCCCCCAATAAGGATTGTTCACGTTTTTTTTATTACTTTATACTACAATTGAAAGTACACCTTTTCAGAATATACTTGTCGAATGTACAGTTGCCTCAATTACTTATGTCACACTATACGCTCAATTTCGTTCAGAGAGTGAAAATTTAATTATTATTATTTAGTGAGAGATTGAGTGTTTGAGGTATATTTAGTTATAACTAAACTAGATAGTTCATTTACTAAATAAATTAAATTTAGTGAAATTTTTTACGATATCATGGCATTTCAAACAGTCTTGTCGAAACATTTTGAAATGGTTTTGCTTCGAAACAGGTTGCCAAATTTACCCCATTTTTCTTTTTCCAGCATAATTAATTTTAGAAATTTATCTAATTATTAATCATCAATATCACAAAAATGTTTTCAATAATGTTTGGCTATTTTTTATTTTGATTCCTATAATTAATTTTCCAACTTAACGTTACGAAAAATATTACTTGGCAATGCAACACAGCAAAGCCTAGAGGCATTCAATCCAAAACTATTCGAGGAGTTTTAGAACAAATAAATAATTCTTTTATAATTAACTTATGTTTGAAACATTTTGAAAAATGTAACATGCTTATTTGGTACAACTGATGCGTGCAAACCCATAGGTAGACAGAAGCTGTGCAGTTGCTTCAATTAGTTTTACAATTTTTGCTTCTTCTTTTGCTGCAAATCTGTGCTCTTCTTAAACTTAATTTCTGTAGTTTTACAGCCTCTGCCTTCCCTGAATTTATTAACAGCACGTCACCAATAAAAAAGTGAGTAGTATATATATATATATATATATATATATATATATATATATATATATATATATATATATATATATATATATATATATATATATTTGTTTCAGAAGATATAATCATGGAAGCGTTTGTGCTTGTCTGCTTTTAACACGGGCAGCCATACTGTATCTGTCACGTGGACGAATGCATATCATTCCGGCGCCAACACCTGCAGTTTGCTCGGAGGTGGATTCGGGGCTATATATCTCCCAAACATTTTCACTTCCTCCATCTTCACTACTCTTTTTACACGTCTCCTCCTGTGTGAATAGCCCTCGTTGGTCTTCCGTTTTAAATTCTAGCTAGACAGACCTCCAAACGCTCTTCCGGTGAATCCTTCGTTGGTTTTCCAACTCATCCTTCTCTCTGAATCTTCTTCCCCCCCCCCCTCTAGCCTCATTTGAGGCTCTCATTGCTTGTCTCGCGTGCTGTGCCCGCTCTGACTATTGTGGTCCTTTACCACCCTCCCAGCTCGTCTCCGGCCTTATTTCTCGAGGAGTTCAATAACCTACTCTCCGACCTATCTTCAACTGGTTCTCTCCTTATTCTCGGTGACTTCAATCTTCCTAGTCACAATGAGACTTTTCGCGCATTAATTGACATCATCGACATCTTCTCTCTTACACAACATGTGATCTTCCTAGTCACAATGAGACTTTTCGCGCATTAATTGACATCATCGACATCTTCTCTCTTACACAACATGTGATACCCCCAACACATATACATGTAATATTCTTGATTTAGTCATCTCGAACCTCCATATATCTAATCTAAGAGTAACTGACCTTTCTAATACAATTTCCGACCACTTCTTGGTCAATTTTAAATTCTATATTTCCTACCACCTACCTACTCGCTCGTCCCGAGATCTTACTCCTTTTCGGCGACTATCGTCAATTGATACTACTTCTCTCTTTAGCGATGTTGTTTCTTCCCTACCTCTTATTGATACTACTGCTTCACTTAACCAAACCTTAAACTCACTGCACCAATCATTACTCGCCTGCCTTGACGTGCACGCCCCCCTTATCACTCCTTCTTCAAACCACCAGCACCACGCCCCTTGGTTCACCATGGAACTCCTTCGTTCAAGGAGGTCTTTACGTGCTCATGAACGTGCCCTTCGTAAAGCACGCTCCCGTGGGCAGGACACGATCTCCCTTACACTTACCTATCGCCTTGCTACTTCGACTTATTCTTCCAAATTAAAATCAGCGCGTGAGGTTCGTTCACGCAAACTTTTGTTTGAGAGCAAGAATGACCCTCGGACTATCTTTCGTGTCATCTGTCGTCTTTCCTCGCCTAGCCCCATTTCCCACACCTCTCCTCCCATCAACCCCTGTACTCTTTCTAAATCTTTCTCTGATAAAGTTATAAACTTCGCGCCGTACTACCCCAGTCGTCTGAACCAGCCATGCTGTTCTCCCCGACCATAATCCATTGCCGCTTAATGTCCTCACTCGGGCGTCCTCTGAAGAAGTAACTACCCTGATATCATGCTCCAACAAATCTGGATCCCCTAAGGACGTCTTTCCACCCAAACTCCTCAACCAAATTCTCCCTGCTGTCCTCCCACTGATTCTTAATCTCTTTAACACTTCTCTTGCCACAGGGGTGGTTTCCTCTTCCTTCAAACATGCCTCAATCCGGCCTATCCTTAAAACCCACACCTTAACCCCTCTGAATCATTTAGCTATCGCCCTATCTCACAGCTTCCATTGCTCTCTAAGATCCTCGAGAGAGTGGTTATCTCTCTCCTTAATGACCATATTTTTAACTGCACTATCGATGAAACGTACCAATCGGGGTTCAAAGCGAAGCATTCTGCTAAAACCGCTCTTCTTAATGTTTCAGGCGGTTTACGTAGAGCAGTCGATAGGGGTTGTACGTCCATTCTAGTCCTCCGAGACCTCTCCTCTGCTTTCGACACCATCGACCACACTGTCCTCCTTGATGGTCTTCAAACTTTCCTTGGTCTCTCGGGCACTGCACTTGCTTGGTTCCGCTCATACCTCTCCTCTCGCACTCACTCGGTCGCACTCAATAACCTCTCCTCCGAGCCCGCGCTCATTCATTTTGAGGGGCTTCAGGGCTCAGTCACTAGCCCCCTCCTCTTTCGCATCTACTTACTTCCTCTTGGCTCCCTTCTTCGCGATTTGGGCCTGTCCTTCCACCTCTATGCTGATGACACTCAGATATACCTTTCATCACCCCCTGTGTCCTTCTCTCAATCAATTAGCAAGCTCCTTTCAGCCTACACCTCCATAAACGAATGGCTGTTTGCTAACTTTCTAAAACTTAACCACGATATAACTGAAGTTCTTGTTGGCACCACTTCGATGGTGGAGAAATCTAAAGCTCTCTTCCCCTCCCTTAACCTTGGGGAAACCAATGTCGCTTTCTCTGTTACCGTCAGTAATCTTGGTGTTATTTTCGATGAGCAACTCTCGTTTAAACCGCACATCCATCGTATCTGTAAGTCTTCCCTCGGTTTCCTCCGCAACTTTTCACGTGTTCGATCTCATTTTGATCGACGAAGCCTTGAGATTGCTATTTATGTATTTGTCACCACACGCTTAGACTACTGCAATTCTTTTCTAGTGAATCTCCCTTCTTCGTCACTTGCCCTCCTACAACTAGTTCAAAACTATGCTGCCCGGCTCCTCCTTCGCCGCTTCGATTCTCTCCTTCGATGCCTCTGTTACAGGAGCTACACTGGTTACCTATTTGCTTCCGTACACACTATAAAATTCTTCTCATCACCTACAAGGCCCTAAGCCTCGAGGCTCCACATTATATCTAGCCATTCCTCTCCCGTCGTCAAACTCCTCGGGCACTCCGGTCTAACCTCGTTCCCATCTTGAACACTCCTCGTTCTGTCCTCTGCTCGATGGGTGACCGTTCCTTCTCAATTTGTGCTCCTAGACTCTGGAATGCTCTTCCTGCCGAAGTCCGATCCTCTCCCTCCCTTGCTACTTTTAAACGTCTCCTGAAGACTCATCTCTTCAGAATTGCCTTCTCTCCCCTGTAAACATTCTCTACACTCGCTACACAACTTGCGCTCTGTGAGAGCTAACAGCCCTGAAGAGTGCATTATAAATACCTATTATTATTATTATTATTATAATATGTGGAATAACACATGGTGGCGTCGGCTGTGCGTTTATGAAGGCGGGGCAATGTGACCGCATGTATGCGTGAATTGAGCAGAGATTCTGGTTTCGGACCTCGCCTAATTGTATAATAATCCCATGACTCGGTAAAATTGCTCAATTATTGGTATGCCTAAGTTCAAACTGCAAAAGTGGTTAGGCAACCGTGGATCACAGGAGACCTATTTTTGTGCTAGAATGTGGTTAGACCACTTTAGCCTCTCATGCTCACTGATGAGATCGAATACACTTCTTTACATCCACTGTTGTCAAGAGACATTTATTCGGGTAAGCAAACGTAACAATCCCATTTTTAACGCTACTTCGACACATTAAGGAGTAACAGTAGTAACCTAACTGTCCTTACAAAGAGGAAATAGTACTGTATCCACTTACTCGGGCGAAGTCGTTGATATGTTTCATGGTGATGCGATGCAAGGTCGAGTCTTCCACTGCCCGCATCGGGCATCTTCTGAAGATGCTCACCTCCGCCCCTTTGCTAAGCACCCATATTTGGCCATCCGTCAAGTCCCGAACAATCACAGACATCAGTTTCCTGTCTAATGGGGGCCTTTTTAAGGACATTTTCTAGTGATTTTAAGGATAATTTATGGTGATTTTAAGGACAGTTTTTGTTGATTTTAAGGACAGCTTATGGTTATTTTAAGACCAATTTCTGGTGATTTGAGGGACAACAGTTTCCTGTCTAATAAGGGTGTTTTAGTACAATTTCTGGGATTTTTAAGGACAGCTTCTGACAATTTTAAGACAAATTTCTGGTGATTTTAAGGAATATTCAGGGCGATTTTAAGGACCATTTCTGGTCATTTTAATGATAATTTGTGTTGATTTTAAGACCAGTTAATGTTGATTTTAAGGACAAGTAATGGTGATTCTAAGGAGAATTTCTGAAAATTTTTAGACCACTTTCTGGTGATTTTAAGGAGAATTTACGGCGATTTAAAGGACCATTTCTGGTGATTTTAAAGACTATTACAAACGAGGGCATTTCCCCAAGGAAAGTTAGCAAGGAGAAATCAGTAAAAAAAGTAGTGAAATGGAGATAGTGAAAATGCCCGAAAGATATATAGCCGCTGATCCTCTACGGACAATGAGGCATGGAGGGCACGTAATCTTCCAGATGTTAGCTGCTACATGGTTACCCCTGACCCCCTTTGCAGTGTACATCTTTAGGCCTTGGTGGCGTGCTATACCTCCGGGTTTCCGGGTTTGCATGGGCGTTACTGTAGAGAGTGGAGGGGGCACGCATTTATCCTGCGTTTGTTCTCGTCCTTCAACAAAGGCAAGTTCCGTTAAGGGGTACGGTGGGGAGGGGTATTGATTGGATTTAGGAAAATAAATTTTAATAGAAGTGGTAAAGTTCATGGATGTCGAGAAGATGAGGGAAAGACAAAGACAAATCACATTACCATAATCAAAATCCAAAATTTGAAGTCGTTCAAAGCTTTTTTGCTTTCCCTGGATAGTCAAAATCATCCTCTCGTCCTTTTCGCCGCGAAACTCAATTCCCAAACTGAAAAGGCAAGAGAATAAGAACATACTTTTTAGTTATATTTGTCGAAAAAAAGAAGGCAAATAATGCTCGAGAGAAGGGAGATGTGGTATCACTATTTGACCACTGAACCACAAATTCGTTAGGGGGAAAGTCTAACTTGTGAAGACTGGTCTCTGGTATAGTATGGGCTGATTCTTGGTACCATATAGATTGGTTCTTGGTACCGTATGGACTGGTCCTTGATACCGTATGGATTGGTCCTTGGAACCGTATAGACTGATCCTTGGTAGCGTATGGATTGATCCTTAGTACCGTATGGATTGGTCCTTGATACCGTATGGATTGGTCCTTGGAACCGCATGAACTGGTCTTTGGTACCGTATAGGTGAAAATCATTCTATACTCTTTTCTTATCTAGCATGTAATTAATCACTTTAGCTTTAATTAAGTATGAAATTTAATAACTTGTCAGAGGAGTCGGTTCATATTACTTGTGAATTGTGAGTATAAATCAACTGTTAATCAGTTTAATCAATGCAAAGGCGAGGATATAGTGAAAAATTCGTGGATTTCAGCGACTTCAGAAGTTTACTTACGAGCAACACGCTTCGATCAAAGCCTTTTCGTCGGGGCTTGAAGCCATGTAATGAATTCGGCGCTCTCCGAGGGGAATGGAATCGATTTGGTCGCTCGTGTCATCCAGAAAACATGGATTTTCTCCGGAGAAAGATTTCGTCGTCGCTTTGACTGTATGGCAGAGAGCCAAAGTTACCAAAAAAACTTCAACGCGTTCCTAGGAACCAACATAGCGCTTTAGTTTATTAAAATTTTATATTCTTGAGTCTCTATGTCCCCCAAATATTACCAGGCTAAATTTTTTTAGTCATGCTGAAAATGAGGAAGAGTTTTTGTCGCATTACGAAAAAAAATCTGTAATCCAACGGGGATATCTAAGAAAAAAAGATAAAAATTGGGTTCCTTTGGGACGAGGTCAGCGAATATCTGAATGCACTCGTTTGTATACTGTTTACAAGAGAACCTAACCGAATCAAACACAACATAACCTTGGTTATGAGCATCGAAAATCAATTAAACAGAAAGGAGATTGGGCGAAATCAAATTGAGCTCAATAAGACTTTCCTGGGTAATGCAAATATTAGCAACCCCAGTTTAGGTTAGGTTAGGACAAATATAATTGATTTTGTTTGACATCGAATCTAAACATGACACAGGTATAAGAGAGATTGTTTATGAGTGGCCTAATGATGGTAAATCTAATGATGATAATTGGTCCAATGGTCGAATTATCCAATGGATAATTACTTCAACTGAATTAAATATTAGCGGAGGTCTCTAACCTAACCTAACATAACATAACACCAGAATTTAATCAAGAATATCTATTTCAAATCACTAACCCATTGGACCAATCAACCGTTGGCCCAATCATTTTGAATCAGATTTGAGGTAACCTAACCGGACCTCAAATTTCCACCCTCATATTGGTTTATCCCCACTTGCCCCATTTGCTGCACTAAACGGGGACACCTTGCAATGTTTATGAAGGGAAAACTTAGACAAAATATTGCCGCAAGGGGTTGCCAGGTGTAGCGATGGAAACCATGCAGTAGTTAACATCTGGACAATCGCATGTTCTCTAGGTACCGATTTGGCTATATATCTTCTACCCATTTTTACTTCCCCACACTACACGGTTTTCTTTACAAATCTCTCATCACACACTATTATGAGGGATTCCCACGTTAGTTGCGTTTATTAAAATCAAAATCTAAAGAAACTTTTTTTTCTAGAAATTGTGAAAAGTCCCCCTTTTCCGAAGATGGCAGTGTAGGATAGCGACCTCTCTGTTTGCCAATTCCTTAAAGGAACCTGTCCAATACTAAGGTAGTGCCTGCTCTCACCACTCGCGACTATTCCCGACCAGAATTTGTTCCTAAAGGTGGTTTGTCCGGAAGTCGTAGATTCGAACCGTTTCCTTGGTCTCGTTTTCGACCGACGCCTCACCTGGGAGGCTCATATTCGCAGCCTTAGGGTCTCTTGTACCCGCGCCACGGTCATTCTTCGCTCCGTGACCTTCAGCACTGGTACTCCTGATAGGGCTACTGCCTTACTTCTGTACACATCATTTGTTCGTTCCTAGCTCGAGTACGGATGCGAGTTTTGGGCACCCGCAGCAGAGCGCGTTTTGCGGAAGGTGGACTTGATCCATCCTACCGGTCTCTCTCTGACGATCGGTGCCTTCCACACGTCTCCCAGTGAATCCTACTTGTCGATGCGGGGGAGATACCAATGTTCTGCGCCCTACACAACGTATTATACGTTTGTACACGCGTGCCCGGCCTTTCCCTGGGTCGCCAACGGGTCTCACTGCATCCGCGGCCGATCTCGACGGTACCTATGCTGCTAGGAGATACTAGCTATAACTTAAGCCCTTTGGGTTTAGTGCTAGGAAACCTCTTCGAAAAGTAGGTGTTCTATCGAGTCGGTGTGCCTCTGGTTCTGTCGACCAAGATTGCGCGCATTCTCGCCGCGACTTTTCCCGTGGTTCCATCTTCAAATTCCCCGACGGTACCTTACTGTGACGACTGCCTGGTTCTCCAGACTGCCAGGCACATTCTTGCTGAGTGTCCCAGTTTGGAGGATCTTCGCGCACGCTACCTGTCTCGGTACCGGGACGAGCGGTATCACTGTTGCTTGTACTCAGGACGTGTCCGTGCAAACCTGAATGTTCCTTAATCGACTTTTTAGAGTAGGTAGGCCTCCTCCATTGTATATACTTGTTGGGTGTTAGCTGTATGCTAGGGTTCCAGATGATCTTCCTTCGACGCCGGAGCATGACTTTGTGGTTTGGGGTTACTTTATTTTGGAGGGGGGGTTCTTCTTTTTTTGATTTTCACTTTGGGGTGATTGTTTTTTATTAAACTAGCCTAATAATGAGATGAATTGCAATTACTGTGACTATGCCCTTGGATAGCCGTCGCCAGTTGGTTGTTTTAGAAGAAGAAACCTCAAAGGAACCCCATAAATCCCAGAACCCGGTCCAGACATAAGACACCAGAGATGGTGAGGTTATTTGGTTTTCTTAGCAGGATATCTTACCATATCCAGAAGCTCATTGAGGGAGTTTGGATACAAGTCTAGAAGCTTTTTAAATGACTAGATAGTGATCAGAGCACGACTAAGAATCTTTCTAGAAATAAGGACCGCTGGAGATCAAGTTGAGAAATTTCTAGATTTCTGTAAACTGATTCGAAATCGCTCGGTCTTATTGGCGGGAGGATGGCGAACCTGAAAACTTCTTTGCCACAAAACCAGCCTGAAAGTCAAAATAAGAGGACCTAGAGCCCATTGGCATCGTCTTCTTGCGGGCACTTACAGGGGTATTCGTCGTAATTGACCTGGCGGATTTCTTGTCGATACTTTGTAGTTTCCCTTCAAAGCTTCTCAGTTTTAGCCCAGCCACGGAGCACTGCTTGAAGCGCATCGAGTTCTCGGTTAAAGTTCCAGTTTTATCCGTGAAAAGATATCGAATCTGCGAAACAAATAAGCAAAACCTTTATCTAATCCTATGGATGATGCGTTTGTGAGACAAATTTCAAAGACTTATAGTATCAATTCACTTGAAACAACCCCGGGGTTGTATTAAAATGCAATACATAGCTTAATATGTTTAATATACAGACAACCAATCTCACCAGCGCTTTTACACATAACGCATCACTCTTCCGTATATAGAACATGCCATGGTGGTTTCTAATCTCCCCCTCCCCTGACATTCTACGAATGGCTCTTATTTGTTACAAAAAAAAAACGTTTAACCATCCCCCTTTTGTCCCTTCAACTGCCCCTGCTTCCTACACAGGCTAGCGAGTAATAGTCGTACGGTTTTTTATGTTAATTTCATTATCCTGTCCTTGAATCACGTAGGGAATTGAAAAGGGACAGGTGAAGCACTTAATTAAAAAGGATGATTGAGTGACTCCATGAAGCTGTGTTGTGTGCGTGCTTATATATGGTAGGTAACAACATAAGGCAATAAATTTATATACCTAAATTATACTGGATAAGAGAAAAAAATAAGTGGAAGAAAGACAGAAGAAAAAAAGAGGGTAGGTAAATAGGAGAAAAAGAAATAGCCAAAATGTTAAGGGTACTTAACTCTAGATACTGGGAGAGGGCACTCGAAAGTGCCCTTAAAGTACATGCTCAAATCGCATCTCGAGGGGCCCTAGGAAATTGAAGGGAGTGTAAATACAAGTAGAGGAGAGGAACAATAGCAGTGAGAGACACGAGGACGTAGAAAGTTTTATCATCGCAGTCGATCTTCTAAAAAATTGGGTATCGAAAGAATGCCGAAAGAAGCCTTAAATGAAAGGCTGGGTACTGAAAAAATGCCGAAAGAAACATTCAATCAAAGGTCAGACAGCGAGAAAATGCTGAAAAACATAAATAAAAGGCTTGGTGGCGAGAAAGGCCGAAAGAAACATTGAATTAAAGGTTGGACACGGAGAAAATGCCGAAAAAAAGCCATAAATAAAAGGGTAGGCAGCGATGGAATGCCGAAAGAAACCCTCAATCAAAGGTTGGACAGTGAGAAAATGCCGAAAGAAGCCATCATTAAAAGCGTGGGTGGTGAGAGAATGCCGAAAGAAACCTTCAACCAAAGGTTTGACAGGGATAAAATGACGAAGGAAGCCATAAATAAAAGGCTGGGTACCGATGGAATGCCGAAAGAAACCTTCAATCAAAGGTAGGACACGGAGAAAATGCCGAAAGAAGCCATAAATGAAAGGCTAGGTGCCGAGAGAATGCCCCCAAAAACCTTCAACCAAAGGTTGGAAAGCGAGAAAATGCCGAGGGAAGCCATAAATAAATGGCTGAGTACCGAAAGAATACCGAAAGAAACGTTTAATCAAAGGTTATCGAGCGAGAAAATGCTGAAAGAAACGTTTAATCAAATGTTATAGAGCGAGAAAATGCCGAAAGAAGCCATAAATAAAAGGCTGGGTACCGATGGAATGCCAGAAGAAACCCTTAATCAAAGGTATGACAGCGAGAAAATGCCGAAAGAAGCCATCATTAAAAGGCTGGGTGGCGAGAGAATGACGAAAAAAAACTTCAGTCAAAGGTTGGACAGCTGGAAAATGCCGAATAAAGCCTTAAATATAGGGCTGGGTACCAAGAGAATTCCAAAAGAAACCTTTAACAAAGGACGGAAACCGAAAAAATGCCGAAGGAAGCCATAAATAAAAGGCTGAGTACCAAAAGAATACCGAAAGAAGCCTTCAATTAAAGGTCTGACATGGAGAAAAGGCCGAAAGAAGCCATAAATAAAAGGTTGGGTAACGAAAGAATGTCGAAAGAAACTTTCAATCAAAGATTGGACACGGAGAAAATGCCGAAAGAAGCCTTAAATAAAAGGTTGGGTGCCGGGAAAAGGCCGAAAGAAGCCTTCGAAAAAGGTGAGGTATCGAGAGAATATCGAAAGAAACCTCTCATAGAAGGCTGAGTTTCAAGAAAATACCGAAAGAAGCCTTAAATAAAAGGTTGGGTACCGAGGGAATGCCGAAAGGAAACCTTGAATCAAAGGTCAGACACCGAAAAAATACCGAAAGAATCTTTTACTAAAAGGCTGGGTACCGAGAAAATGCCGAAAGAAACCTTCGATTAAAGGTTGGGCATCGGGAGAATGCTGAAAGAAGCTTTCATTCAAAGGTTGGGCACTAAGAAAATGCCGAAAGAGGCCTTCACTAAAAGACTTAGTACCAAGAGAATGCCGAAAAAGCCTTAAATATAACGCTGGCTACCGAGAGAATACCGACAGTAAACTTGAATAACAGGTTGGGTACAGAGAAAATACCAAGAGAAGCCGTTTATAAAAGATACAGCGAAAAAATCCTTGACTATTTAATTCACACACTATTCCAAGACGTAGCAGAACACTGCGATTTTGAAAATAAACTGTAACTCCCACGTTTTCTTTAAATTTAGCTATCATTTCCCCGAAAGTGAAAAAAAAAGCTTAAAAAAAATCTAAATCACTGAAACCAATGGGGAATATCTGACTGAATTCAGTATTTAGGCATTTACATAAACTTTAACGATTTGTTTCGGGTGATAAAAAAAAGGTACTCATAAGTACAGGTGCAGACCAGCCGTTGATCTATATAGTATCCATTTTGACCGACTTCGACTCCTCTAGCAATGAAATCACCTTCGACTCTAAATCCTTGATTTTGTCCGCAACCAGTGATCAGAGGACCCATATGGGGCGCTAGTACTCCGCATTGGTCTAGGTGAATATGAGCACTCTGAAACAACAGACGCCCAAGAAACTCAACTTTAAACTCGCTGCGAGTTTTCTAGGGCATAAATGAGAATGAATCTATTTTTAAAAACAAGGTTTGCTGACCAAAAGTCACGTGCTCTCACTTATTCTGATTTATGACCTTACAACCTTCAAACCTTTCAATAATTCCCGGAATAACCTTGGGAGTACCTTGACAATTATATCATTCGAAAGAGAATGCAAAAAAAACATAAGCGTTTTAAATTTCGTTAGAATCGGTCGAATAGTTACAATGTTATTACCAAAACAAAAAATACAAAATGGAGACCGACCGACTGACCAACATAGTGATATGTAGAGTCGCCCGCGACTAAAAACAAGGTCTGCTGACAAAAAAGCCACGTGCTCTCACTTGTTCTGATTTTACCTTACAACCTTCAAAACTTTCACTAATTCAAAGTCTAATCTTAGAAGGACCTTGGAAGTTATACCATTCGAAAGAGAATGTAAAACAACCTTTTAGTTTCAAATTTCGCTAGAATCGGCCGGATAGTTATTATGTTATTACCAAAACAAAATGATTCATTGCCTAACTTGGGAGGACTTTGGCAATTATATCATTCGAAAGAGAATGTAAAACAATGTAAGGGTTTCAAATTTTGTTAGAATTAGCCGAATGGTTACAATGTTATTTCAAAAACAAAAAAAAGCAAAATGGAGACCGACCGACCGCCCGAATAGTAAGATGTAGAGTCGCCCACGACTAATAACTTCTGACGAAAAATTAATCCGAATTTTATTCTGATTAAAAAAAAAAAATCTGACAGTAGCCAATTTTAGTAGAGTTAAAAGAACTGCCATTAAAATTTAGCACCACGCCCAAGAAGCCAAAGAAACCAAGATAAAAAAGCCAAGCTAAACATAAAAATAACCCAGTATTTATCTCAAGCAAAATTTAAAGTGAAACTCCACCTTTAAACATTTTTAGTTGTATAGGTTTGGTTGAAGGGATCGACCTAACTTAACTTTGCATTTTTTTTTTAATATTCCCATTCCCTCTGAGGATTGAAACCTTTTTATTTCCCATTTTTTGGGGCTGTTTCGTCATTCGGGTTTTACACTACCTAGTAGCCACCACGTTCCGTTACAGATCCATATAAATTATATCTTCCCGTTCCCAACGTGCTTTGATCACCTGGCCAAGTTCCTCGTTGAGGTCCGAAGTGTTGCAGATGGCGAACTCTCCCGTTTGCTCGCTTCGCATTTCGTTGTCCCATTGGAAGAAAAAGGAGCCAATGAATTTCTGCATTTCTGTCAAGTGAAAGGATAACACATTTTATTCATGACATAAACTCTTTGGGTAATTTTTACAGTTAGATAAGTCTATTATTTTGATGAGGTTTGATATTTAGAGTCCAATCCTAAGATTTTCCTTCTGTCTAACCGCGTTGTTCTTTCTCCGCTGAGTAATCTTGGTCTCAATAGTATACACCATTTCACTTTACCTCTCACACTGATGTATGTCGTGTCAGGTTCTAACGATAATTAAACGTACAATTTAGGACAAATCCTTCGTTGGGTGATACTAAAAGGAAGTTTAAACACATTCAAAGTTGATTACCGAGCGTCACGTAGAGGGATATTGGGATGATGTAGCTGTAGAGTATGAAACATGAGAGGGAATCCTGTAAGATAGACTTCAGGCGGTGAGAAGCAATGATGGGGCCAAGGTACCACATATCCTCTGCAAAGAAAATGGCTAAAAAAGTGGATATGCTCAGCTTAGTTTTATGGAACGAGTTTTAGGCCGAAGATGGGATACAATCTTCAACTCCAACTTCTCCTAAATAGCTCAACCCTGTGTCCTCAGGATCGTACATTTGAGTGTCTGTACTGTTAAGTATGTGCTCTTTACAAGAAATAGAAATATTTCTGGTCGACGAAATCACCCAGGACTAGCAAATGCAGATTATATATTTCCTTTTCGTCTTTGTGTCTTCCTTATGCTATTCTCATTATATATGATTCTGCTAATGTATCCTTCTTTGATACGGATTGCTTAAGTTTCCGTTGTCTACAGCAACTTACCCCGTTTTTAGGGGGGCGGGGGGCAGTGAGGACGAAACGAAAAGAAACATTTCTTATCCAATCGGGTTCAAGTTAAAAGATACAAATACTTGACATTAGTACGTGACATGATATTCAAACATATGTGTTGTAGATTACTCGCATATAAAGAAACACCTTTGCAAATAGCAGCAAAATTGCTTATGTGATAGAACAGTCTGAGGCCGTATAAATTCAGCCGCTATCACATGTTAAAGACACATGCTACACACGTGCATCTGCGAGAGGAAGCAGAGCGCGTTATCGCCCACCATGGCAAATGTTTAATCAAGGAGGTTCACTCCCCCGTTTCGCCTCCATACGTCGATCTCGCCAGATTGAGTTAGGCTTATGGGCAGATAAGATATTTTCTCAGGCACCAGCGGGACATTCCCCCGAAGCCTCCCACTCAATTGTCCCCTACGCAAAGGGGATGGCTTCGACTATTTATATCATAGCTTTTCCCGATTACAGCAGATCAGATCCAGATTATCTTCCCGAGGCATCAAGCTGATCCGGTCTCCCTTGTGCACCTAGGAACTCTGCCGAGAAACCCCTTATTGTCCAGAAGAGGACAATATCCCTTGAGTGCCAAGGTTCGTGCCTTCGACGCGCCAAGTCAACAAGGCCCCCCTGTTGTTCAGAAAGAGAACAACGTTAGAACAGCCATTGTTCTTGAAGCCCGTTCGTCAAGAAACGGTTCGCGTTCCCAAGACATCACGTCCGGATAACCTTAATTTTTCATCTAGAACATCTCCGATTTGCTGTCACAAAGATCACTCGTACTTCCGAGCCCCACTTCGCTCTCACTCTTAGAAGACAGTCCTTCCCCTTCGTTAAGGACAACCCCCCGAAGAACCCTTCTGCTGGAAATCGCCAGTGGACCGAAGATTCCTTCGCATCGTCTTCCTCTGCACAACAACTTTGTAATTACGTAAGTTGAGCATTACCTTTAATCATTTAACCATTTGTCAACGCAACCCTGTGCTTTAGATGGTTTAGCGAACCATTCCCGCCCCCTTTAATTTTTATTTGTTTACCTTTTTAAATCTCTCCAAATCTTAAACCTCAAATTAGTCAGATATTCCCACGACCCTTTTCATTCTCCGTTTATGTAAAAAAAAAAATTGTGTGTTGATGATAGTTTAATTAATAAAACTCTATTTTATTAATGGTAGCCATATTATTTATCCTTGTTCACGGTTCCACTTCTTAAGTATATTGAGGATAAATAAGCCTCTCCAGCCCCCCCCCCTCCCTTTTGGACTAGCCTCGGTCAATCAGATTACCACGCACTCGAAATATTAGAATAATTCCCTCAACGAATAGTTATATATTGTATATCGTCGAGAGCCTATTCTACGACAGCTTATAACAGCATTTTATTTTCCTTGATGCGATGGCTTCTTATAATGATAAGATACACTTAGAGTGTCACCACTTGTAGCGAGAGAAGTCGATTGATTGATGCTTGATTGTAAGAAGGGGTTGATGGATTGATTGTAGCGGGGGTCACCAGTTTCAAGTTGGAACAAATATTCCTTCTCTGCTACATGATTCGAGTTCATTCTTGATGGTGTCCACCAAATAAGTTCGTATTTGGATTTTTATAAACAACTTGATGAGAAATAACTTTATGTTGAACTTGAGATTTAACGATAAATTGTGAATCTTATCTACCGAGGTGGATGGATCATAGTGACGAAGACGAAGTGATGTGATCAACTGTGTGAATAATGTGTTTGTTTTATATGTGTAGAAAAGGTAGGCGTGGCCAATGGGGTTTTGAAAGGAGAAGTTTTGTGTGAGGTGAATGTTTGTTGGTGTGTGTTCTAGAGCAGAGATTATCTATCAAAGGAATTTTATAGATAGACGGTGAAAAAACGATAAACACATTTCATTGTAGCAGACTGGTGCCAATAAACAAATGGAACGAAAAAGCCAAATGACAGATTTGGGAGAATGAAGTTTTTGTGACCGAAAGGAAGATAACGCGACCAGGGCGAAATCAATGCTCGCTCCAGTCGGAACCCCGCCTCCTCTCTCTCTTTATCTCTCTCTTTCTTGCTTTCTTTCTTTCTTTTGTTTTCTCTCTCTCCGTGGCAACCTTCGAGACGGCGGGAACTCTTGTGTCGGGCGCAGCTCGAATGAACCCACAGAATATCGAAAACGATAACACTGGGGCTGCAGGTGCTCCCATTGAAGCTGCTGCATTAAATCTTCGGACCAATTCGAAGAAAAAGAAACGAAAAAGAAAGAAGAAAAGGCAGGTAGTAGCTGCGATGGAAGCACCAGTGAGCAACAGTGACCCGACCGAGACAAGCATATCGGCACCGGCAGTCGGGGGTTCACTGGAGGTTAGGGGTGCGAGCTCGAACGAAGGAGAGTTTCACGAAATAAGAAGGAAAAATAAAAGAGGTAAGAAGAAGAAAAAGCAGAGCACGATTTCCCCTGCCGCAGACAACCCATTGAGAACCCTAAATCGCCTTGCCGTCCTGTCTGGCGGGGGCTCGCAATGCGTAGTGGTGGGAGACTCACAACTGCGAGGCTTTCAGTACCACCTGGGTGGGGGAAGTGCCACAGATGGGAAGTACGATGTCTTCCCGGAGGAATAACGAGGCGCTACAAGACGAGGTTAGGAATGTATGGAATTTCTCCAGGAGCTCCGTACTTGCCTCAATGGTCAGTGTAAACGACCTTTTCCTTAGAGGAGGTAGAGTCGGGTCAACGGAACATATAGTCCAGATATCGATGAATATTGCAGAGGATCTTCTCTCAATGACAAGCCACGCAATGCTCGTCGGGATGCTATCCAGGAAGTTTGCTACAGCGCACACAAATAGCAAATTTCTTGGCATTAACGAACGTCTAGGTCACCTTTGTGCCTTGACAGGAGTTAAGTTTGTACCCCTGATAGACTTGTTCTTCGGACAAGATGACCTACACACGGAGGACGGGGTCCACCTAAACGACCGAGGTAGAAGGTTTCTCGCCGAGTTAATCGACAGGAATGCCTTCTGGTTGTTGAAGGTTACACGGGACGAGCCAAGCGGCCACTCGACCGGTACCACCGAGCATGAGACTCAAGACGAGCCGTGAGAGCAAGTCAATGCGGGACATTCTACTGCAAGAGGCCCTTCTGCACCGCAACCAGAGAGGAATGGAAGCCCTGCCGGTGACAAAGAACCGGTCCCAGGTGGAGAAGATTCAGGCAATCTGAGGAAGCTCATGGTAATACGTCCCTTCCTTTGAACAACACTCCCTCCGAGTCGTCGGGAAACACGTTAACGGAGGGAGCGTGTGGAGTAGCCAACGTTCCCTAAAAAGTTTTTTTTTTTTACGGAACAAGTAGGACGAACTTGTGGCTGTATTAGCCTCTGATAACCGAATAGATATCGTGGCGATCGTAGAAACGTGGATCCATACTGACAAGCTAGATTTCGAGGGTGAGTTTGCGATCCCCGGTTATACAATGTTCCACTGTGACCGACATTGTCAAGAGAGCGGCGGAGTTATGGTATTCGTCTGGAACTGTTTCCCCGCTGTCGAATGCAATGCGAGATTTGGTCACGCAATTTTAGGGCTAGATATAGATTGTACCAGCACTTCTTATCGAGTAGTGGTGGTTTATAGGCCGCAAAGACAGTCAGAAGAGTCAGACCTCAAGCTTGTACGCAAAGCTCCCCAACCTGATAAATAGTCGCACGAGTTTGGTCATTGGTGACTTCAACTACGGTAGGACTGACTGAAGGAACTGGACAGGCGATGCAGAAGGGAGAAGATTGATTGAGTTCGCTCAGGATAACTTCCTGACACAATCGGTAGAGGAGCCAACGAGGGGTGAGAACATGATAGATTTGGTATTTACCATCGAGGACAACATGGGAGAGTGTCTGGGCGGGAGCGATCACCGTATAATCACCTTTTTCATCCACATTCCATGTGAGAGACGCTCTCATGTCGCTATATTTAAACCCGACTTCCGACGCACGAACTTTGGGGGTTTTCGGGATGTGATAGCTCGCCTTGGGCCCGCGACAGGAGAAGGAGCCTTGGACAAATGGTTGGCGTTTAAAGAAAATTTTATGACCCAACAGTCTGCCTTTTTTCCTGGGAGAAGGAGGAGCGACAAGCATCTTTAACCGAGATGGTTCAATCGAGGCATCGCCGCAGTGATAAGGAACAGGAACACTGCCTACAATAACTGGAAAGCCAACAGCAATGAAGAAAGTCTTCTTCAATACAGGGAAGAGTGTGTGCAAGTTAAACCACTGGTGCGCAGAGCTAAGCGCAGCGAGGAACTTCGGGTTGACTCCCTCTGTAAAGAGACTCCGAAAGAATTTTTTCTGCATGTCAATAGCCGCAAGCCGATTCGTCATAGCATATGCCCGCTGAGAGATGACAATGGCGTGTTACGGAAATCAGAAGCAGACATCGCCAACGTGTCGAACGGCTACTTCGCCTCCATATTTACAAGGGAAGTTGACGGTCCAGCTCTAAGGCTAGGGTTTAATCTCGAAGAGGAAGAAAACCTATGCGAAGTAGTCTTAGAGAGAAACGAAGTAGTAGCCAGACTAGGAAACCTTAACCCGTATAAGTCTCCAGGTCAGGATGGCTTTCTTCCTAGAGTCCTCCGAGAAGTTAGTGAAGAGGTCGTTCCACACCTCACCACCATTTTCAACAAATCTTTGGAAACTGGAGAGGTGCCGGAAGACTGGAGAATAGCAGACGGAACTCCCATTTATATGAAGGGGGACCGCGAATGCCCAGGTAATTACCGGTCTATTAGTCTGACATGCATCGTAGGCAAACTACTCGAGGGAATAATCGCAGACCGTATATTGCAGCATTTAGAGTTGCACAACCTGATCTTGGATTCCCAGCACGGAGTTCGCAAGAACCGTTCATTTTTCACTAATCTACTAGAATTTTTTCACGGTATTTTGAGTGAGTATGACCGTAATCGAGCTGTGGATATCTTATCCCTGGACTTTCAAAAAAACATTCGATAAGGTACCACACCGCAGGTTGATAAATAAAGTCCGCGCCTTTGGCATTACCGGCAAGGTAGCCAAATGGATAGAAAACTGGCTCTCGGGACGGAGGCAACGAGTAAAGATCAACGGAATAGGCCTCGCAATGGACGCCAGTCAGTAGCGGGGTGCCCCAGGGCTCAGTGCTTGGGCCTCTATTGTTCATCGTCTACATCAATGATATAGACGAAGGACTAATATGCTCGATAGCCAAGTTTCCCGAAGATAGCAAGCTAGGAAGTAGTGTGAGCTCGCGAGAAGGAGTGGAACGCCTGCAAAATAGACTTCTTAGAATAGGCGAGTGGTCAGAAAGGTGGCAGATGCCATTTAACCTTGACAAGTGCAAGGTAATGTACATTGGCCATGCTAACCCTCGAGAAAACTACTCCTTGCTAGGCAAACAACTAAATACCTCTGGCCTAGAGAAAGATTTAGGTGTGATAATCAGCAGTGATCTAAAGTTTTCCAAGCCGTACCTCCAGGTGTAAAAGAGGGCCCAGCGAATGCTGTAGTACATAAAGAATCATTTTCGCTTCCGAAATAAGCAAATTGTCTTCGCCTCGTGCAACTGTCTAGTCCGGTCACACCTTGAATAGGCCGTACAATTCTGGTCCCCAACCCTGGGGAAGGATATTGAACGGCTGGAAAGGGTACAGGACAGAGCCACAAAATTGATCCCCTCCCTTAGACATAAAAGTTATTAGCATTGGCTACGAGAACTGTGGATGTTCTCCTTGGAGACGCGCCGGTTAAGAGGCCAGCTGATTGAAACTTTTAAGATAATGCCAGGAGTTGAAAACGTAGATTGTAGGAGGCTGTTCACGTTGAACGCAAATGCTACACGTAACCACGGTTACAAACCGGAATTACCGCAATTCCATACTAGTATTGGCGGAAACTTCTCGTACAAAATCTGCGGAACGTGGAACCGTCCACCGCCAGAAGTGGTGAACAGTTCTTCAGTCAAACAGTTCAAATCTCGACTTGACAAGATAATCCACACCCTGACCTCGATGGTACCACCTTAGTATAGATTATAGATCTGAGTAAAGTAGATAGGTTTCAACTTTTTTTATAAAAGTTCCTGTTTGTGTTCTTCTTTTTCAGCACATTCAGGTATTGTTTCAGCTTTCTTGCCCGCAAATGCGGGTGGCAAAGGTGGGCGAGGAGAGCCTTTATCTATGTTATACTTTCTCTTATGCTATAGGTTAGGACTTTCCAAAAATAGTACCTCCACGGTATGGTCAGCAATGTCCTTTGATGTACTATTATTCCTTGTGACTCTCTTGCGTTCCTAAAAAGTACAGACTTAATGTATGTGGAAACTTTTTCTCATGTAAAATTTTCATTGTATGGAATCAGTTGTCGGAAAAGATTGTCTCAATTCCCACCGTTAACACATTAAAAAATAGGTTAGACAAAGTCATAAGGAATATTAACTGTTAAGAATAATACTTGTTGCTAAATATAATTTTTTTTTAGAAAATTAAGGTGAAAATTAATATAGAGATAGGTTCATCTTTTCTATAAAAATTCTTGAGTGTGTACTTTTATTCCAGACACCAGGTGTCGTTGCCAATTTTCCATGCTTGAATAATTCGGGTGGGAGAGGTGGTTGGGGAGAGCCTTCAACTTTACTATACTTTCTCTAAAGCTATGAGATAGGGTCTTCAAAAACAGTACCTCCTCGGTATGGACAATATTGTCTTTTGAGGTACTACTATTCCTTGTAACTCTCTCTCTCTCTCTCTCTCTCTCTCTCTCTCTCTCTCTCTCTCTCTCTCTCTCTCTCTCTCTTTCTCTCTCTCTCTCTCTCTCCCTCTTTCTCTCTCTCTGTCATTAGTGTAAATATAAAGCAGTAGGAGCATAGAAGAAAACGTGATACGAAATAAGGAGTTGGGAATAAAATGAAATGAGCAATAAAAAGATGCCAGCGACGCCTCCTTGCAGGGAGTGAATGTGAATTCCCTTTTTATTTTTATGTCTGTCCTATACCTATATCATTTTCATCACTAGCGGGCAAAGCCTGCAGGAAAAGAGAGTATTGCCCTATCAGCCCCCCATCCTTGGTTCGAAGAAGCGTGTTCGTGTATTTGAGGGATAGCTGAACCTGCATGTCAAGGGTACACATGTAGATAAGTGTGTACCGTAGAAGTGAAATTGTTAGAAAAGGCATGCAAAGAAAGGCCAAATGGTACACATGTAGATAAGTGTGTACAGTAGAATAGAAATATTTTTTAAAAAATCATGTAAAAAAATATATATATAACGGGTACACATGTAGATAAGTGTGTACCGTAGAGTTGAAATAGTAAAAAAAAAAAAAAGAAAAAAGCGTGATAGACTAACGTTAGAAAGTGGTAGTTAACATATTTTGTAAGCGGACTGGCCTTGAGCTGACCTTAGGGGTCTTTGCTGGTCCTGGTTTCTCTAGTTATGTAGTTCTCTCTCTCTCTCTCTCTCTCTCTCTCTCTCTCTCTCTCTCTCTCTCTCTCTCTCTCTCTCTTATGCAAAGAGGACAGGACTAGCAAGTAAGCTGATATAAATAAAATTACCGAATGGTCAGAAAAATGGAAAATGCCATTTAATATCGACAAATGCTAAATCCTTCAGTGCGGAACAAAAAATAAAAAATACAACTACACAATGCAAGGCGAGTTAATAAACACAACCCCACAAAGAAAGCTAACACAGCCAGCACTAGGATTTATAAAAATAAACTTTACTTATAAATGCAAGGAGGTAATTATGCCACTATATAAAAGTATTATCAGACCCCATATTGAATACGCTGAACAATTCTGGGCCCCTCACTTATTAAATGACAGATAAATTAGACGCTGTACAACACAGAGCGACAAAACTTATCCCGTCATCACGGAACAAACCTTACCACGAGAGGTTAAAAAAACTCAATCTATCTTCCATCAGAAAACGAAGCTGAAGGGGACAGCTTATTGAGTGCTTCAAAATACTTAAAGGATTTAACAATTTTAATGCCAATAACCTGTTTACACTAACAGGGGAGTGTCCCACCCATGGACCTGATTTAAAGCTTGAGAATAAAGGAGCTACTCTGGATGTAATAAAAAACTTCTTCACTTACTCGATTATTAATGAGTGGAATCATTTACCAAACGATGAGGTAAACATCAGAAAAATAGACTCATTAAAAATGAGATTAAATAAACACTTAGCAAATATTGGAATTGTTTAGAATAAGATTTATAAAAATAAAAATTTAAAAAAACTATAAAATAAAATATTACAAAAATATAACTCTCTTTCATGAGCATGTATGTGTTTGTTTCCATATTCGTCTTATTTAATTACTATCATATGCAAATTTCTTTCAGGTATTTTCTACCGGAAGGAGTGGAGGGTGGGGGAGAGCCCACATCTTTTCTATCCTTTGCTTCTACTATTCTATGTACTGTATATGTGCCTCCTTTACCAGTGAGGTAGCTCATTGCTGGTCGTGAGCAGCGAAGAATGAAATTGATTTTCGTTCTTTGGAAAACACAAAAATTTAACGCAGCCTCAGCAATAAAGAAGACTTCTGTCTGAAGATGCATTAAGAAGGGCGAAAGCTCACGGCCAAAACTCAAATTAGTTGTAAAAAATAAAATCGATCTTCCTCAACTGATCTTTAATCTCCGACCAGATACAAAAAACTAACTGCATTCGTCAGTTGGAACGTTCCAAAATAAAATTGATAAAATCAAAATACAACCTGGTCTTTAACAAAACACACACACACACACACACATATATATATATATATATATATATATATATATATATATATATATATATATATATATATATATATATATATATATATATATATATATATATATATATATAATTACAGTATAATATTGCTTACCGATTGTCGTAGAATGGACTCTCGACGATATACCATATATGACTATTCGTTGAGGGAATTATTCATTTATATTTAGAGTGCGTGGTGTCTGGGTTGACCGATATTATTTATCTTCAATATGCTTAAGAAGTGGAACTGAGCTCAAGAATAATAATATGGCTATGATTAATAAAATAGAGTTTTATTAATAAAAACTATCAACAACACACAAAACGGAAAATATTGACATAAACAGAGAATGGAAAGGGTCGTGGGAAATCTAGCTAATCCGAGGATTAAGATTTGGAAGAGATTTAAAAAGGTAAAACAAATAAAAATTAAAGGGATGGGATGATTCGCTAAACCATTTAAAGAACAGGATAGGGTTGACAAAAGGGTTAAATACTCAAAGGTAACGTTCAGCTTACGTAATTACACGTGTTGTGCAGAGGAAGGCGACGTGAAGGAATCTTCGGTCCGCTGGCGAGTTCCAGCCGAAGGGAGGGGGAAATTAAATAATCCTGACGTGGCGTCTTGGGAATGAGAACCGTTTCTTGGTGAACGGGCTTGAAGAACAATGGCTGTTCTACGTTGTTCTCTTCTGAACAACAGGGAGGGGGGCTGAGAACCGTCTCTTCTCTACGGGCTCAAAGAACAATGGTTGTTCTAATGTTGTTCTCTTTCTGAACAACAGGGGGGAAGGGTGAGAACCGTTTCTTGTCAACGGGCTCAAAGAACAATGGCTGTTCTAACGTTGTTCTCTTTCTGAAAAACAGGGGAAGCCTTGTGGACTTGGCGTCTTGAAGGCTCGAACCTTGGCACTCAAGGGATATTGTCCTCTTCTGGAAAATGATGGTGGATCTCGAGGTAGAAGGCCCTTGGTGCACAAGGTGAGACTGGATCGTAGTGATGTCTCGCAAAGAAAATCTGGATCTCGAATCTGCTCTTAGTGGTAAAGTTTCCATATAAATAGTCGAGTCATTCCCTTGGCGTGAGGGACAATGGAGTGGGGGCTTCGAGGGAATGCACAGCCGCGCCTGAGAACAATACTTTATCTGCCCATAAGCCTAACTCAATCTGGCGTGATCGGCGCATGGGGCGAACGGGGGAGGAATAAACCTCCTTGGTTAAATGTTGACTCAGGTGGCACGATAATCGCGCCCGGCTTCAAGGCGAAGATGCACGTGGGTAGCATCGTGTTTCTAAACAACATGTGATAACGGTTGAAATTAAGCGGCCTCAAACCATTCTATCACACCCCTCCATTCCGAGGGAAGTTGTCACTTCGAAAAAAAAGAGAGAAGAGACAACGATAGAGCTCCGTTGTGGGGAACTCGTTTTCTTGTACCGAACGTACCTTCATGCACCTAACTAGTATTACCTAAATACATATGATTATTTTGATCTTTTGATTATAGGGGAAACTAACCTTTAATACAAACTTAATCAATAAAAGGGGCATGGAGCAATGAAATGATATAAAATTGGTACATATAGGACAAAATAATGTATACGTAATTTAATGGGTACAAATATATAAACATACAAAAAAAATAAACATTGAGCGTTACAAAATTCATGCATATACATTAACTAGTTCTATTACAAGAGAATCTAATTTAAGTCGTACAAGACGGTATATACATACATGGAGATCCTAATCCTACGAATACAATTAATCTACGCTATTTGGTAACGCATTCCTACTGAGTGCGTCAGCGACCTGGTTATCGGAACCTTTTATATAATTTATTTTAAATTGATACTCTTGCAAGAGTAAACTCCAGCGCATAATTCGGCCATTGGAGTGTCGTACATTCCAAATATAGGCTAACGGGCGCTGGTCGGTTCCTATCTGATTTTCTTTCCTATCACGTACATTTTGAATTTATCTATAACCCAGATAATTGATAGAGCTTCCTTCTCTATAGTGGCATATCTTTTTTTTCGCGTGGTAATAATTGGCGACTAGCATATGCAACTGGATGACTCGTTCCGTCATCCTCATATTGGAGGAGTACACCTCCAATGCCCTCGTTACTCGCGTCGGTCTTAATCCCAAAGCATTTTTCCGGGTTGGGCAACTTTAAAATGGAGGAAGAAATGAGCTTACTCTTGAGCTGATTAAAATGGGAAACAGCGACATCATTCCAATGTAGATGATCGGGGGAATTCTTTTTAAAAGGGAGCTGAGGGGCGCCGAAATTGCAGCGAAATTTGGGACAAATCGCCGATAGTAAGAAGCTGATCCTAGGAACGATCATAATTGCTTCTTTGTAATCGGGAGGGGCATGTCGGCGGTTGCCTTAATCTTGTCCTCTTGGAGACCTAACTGGCTTTGTCCTATTTTGAAACCCAAGTATTTTATGGTTTCGTGGGCAAAATGGCATTTGCTGGGGCCAATGGTGAGGCCATTTTCGCGCAGTCGCTCGAAGAGAGCTAATAGGGTGGTTAAATGGTGACTCCATTCGCGAGTAGCGACGTAGACATTATCGAAGTAAAAGGATACATTCGGAAGTCCATCTAACAACCTTCTCATGAGACGGTTATAGTTGCTACAAGCAGTCGAGAGGCCAAAAGAAAGGCGCTTAAATTGCATTAATCCTTTCTCCGTTGCAAAGGCGGTATATGCTTTCACATCAGGCCGGAGGGGAATTTGATAATACGCCTTGCACAAATCGAGTTCTGAGATGAACTTGGCATTTTCAAAAAGGTGGAGGTTTTGGTCTACCAACGGGATGGACTCAGGGTCGAACACAGTTACCGAATTTAACTTCCGGAAGTCGATGCACATCCGATAAAAGCCATCAGGTTTCTTGACCATGACGATTGGGGAGCAATAACTAGAGGTGAAAGGTTCTATTATGTCTAAACTAATTAAATTATCAACTTCGGCGTTAAAAGCTTGGCGTAAATGAATCGGCATGAGATAGGGTTTTGAACGGACGGGTTCTAAGGTTGTTAATTTAATATCATGCTCGAAACTAGTTACGCATCCAGGCTTGTCTGAAATAACGTCGTTGAACTGACATAATAGTTCTTGTAGCTGACTCCTTTGATGTGGAGTCAGCTGCGCGTCGATATCCAGGTCAGAGGGTTCAAAAGGCTCGCCTGGTAGGGAAGGAGGAGGGTAATCAGCATCAGGTTGGATGCACACTGTCTGTATTACATTAAGGGACTCCGCGGGGTAATCCTCTTCAAGCGCCGATGTTTCGTCCAGTGCTACGAACGTATCTCCATGGGCGCGTTGGGGGTACTTTTTTTCTTTGGGTCCGCGGACAGTTTCCGTGTTCTGCTTTTGGGCCTTAACACCTAAGGGTGTTAGTAATTCACACTCCTTTTGTGCCGTCCTAAAGTCCTGGTTAAGGATCTCCGAGAATTCGGACGGTATCGGGGTTCTGAGGGGGACGGGCTCCTGGGCTTCTTTCTTTGCTCGGCCTCGAGGAAGGGTGGCCTGAGACACAGGGTCGGAACTTACTTGGGGGCTCTGTCCTATAAGTACGAAACAGAACTGTATGGGTGCTGAAATGACTTCAGCTCAGCCATTATAATATTGACACTGTAGGTAACATCTAACGACGGGGAATTGGTTCGCCCACCCCAGGTAGTCATGTACCACCGCAAATTTTTCATGGTTAGCGTCCACTGGGGGGAGGAGTTCGTCGGACACGATGAAACACGTACACCTTGTGTCCCTGACGAGAGTCGATACTCGGCAGCCGTCACGCTGCCCTCCTCAAATTTCAAAGTTACCTGTGAACTTTTGTCAAAAATAAAATTTACCTGGTGGCCTGACGGAGGGGGAGAAGTTGCTGCTTGGGTCTGCACCACCGGGAAAGCCGGGGTGGCATTAATCTGGTGATCTTGGTGGGCTGGTCCGCTTTTAAGCCTAGAATTTTGGGGGCAATTCCAGCTCATGTGGTTTTCTACACCACAAGTGAAGCATATGATTGGTCGCTTCGGGAAGAGTGATGGAGGAGAAATCTTAAGGAAGGTTTGGTGTCCCGTTGTTGGTTTTGGGGAAAGAAGTTTAGGGGTTTTACGGGGCACGGAAACTTCGTCAGCTTTCCTGGGAAGGGGCGCGAATCCTTCCTTCTTTCCTGGTTGGGGGGTTGGTGAGAAGTTCGATTCTCCTTGGGGTATATACTATGGCTTGCGGCATAGACATCCGCTTCTTCCGTACATTCTTTAAAGGCCTGGCACCGACGATCCTTGACGAACGCGCGGATCTCTGTCGGGAAAGACGCCAAAATTGATCCCGCAACACGAAGTCTGTTAAGGACTCGTAGTTAGGATCAACCTTTGAGGATTCTAACCAAAATTTAAAATTCCTCTGAAGAATGTATCCGAATTGACGGAACGTCTGTCGGGGTTTAATACGACCTCCTCCAAATTCTTGGCGGTAGAAATCGGGAGTCATATTATGAGCGGCCAATAACTCAGCTTTTAAGGTGCTGTAGTTAATTGTACATTCAGATGGTAAAGATAGGAAAATTTCGCGCAATTTACAATTTAACAAGGAAAGTAATCTGACTACACCTTCAGCCTCCAGATCCATGTTATTGATTTGGAGGATCTTTTCGAAGTGGGCTAAAAATGCTCCGAAATCCTCTCCATCCTTGAAATTGGGGAGCTTAAGTGGGAGATTGGGCAGGGCTTCTAAACGGGAACTGGCTGATTGTATTTCGGCTTCAAACGAGCTAATTCAATCTGATGAAGAAGCTCAGCTTGTCTTTTCCGTTCCTCTCTTTCTACTCGTGGGATTTCTCTTTCTCTTTCTTTTTATTCTCGTTGGATTTCTCTTTCTCTTTCTTCTCGTTGGATTTCTCTTTCTCTTTCTTCTCGTTGGATTTCTCTTTCTCTTTCTTCTCTTAACTTTTCTCTTTCCGTTCTTTGCTCCTCTTGAACGTACTCAATTGATTCTTTTCCGGAAAGTCCCAAGGATTCTCCTTGCGCTTTGAAGATTTCGAACTGAGTTATTTTTGCACTTGGGGGCGCAATAGTCAACCAACTAAAATTCCTTGCAATAAGAATTATGCCTTCTAGAGAGTTAGCCTACCTAAATATGGGCATTGACCTATTCGTAATTGGTTTCTCGATCTAAATAACCAATGACTAAAATCACACACAAAAAAAACACAAACAAATTATTCTAAAAGTTCCTTGAGCTACTCCAGCTTCTTAAGTTTAGAAAAAGGGGATAGCAATCGTTAAAACAAAAGGGAACTACTATACTCTATTATTATAACGAATAACACTATGCTTTACTCGACTGAGACCAGTGTTTGCAAAGATATAGCATTAAACCTTACACAATTGATACCAAATTTAAATAGTATATATATATATATATATATATATATATATATATATATATATATATATATATATATATATATATATATGTCGTAGAATGGACTCTCGACGATATACCATATATGACTATTCGTTGAGGGAATTATTCATTTATATTTAGAGTGCGTGGTGTCTGGGATGACCGATATTATTTATCTTCAAAATGCTTAATAAGTGGAACTGAGCTCAAGGATAATAATATGGCTATGATTAATAAAATAGAGTTTTATTAATAAAAACTATCAACAACACACAAAACGGAAAATATTGACATAAACAGAGAATGGCTAGGGTCGTAGGAAATCTAGCTAATCCGAGGATTAAGATTTGGAAGAGATTTAAAAAGGTAAAACAAATAAAAATTAAAGGGATGGGATGATTCGCTAAACCATTTAAAGAACAGGATAGGGTTGACAAAAGGGTTAAATACTCAAAAGTAACGTTCAGCTTACGTAATTACACGTATGTGCAGAGGAAGGCGACGTGAAGGAATCTTCGGTCCACTGGCGAGTTCCAGCTGAAGGGGGGGGGGGATGGAGATTAAATGATCCTGACATGGCGTCTTGGGAATGAGAACCGTTTCTTGGCGAACGGGCTTGAAGAACAATGGCTGTTCTACGTTGTTCTCTTCTGAACAACAGGGGGGGGAGTGAGAACCGTCTCTTGTCTACGGGCTCAAAGAACAATGGTTGTTCTAATGTTGTTCTCTTTCTGAACAACAGGGGGGAAGGGTGAGAACCGTTTCTTGTCAACGGGCTCAAAGAACAATGGCTGTTCTAACGTTGTTCTCTTTCTGAAAAACAGGGGAAGCCTTGTGGACTTGGCGTCTTGAAGGCTCGAACCTTGGCACTCAAGGGATATTGTCCTCTTCTAATAATGATGGTGGATCTCAAGGTAGAAGGCTCTTGGTGCACAAGGTGAGACTGGATCGTAGTGATGTCTCGCGAAGAAAATCTGGATCTCGAATCTGCTCTTAGTGGTCAAGTTTCCATATAAATAGTCGAGTCATCCCCTTGGCGTGGGGGACAATGGAGTGGGGGCTTCGAGGGAATGCACAGCCACGCCTGAGAACAATACCTTATCTGCCCATAAGCCTAACTCAATCTGGCGTGATCGGCGCATGGGGCGAACGGGAGAGGAATAAACCTACTTGGTTAAATATTGACTCAGGTGGCACGATAATCGCACCCGGCTTCAAGGCGAAGATGCACGTGGGTAGCATCGTGTTTCTAAACAACATGTGATAACGGTTTAAATTAAGCGGCCTCAAACCGTTCTATCACACCGATGAAGTTCAGGAGAAATCACAAAGTGAAGAAATTAAGAGTATGTGGCTTAAAGAAGAATAGGATTTTGATTGGTTGGTTGTTAAATAAGAGAAGGTTGGTTGGGTGTTGAATGAGGTAATTAAAATTAAGAAATAAGAA